>PVIA01000361.1:342500-472788 GCA_004024845.1 Tonatia bakeri | reverse complement strand
GGGGCCTACCAAGAACTCTGTACGTCCAGGTCTCCGATTCTCAGCCTTTTGTTCTTTCATTGGAACCAAGGATTCTATACACTCATCTGTTATTTATGAAGTACTTGACTAAATAGAGATTCCTACACATTTCAATATTATGATAGTTATGATTGTCAATTTTTAAAGGACATAATCCCATATTGAGGTAGTCATGCTGTGTTAACTACCTGCCTCTCAAAAGTAATATCTATACCACATTAAGTTCTTAAAAGAATAGGAGAAAAAAGATGGATTATTTCAAATGTACATGAAGAGAAATATCAAAAGCAAGTGAAATAGGAGGCATTTATTCCCAATGACTCACTGCAGTTTCACTTAAATTTAATTTATTGAAATTTAATTTCTACAAAACTTAGTATAAAAATGGGTTGTCATAGAGTAAAAAAAAAATTGGAGTCATCTAGTCTAACTATGGCTGTTTTGTAAAGTAGAATAAACAGGTCTTTATTATCTAAGTCTTTAGTTCTAAGTTATTAATAAAGCCATCCATATGTGTTCTATGTTAGCTTCCAAGGAATCTGTGATTTAATTTACTTCAGTAAACTTGAACAACCACATGTGGCACATGTATCTTGAAACACGACACATATAATTACAATAACCCATGGCCCTGACCCCCAGTGTAAACAACACACAAACACATGTATGACAAGGCATGTTGAGCAAATGCCATATGTGGTATAACATGTAATAGAGGAACTGAAGAAGGAGAGATTTAATCCAGACTTAGACTCCGAGGGAAAGCTTCAGTGAAGAAATATAAGTGAACAAACAGAAAGCCTGTAAGACTTGAAGGTTGACAAAAATATTTTCATGTAAAGATGCTGTTAGTTCTATTTAAGTATTTTTAATGTTCTGTTTTGGTAGGCTCAGTTTTGCAAATCCAAATTCTCAGCAATAACTTTATATTGAATTCTATATGCACTGACTGTTCATGGAACATTTATTTAAGTTTTTACCAATACCTTATCTATAAGACACTTCCAATACCACCCATCTTCTCTGTTAAACAGATAAATAAAATGGAGAGTAGAAATGAGTCCAAACTAACATCTGTGTTCCTGAGAGAGGCTATCCAGGGGTATCAAACTCATTTTCACTGGGGACCACATCAGCCTCACAGCTGCCTTCAAAGGGCTGAAATAATTTTAGGACTGTATACATGTAACTACTCCTTAACTGTTAAGGAGTTGAAATTACATTCGGCCCTTTGAAGGCAACTGCAAGGTTCATGTGGCCTCTGGTGAAAATGAGTTTGACACCCTCGGTAGAGAGACAGATTAATGGGTGATCCGAATGCACCTATTACTCAAACTATGTGAACTTTGGGAAAAGGAAACTTACTTTCCAGCCACAGTCACTTTGGTCCTTCGCAATGACCTTTTCCTCTTGTCAGGAGCATATCTCTGCAAGCAGCAAGTTTTCAGGAAGATGAAGATGGGAAACCAACTAAGGAAAAAAGAAAAAAATAAAGATTGGTCGGAACCTTGGCTGAGCCCAGCTAAACGAAGACTACCGCTCTCAAATAAGTCCTCAGGGGAGAGAGAGAGAGAGAAAGGAACAGACAACAACCAGGAAAACTGAGAAAAAGTGCCTCCTCATGGAAACCAGGAATGTAGAAATTGCGATCCATTTCTGATTTTCCAGAAGATGATTCTGATTATTTGAGAAGACATACACCTTTCTGTGCTATTATTTGCAGTTTCTTGTTCACATATTGCTCACTCTTATACCTTTGTAAGAATGGTCCGCTTTTCTAGAAGTGTTTGTTTTTTCTCACATCAACTTGCAGGACCCAGATCAATAGTGTGATTGTAGACATAGGAATGAGAGGTGTGGTCAGCACCCTGCTGTCTCACATCTATGACCTCTCAGCTTTGCCTGTGTCTTCCAGTTTAGGAAATCTACCTTCCATCCCCAGGAGAGCAGCCCTGGGGTGAGGCGTGGGGCACCTTTCATTCACTGGTTGCTGTTTGATACCAAAAGGCAGTGGAAGGGGAGGGGGAGTGAAACAGGGAAGAGTAATGTGAGGAAAATGGTCTTAGAGGAATTCCAAAAACAAAATTTAGACATGTTCTCCCTAAACCAGAGGCTTAGTGCTGATAAATTAGTACGAAAACATCGAGAAGTTTCTTCAAGAAAAAAGATTTTATTGATGTTTATAGAACAGGGTCTACATAAATTACAGGATATTAACACCATTGCATTAAAAGACAATCTTACTAAATCTACATTTCATATTTTAAAAAGTTTCTTTAAACCATTGGACACTTAGATAGTTCTATATCAATCATCCATATTTATTACTATTTTCGGTTCTTTTAAACCAAACTGTTCTTACAGTGCCTTGGATGTTTCCCACTTGTATCTAAGACCTTAACTTTTATCTTTTTTCTTCTTGTGAGTTACCTTTGTTATAGTCTAATGTCTAGAAGTAGGGAAAGTATGACTATAAGGTTAAACTTGTCTGCTTGTAAGATTTATTCATCGAGTAGATTATTCACTGTGTTGCAAAGAGAATATGGTGGGGGCAGGGAAGGAAGGAAGGAAATAGGATATTTCAGGACATTTACTGTTTTGATCTGATACAAGAGTCTCTACTAAAACCCCTACATACAGTTTTGCTTTATTTTAGCTTCAGTTTGTGACTTTCTTAAAACTACAACCTGACAGGGCACAGAAATGTTTCTCTTTACAGAGCAACAGCTCAAAACCAGCTGAAACTGTCACTTTTCATGAAGAAAACACACATCATGGTCACTTTCCCTTGATGTGTGTTTTCCCTTGATGTGATAAAGACATATTTCTGGGATAAAGAACAGTGGTCTTCCAGGGAGGTGCATTATGGTTATGCTCTAGTTTTTCGAGTTAGGATTCTGTTTTAGGGAAAGATTTCCATATTCCCTGAGTGGTTATCACTATCTACAGCTCACCAATCTAGGAAAAGGTCTGGCAGGAAAAACGACCTCACTAGCCTTGACAACATTGTCATTTTAATCAGTGGAGGGTGGAGACTCCTGCCACCTGGAAACATGTTTAAAATTCCTTCTTAATGAGCTCAACATCACTTCCCTGCAATCACCCTGCTCAGGTTCCCAATCAACTCACACTATTTTTAGACCCGTTCACATTGGCTAATTAGGAGGACTAGCATAAATTATACCTAGTGATGCTGGTGTCCAGGCAGCGTTTCAGCATCAAAAGGGTCATTTCAGGGTTCTGTAATAACTGTGGGGGGAAAGGCTAGGAATGGTGACAGCTACATGCAACCTGCACAAAATTTGTTAGAAAGATGCCTTATCTTAAAACCAGGCCTTGGTTAGAAAGGGTCCCTATTTCAGGGATAATGGGAGAAGGGGGTGGGGTATGGCATAAGTGAAAGCCTTATAGAGAGAGCTTCCCAAAAGTCTGTTTTTAATTTTTAAGGAAGGGAAGGTATTAGGTAACCAAAAACAGAGAAAATAGCCCAGATGTGAAGAAATTTTGTTAGTCATTCTAGGACTCAAAGTAAGATAAAAGTCATAAAAATATTTAAACCAATTAAAAGGTTCCATTATGTTCCATTTGAAACAAAATAATTAACAGAACATGGAATGAATAGAGTATTGGTGAGGAATGGCAAAACCACATGGACCTAGTCAACTTGTCCAGGAAGATGAAGCATTTTCTCAGAAGGCTCCTTGCTCATTCAATGGGTGAACATGTCCTATGGACAGAGCACCCACCAGGGTTCTGCCAGCCTGCCAGCCTGCCAGCCTGCCAATCTACCCTCTTGCACTCTGAGCGCTGCTGGAGACTGGGAGAGCTACCAAAAATCTAGAAAAAGTGAGTTTTTGTTTTTCAAAGGGAGAGGAAAAGGACATTTCATAGACCAGTGAGTTGCAGCTTGAGCGAACCTGGGCAACATCCTGAACTAGATTATTCAAGGGACAATTTGTGAGCCTCCACAAGAGGAGTATTTGAAAGTCAGCCATGCGCCTTCCTAAGGGGTGCTGGAAGGAAGTGCTACCCCAAGAAATGAGTTTTGTTGATCAAAACTTCCTGCTGGTTTGGGCTGAACTGTGTCATCCCCAAAAGTTATAGTTGTGTTTGGACATAAAGTCTTTAAAGATGGGATGAATTTAAAAGGAGGTCATAGGCTGAGCCCTAATCCAACATGACTTTTAAGAAGAGGAGTTTACACACAGACATGCACAGAGGAAAGACCATGTGACAACACACCATTTACCAGCCCAGGAGAGACACGTCAGCAGACACCAGCCCGACGGACACCGTGATCTCAGCACTGTGTGAAAATAACATTCTCTTGTTTCTGCCATCTGTCTGCATGTCTTTGTTATGGAAACCCAGGCAAACTAATATGACCACTAGAGCTGAATAATGATCACACTGCTGTGATACAAGATGATGATCGTTAAGGTCGCCACAATGAAAAGAGAGTCTATGATTTTCTGTTCTTATTATATCGCTCACAATCTGGTCAGCAGAGATTAAGTACTTCAGTTATTTCAATGGGATGAATTTAATCTAAAAAAATTATTAGCTAGGAAGAAAGTCATTTACTTGCTGTATTAGTTTCCAGGGGCTGCCATAAGTAAGGACCACAAACTGGGGGCCTAAACCACAGAAATGTATTGTCTCCCAGTTCTAGAAGTCCAGGATCAAGGGGTCAGGAGTATTGCTTTCTTCTGAGGGCTGTGAGGAAGAGGCATCAGTTGCATGCCTCTCACAAGCTATTTTTGGCGTTCCTCGGTTAATTGATATATCACCCTCATCTCTGCCTTTATGGTCACATGGCGTGTCCCTGAGTCCAAATTTCACCTTTTTATAAAGACACAGTCATATTGCATTAGGGCTCACCTTAATAATCTCTTCTTATCTTGATCATCTGTAAAGGTCTGTAGAACCAAAACTAAAATGAAAAAGGATGAGAACTATATGATTTCACTAATATGTGAGATATAAAAAAGAGAGAGCAACAAATGAACAAATAAAACAAACTAATAGAAACAGACAACAGGCAGGTAGTTACCAGAGGGGGTGGGGGCAAACAGGGTCAAATCTATGGTAACAGAGGCAGACTAGACTTTGGGTGGTGAGCACACAGTGCAATACACAGATGATGTATTATTGTACATCTGAAACTTATATAATGTTATTAACCAATGTCACCCCAATACACTTAATACATTTTAAAAAATTGAAATGGATTCACTTTATGTCAAGAACAAAATGGAGTTGGCCCATGCAGGTACATTAAAGAAAATGAAACGTAACTTTACCTAAGTTGTAGGAATTTACAGCTGTCCTCAGAAATAAGCAGAGGATGCCAGCCAATCTCCAAAATGCCAAGTCTGTTCACACTGTCTCTGGACTTCCTAGTTCCTCTGACTCAAACAGGGAATAAGGTCGCTAGGCAACCGATCAGGTGAAAGAGCCAAAAAACTTCCATCTCATTTAAAATCCCTTCAGTCTGTGAGTAGCTCAGAATTCATTGCTCCTGGGGTCTTGAGTTTCCCTGTTTTCAGGTGGAAATATTTGCAATAAACTCATCCATCTGCTTCGTTTTACTTGGTGTGCAGAGTTTGGTTATTGACAGACCCTATTTTCAACTAAGGTTATGTTCCTAGGACTGGGGATTCAGAATTCGCCATCTTTTGGGCCTAACACAATTAAACCCATTATATTAGGTAACCTAAAATGCAAAACATTTTCACAGAGGTAGTAACTGCAGGAAGTGCTAGCACCTCTAGGGCTGGAGGAGCAACAGGAAGGGGCTGAAAAGATTAAAACATAGAACTCTGGAGAAAGGGCCCCATGGCACTGAAACTCAGACACTTGGGGCAGGGGCACTCGTGCTCAGCTGGTGGTGGTATCTCTGTGGAGGGTGCAATGAGGCTGCTTCTGCAAGTTTTGGGAACACTGCAGACTGGATTCAGCTGCTGCGGCAAGAAGGCACTGCTTCTACCAGAGGGAGACTCGCGGGAACTGTGAACTGACAAATAGCAGTAAGCTCTTCTTCCGCCTTCAGCCTCTAGCGCCCTCTTTTGGCAGAGCTCAAAAGTGTGCCGCCGGCAAACAGGATCCCAAGTTCCAGCCCCAGCATCACAAAGCAGAGTAGAGAAAGGAGTTTGTAGCTGAGAAAAAAATAATAGCTGGCGTCACACTGTTTAGTTTGACGGAGTCAGGATTTCAAACGGCCCAGTGGCTACTGGAGAAAAGTGCCTGAGGTTGTGACTCAAAGGAGTTACAAAATTCCTGAATTTGTGGTCACTGATGTATACATTTTTGCCTTAAATTCCTTACCTATTAAATGGAGATGACATCCATAAGGACCTCATAGGATTGTTGAAAGGACACATAAGAAACAGTTAGGATAGTAAGTGGCACATCTAAGAGCTCAGGGTTCATTAAATTATGCTAATATAACTTGTAACTGTTTCAACTTGTCAAATTCCCTAATGCTGTTATGATTTGATCATTTATATTAAAAGTAATCATTGTAGGGCTGGGAGGAGGTGGGAAAGGGGAAAAGTGGGGACAACTGTAATAGCATAAACAATAAAACATAAAGAAAAAAGTAATCACGTAAAAAACACTTAATTTTTTAATGAAATGGTTAACACGTTTCAGATTTATTTTTGCTACAGTAGGGTATTTATCATGTTATTTATCCCCAAGATTTAAGTGAAACTATTTTTGGTGAGTGAGTAAATATGGGTAAAGTTTGGCTTCTCTGCACATATAATTACTTCAGAATCTATAGACAATGCCCATTAAATGTGATTTGATTTCTCCACCTTTTGCTGAATTAGGGAGCAATTTTCCCTTTCTCTAATATGGAGGTAATAAAAATGCATTTGTTTTTCATTGCCTGTGAAACAAAAGGAACAATTTCATGGGTAAAAATAAGTAGCTGCCATGGGGTGAGACTTTGTCAGCATAGACACTTTTCCTTTTTGATGAAAAGGTCAGCATCTGTGTTCATTTCCCCAGTAACAAACTTTGTGAGTTTCGTGTAGTGCTGTAAGGTACCCGCTGAAGGCAGTGCGTTTTCCTCCCCTGGGCTTTTCTCAAGGGCCTCGCTCGCAGAAATTAACCTTAGTCTATACTTGTCAAAAAATCTGGTGACTGTATAAATATGACATTGGACACCTGGGTTATTTCTCAGATACTCAATTTTCTCTTTTCTGTCTACTTCATTGTTTAAATAGGCAGCACCACCTGGTGGCTAAATAAAACTATTGAAATTTTGTTGCATCTTAAAAATAAAAAATATAAAGTCAGCAGCAAAAAATCCTATCCAATTATTTTTTACATTAAATTGGGGTTATTAACTGTACATTTTTATGCTTACTATTTTTATTTTAACTACGTCTAGTTCTTAAAATACACCTAAACCATGGCAAGTGTTATCTATTTTAAAATACACTTATTTTTGTTATACTCTTTAATATCATTGAGAAGGGATTGTAGAATTTTAATGGCATAGTCCTTAAAAATGAAATATAAACAATTTTTGAAAATTCACTTTCATGAGGCACCTTTAAGTCACTCACTAAAATTGCACTTTTCTTTGAAAGTAGTCTTATTTGTAACAAGTCACAGCCAAAGACACTTTTAAAATAGAAATAACTCTACTCATAATGTGCCTTCAGAATTAATGTCTTTTGGAGAATGGCATGTATTTGTTACACTGTAATTATGGATTTAGACCCAGGTATTGAACTTGAAGACGTGTTGCATTAAAAATATTATGCTGCTGCCCTCTAGTGATGTATAGTGCACATTTCCTTCTGGAATAAAACACATCCAAGAAATAACGCTTTGGATATTTAATTATAAAACTGAGCTATTTTCACATTTGACCAAAGATATACAATTAATAGCCCATTAACTACCACAGCTGAGGACTGAAGTGTCCTTGCTAATTCAATATCATAGTTAATACAAAGTTAGTGGTTAACGTATTTTAAGCTGTTGTTTGGTAAGTCAATTGAACCGCAAAAGTTCCTTCTCTCACAACTTTTAGCATCTTCATCAGTTTTGTGAAACTTTTTTTTTTTGCTAATGCTGTGGTAAACTAACACTTTCCAACTATAGCTAAAGGCAAGGATATATATTTCATTTTCCTCTTTCCTAATATAAGAGGGGAATAAACTGCTTTTGAACTATTAAAAAACAAACAAAAACCTCCTCTCTTTTGCTGCTGCTGTAGCCGGGGATGCGCTCAGGAGCCCCTTCCAAGGCCCAGGCTGTGCGCTTACCTTGCCGAAACACCTTGGCCCCACGCAATTGTGGCGCTGAATGGAAAACAAGCTTAGGTACACATTCCAAACGGAGGCGCCAAGCTTTTCCTCCTTGCCTTGGCTCCCCTGCTCTGCTGCTCCCAATGAATGTCGCTTTTCAGGGTTCTCCAGATGAACAGAACTAATTCTCTCGGAGCTTTGAGCTCGGGGTCTGTGTAGCTCTCACCTCACCTGGGAGTGTTATTGTGGATTAAAAGCCAACGGGCAGGAAACAAAGGGATGATGCTGCCTTGGCCTTAAACCACAATTTTGGCCTTTAAAATCAATTTTGTTATTACAGAGAAGGAGGGAAAATAAAGCAACCAGTTATAATCTGTTTTCATTTGTTCAGCCCCGGAAGGAGAGCAGAGTCCACGGCAAAGCCAGGAGATTTGGAGTACCACCCTCCCACCTGGCCTGGCATCCCTACGCCCACCCTTCGTGCTCTGCCGACCCGTGTGGACCAGGGCCTTTAACGCAGGGCTCCACCCACGTGGTTTTCAGGGGCGGTGAACTCCCGTTCTCGTTCCTCCTTGAAGAAGTATCTGTGATTTATCTATAACGCCATTCACAGTCTTGCCCGGAGAAAGAAGCGAGACTGAGAGCAGGGAGAGGGGCGGCATGACTCAACACTCTCCAGCTGTTCCTACAAGAGCCCCATCTCCAACTCCCACACAGTGGCTCCTCGACTTCCACGGGGTTACGTCCTGAGAAGTCCATCTTAAATTGAAAATATCGTAAGTCAAAAATGCAGTTACAACACCCAGAGCACCGAACATCACGGCTCGGCCTGGAGTCCCTGAAACGCTCTCAGACATGATATTCAGCACCCGAAACCCAGGGACAGAAGGCAGAAGCCCCTCCGAAGCAGGTGTGGTCACACACAGAAGTAGTGTCACACACCTCTCGCCAGCCTCATCTTCTGGTCTGTATCCCACAACTGGAGACACTCAGAGCCCAGGACTTCTCACTGCCGTGAGGAGATAGGAGGAACCATTCTTCTACCACTCTGGACGTGGGCATGTGCCTGAGGTACATACGGAGGGAAGGAGAGGTGTGGGCCAAGTGTCCAGGCACCTTCCCAGGGAGCTGCTCGCCCTCCTGCAGCGGCCTCAGCCTCTCACAGCACGCTTCCTTCTCACCCCCGCCCCTGGGTCAGGCCTTGCCATCCAGCACTGACCCCGCCAGGTTTGCTCCGTCTCTTCTTCATCTCTTCCTGCATCCTGTCCCTTCCACCTGGAGAGCTTTTCTTATTCTTCCTCATCCCCTACCTCTCTCTCATTCCATCCTCTTCATCTTTCCATGTTCTGGTCCTTTAGGAATGAATCCTGACCTATTCATTCTTGCTTAGGTCATCCCCACTTTGTTTCTTTTCTAAAACATATTGTGCTTCTTTCTATCACAAAGAGAAATATAATCTCGTAAGAGTCTCTCTTGCACTGTCTCATAAGTTCTTTGAGGGTCTTATGTATCTTCGTGTTTCCAAGAATCAAACCAAATAGAATGCATTCAGTAATTGTTGAATGAATGAATGAATGAATGAATGAATGAATGAATGAATGGATGGATGCATGGATGGATGATAAAGCAAGCAACAGTCTATCCAAGAGTCTGTGGCCCAGAGGTCTGGGAAGTTGAGGAGATTTGTGGGAAGAACAAACTATATCTCGAGGAAATCACCCACGAGTGGCTAATTTATTGTGGCATTATTCACAGCAAAAAAAATAAAACAACATAAAAGATCAACCCAGGGAATGTGACTTAATATACTATGTCCACTAGATGGAATCTTATGCTGCTCTTAAAATTGTAATTATGAGGATGAGACAGTATCTGAAAAAAATGTTTGATTTGCTAAAGGAAACAAAAAACTATAAAATTCCTTCTACACCAATATCTACAACCGTATGACAATATGATTGCCTCTGGACACAAACTGATACCAAGTATACAAAAATGAAACTCTTTATATTGGAATTTTGAAATACGTGTGCTTTCTTCTTTTAAAAGTGATTTAACATTGCTTTCTGTTAGTTTTACTTTTTAAAAAGGTGATTGAAAATTGCAGAAGGCGCCCCCGACTAATTCACCCAGCAGTGAGCTCTGAGCGCAGGCGTTTGGGAAGCGGCCGCAGTCCGGCCTATGCGGGTGAGGAGTGAAGCACTCCGCAAAGACAGGGCTGGGGGAGGCCCGAAGGTGGGGGTGGCGGGGTCACGGAGAGCAGAGACACAGGAGGCAGCAGGCTCTTTGGTCGCGTGTCCACGTACGCCGCTCATGAGAGCTCCCACAAACCAGACACAAACTTGTTTTGGAGGGACTAAAGCCAAGAACAGACATAAGAATTCTTTATGTTTATTAAAATAAGGTCCTGAAAATAGCACAAGACAGTACAAGCCTACAGATATTTTCATGTCTGTTACAATTAATTTCTATTTACTACATCTGACTGGCTTTTAAATGTGTTTTCTTCTGTTGGAGGTAAGATGCATTGGAAGAAAAGAGAGACAGTTTTTGTTACGTAGGCCTGGTCCATTAAGCAAAATCCTGCTGCCTTTCTGGCCTTAACCCCTTGGAATGGGGCAGCCATGTGAATACGGCCTGGTGAACAGAAGAGAGCTGGCACCGTGTTGTCGTGGGAAGGAACCCACCCTTAGGGCTTGTTTCCTGCCAGCAGCAAGCCCACATCAGCTGACAGAGACCAGAGACAACTGTCAGACGGAGCTGCTGAGGGGAGTGGCCATCCGAGGTTGCCTGAAGCATGGCGGCATCCACGCATGCCACAAAATGAGTTGGAGGTTTCCAGCAAGGAGGATTTTTGCACAAAAGTACTTAAATCAAAGGATGCAGAAAAGGAACTAGTCTTGGATATCATTGGCCCTGCCAGCTGGTATTAAAGTCACATTACAACCATACCGATCAAGTAAGTGCTTGTGGGATCCTTACTTCTCCCCCCTCTCCCAGCTCTGACTCTGGAGCAGCCAAAGGCCGCGGAGTGAGACGGGACCAAGAGGTTCTCCTCTGCATGAAGGGTTGAAGTTTTCATATTAGGTCCTACCAGGCTTTTTACAATTTTGAAGTAATATTAGACTTACTGAAAAGTTGCACAAAGAGGTCCCATATAATTTTCACCCAGCTTATATAACTGTGGTACGATTACACAAACTAGGAAATTTAGAAACTAAATAATACTATTGCCTGACTACAGAATGCATTCAGACTTCAGTGGCTTAAAGATATTTTTATTTACTCATTTATTTATTTTCAGAGAGAGAGAAAGGGAGGGAGAAAGAGGGAGAGAGAAACATCAATGTGTGGTTGCCTCTCACTCACCCTCCACCAGGGACCTGGCCCATAACCCAGGTATGTGCCCTGACTGGGAATCAAACCAGCGACCCTTAGGTTCACAGGCTTGTGCTCAATCCACTGAGCCACTCCAGCCAGGTCACTGATGTCCTTACAATGTTCTAGGATCCTAATCATGTTGCATTTAGTTATATCAGCATGAATTCATGGATGTTTACTTAATTCTATGGGTTATAATACAATATTGTCATTAATTATTGTACTGCTCAAAAATCTCAGCTTCGACCATTGGAAACTCTTTCAGGTATGTTCCTGCACCTTTCTCACATACCCCTACCCTTTTGGGAGTATTTCCTTCCTTTCGGCACCATAAGCTGATCCAGGCTGATCTTGTGTTTTCTCTGCCCGGCACCAGAACTCAACTGCTTTTCCAAGGTAGAGTTTTCTGTTCCAGGATCATACATTTCATTGAACTTTCACGTCTAAAATTAGTTTGGCTCCTTGGTTTCTTTTCATTTTTTTGAGAATGGTATTTAGAAACCATCGCATGGATGCTAGATGGATTAATTACTACCGGAGTCTCATCGTTTCCAGGCATTCACAGCGGGCATGTTTCCTTATTTATTTATCTATGAACATATGTTCATATGTATATGAACATATGAATGTATATGAACATATACATTCATGGACTCTCTGCATTATTTGTAACTTCATTGTCTAACAGTGAAAAACCTGGCTCTTGATATCTACAATATATTAACTTATTTTTCAAATCTAGTAATAACATAAAATAGTTTCAGAATTGGTAAGCTATAGTTCTGAGGCACAAATGTCCTAACTAGAATACAATACCTGTGTATAGTTCTTTCTGTCTTTTGCTCTGCATTATCTAGGCAAAACACTATTTCCCATTTTGTGTGGTGTTGTTATTCATTTTTAATATAATTAGGTTTAGTTAGTATAGGTTGCATTGACTGTGCTTTCCCCATGAATTGTTGATTTTTCAAAAATAACATGCAGTAAAATTGCTCTTTGTGGCAGACAGTTGTATGGGATTTGACCGACATAAACACAGTTGTGTATCCAGCACAAAAGACAGGATATAAAACAGTTCCATTTTCCTAAAAATTCCCTGATGCTTCCCTTTGTAGTCAGCCAATCCCTTCATTCTCCACTCCAATTATTATTGGTTTGTTTTTCTTCTTAATAATTCTCTCTTTTCTAGAATAGCATACAAATCGTGTCATATAATATGCAGGCTTTTGGGTTTGGCTTCTTATGTTCAGCAAAATGCAATTAAGATGAAGCCATGTTGATTTTTATGGCTATGCCAGTTGGTTTATGAATTCATCGAATGAGTAACACCTAGCTTGTGCTGAAGTTTCGTGAGTGTGAGTAATCTCATATGAACATTTCATATACATATCTTTTTCTGTGTGTGATATTTTCATTTAATTTGTAAATATGAAAGGAGATGAATTGTTGGGTCACCTCATAAGTGTACGTTTAACATCACAGCAAAAAATAAATACATTTTTTCTGTCACACTGATTCCCCAACATCTACACCACCTCATGCCCCTTCTGGCCATGCAGTGACTCCCGGTTTCCCTGCACCCTGTCCAGACTTGATATTTAACTTTTCCAGCCATTCTACAGTCATAAATGTGCAGGGGGATCTCTTTATGGTTTTCATTTGTATTTCCCTGACTAGTGACATTGAGTATCTTTTCATCCACCTTTTTGCCCTCCATATATTTTCTTTGATGAAGTGTCTGTTCAGATCTTTTGGCCATTTTGTAATTGGTTTGTTTTCTTATTGCTGAGTTGTAGGAGCTTTTAATATATTTTGAATAGAAGTCTTTTGTCAGAAATATGGCTTTCGAGTGGTTTCTTGCAGTTTGTGGCTTGTCTTTTCATTCCCTCAATAATAAGTTTTGTAGAACAATCATTTTTAATTTTGAAAAAGTCCAATTTATCTTTTTTTCTTTCATAAATCATGTCCTTGGTGTCAGAGCAAAAACCCTTTGCCTAACCAAAGTAATAAAGATTTTCTCCTTCACTGTGTTCTGGAAGATTTATAGTTTTTGTTTTCGTATTTAGATCTAAAATCCATTTTGAGTTTTTTGTGGAGACAAGTGTTTTGTTTGCTGGTTTGTTGGGGTTTTTTGCACATGAATATGCAACTGTTCGGCACTATTTGTTGAAAGGACTACCCTTCTCCACCGGTTGTCTTTGTACCATTGTTAAGAATCAGCTGGCTCTATCTGTGTATGCCTATTTCTAGGCCTTCTACTCTGTCTCATTGATTACTGTGTCCACATTTTCACCAATACCATGCTGGCTTGATTATGGTAACTTTGATAGTACATCTCAACTTTATTAACCACTAGGAAAATGTAAAGTAAAATCATAGTGAGATACTACTGTTCTACCCACACAAATGGCTAAAACTGAAAAGGAAGCCTGAACACCAAATGTGGGCAATCATGTGGAGCAACCAGATATTTGTACATTGTTGTTTATTATGTAAAATGGACAGCTACTTCATAAAATGATCTGGCCATTTCTTATAAAACTAAATGAATTCCTTCCTTATCCCAGTAATTCCAATTCTAGATATTTACCCTGTAAAATGAAAACATATGTCCACAAAAAGACTTGCACAGAATACTTACTGCTTCTTTTTCCCCATAATAACTCCAGACTAGAAACAACCAAAGGTTCTTCAATAGGCAAATGGATGAACAAACTGTCTGTAATGGAATACTTGACACTAAAAAGCCCTGAACTGTTGTTACATGCTGAGTGAAACAGGCTTTATTTAAGACTAAGTGTTATACAATCCCCTATTTTATACACACACACACACACACATACTCACACACACATAATGAGTCTTAGGAAAGGAAATATTAACTTATGGTACACAAATACATCAGCAGTAGTTGCCTGGTAGGTAGGGTGGTGGAGAGAGTGACTGGAAGGCGGTATAAAAAAATTTCTGCAGTAATAATGTTCCATGTCTCAACAGTTAAGCTGCACAGATGTGTACTCTTGTCAATACTCATTTCGCGGTACACTTAAATTCTGTGTGTTTCACTGTGCCTGGAACTTTCCTTGGAAAGAAGAAGATCGACACTTCCTGTTCTCTCAGTAAGATGCCGGGAACAGGTAGTTCCAGGGCTCTGTGGGTCAGCACTGTTGTGAAAGCCCCGGGCTCTTTCTTCCCTTCCGATTTGCCACCCTTTCAATGTTGGCTCTTTGTCTTCACGCTCATTGCCGTCTGATCAACATGGCAGTTCTAACATTCTTCTCATGGCCCCATGATCAACTCTGTGAGCTACAGTCATATTGGGTTCGGATTCTGGTCTTTCTACCTATTGACTCTGTGATCTCTGACACGTTCAACTTCCCCGAGCCTTGGTTTCCCGTTTCTAATGTGAAGATAATCAAACCTGCTCCATAGCGTTGCTGGGAAGATTAGATGAGATCATTCATGTGCTCAGCTCAAAGCCTAGAAAATAAATTTTGGGGATACACAGTTGAAATGTACTATAGCAATCTTACAGGAAGCTTTTAAGAGTTCAAGTTGCTTGTAGTTTTGTTTAGCTGGTGCCCTAATTTTTAGAAAGGTTTAATACTGCAATGTAAAATAATGTAATCTATTTATACTTCTTTTCAGGTAATTTTTGTTCAATAATTTCATCTGGGACCATTTCACTACCAAAGAAAATTTTCTGTGTGAGCTAATTTTATTTTTTTTAAGTCCTTTTGCTTTTGAGGTTCTTAAAGAAAAATACCCCAAGCCCCTGGAGTTCCGTAGGAATAGCTGGTGGTGTAATCCTGCTGTGTAAGCCATTCTTCCAACTTGGTCGGGGGTGAAGAAGGAGGGTGAGGCTGCCCTGGAGGAGCCAGCACACAAACACACTCTCGTGGCCCTCCATTTGCAGCCGCCTCCACTGAGGTGTTCTGTTATGCTCCCAGTAAAAGCAAACTATTCTCTCAATTGAGTAACAGAGACTTGGGAGAACCCAAAGACCTGAAGAAAGTACCCTTGCTGGTGGAACCAAAATCAAGTTCCAAAGCCTAGCAGGGAGGCTGAGCTCGGGAAGAGAGGGACTGCTGCTTCACGGTCTTGAAGTGCATCGCTCACGATTACAAACTTGCGATACTGTTTTGTCACATTGGGGATTGCATTTGGAATTCTTTTAGGATAACTTTGTAGATTACTGGGAAACTTAACAATTTCCCTCATTACTTTGACAGTCAGCAAAGAGAAGAAATGCATTTTCATTTTTGGAAAAAAATAATTTAAAATTCACTTGGGGGCTGATGCATGGTTTGTTTTGTTTTGTGTGACACTATGTTTATCTTTCATGGTCTCCCTTTTCCTCATCATCTGTTACATTGTTCTCTTGGAGGTGAACCCCTTTAACCTTTGTGTATAAACCCTTCATCTGTAAAATCTTTAAAATGAGAACAATAGGGTCATTGTATAGGCGAATGAGCTCTTTGGGGGTGTTCAGTAAGTGGCAGTCATGTTCCAATGTGTATTTACTGAGGGCCGGCCTACTATACGTATGCACTTTGACAGGCAAGCGGCATTTTATTTCTAATAGGAGAAATAAAATTATATGCGTTTTATAGTCTACCAAGAATGATGAAACAACATTTTACATCTTACGCCAATCAATAGTATTATTTATGGACAGAACTTAAAACACACATATTAGGGGAAGGGTTTACAGGAACAAAGTTAAAAGACACATGGATAAAAACTAGGGGGAGGGTGGTAATGGGAGGGAAGTTGGGAGGGAAGAATGGGTGGGCTGGATTGGGAGTAAAGGGGAGAAAACTGTACTTGAACAATGATTAAAATAAAATTTTTAAAAAAATAAAGAAAACACACATATTAGACTATTTACATAGCTTATTTTCTGCTTCTAACAGTGTTCTATTTACACTTTTTATAGGGAAAAAAGTCTTGAGGAATTTTTATCTGATGTTACTTTGCATTTTCTGGGGAAGCCTTGGGAGGGGCAAGGAAAAAAACGCTGAGACATCTTCAGAGTTTACAGCATAATAACCAGCACCTGACTGGCAGTGGGGACAGTGTGTGCACCGGTGGTTGACAGCTGGCTCTGTTCTCTCCGGTTTGTATCAGTATTTACCAAAATCATAGCCTTCCGATCACATTATTCCCTCTAGAGTTTGAAATGCAGGGCCTTTGGACTTGGCCTCCCTGTAAGAGAGCCTCCTTGTTGTAATGCTCCATTAGCCTGTAAAGGGGAACAGCTGAGGGTCCTGTGAGTCTGGGTTCTCCCAGCGATTATCTTCCCTGTGTTTGGACTCTGCAGTTTTCCATTGTTCATGGGAGCCTGTGTGAAGGACAGTGATCTGAGAGACGAGGACTGTTTTGCTGGCTGTTTCAACTGTGCAGAGTGAAGCAAGGGGTAATTCTCCAAGGGAACAGTGTTTGGTTTTTGTAGGACCACCAACCTGTAACTATAAATGAGTTCATACTTAAAAAAAAAAATTGGCTCTATCCTCTACTTATTCATGCCATAGTTCAAACTCTCCTTTTGCCCAAGAATTAACAGGCATCTCCATTAGGGTATCTCCTGATCGGCCCCTCTTGTAGAGACTGGTGCATCTGTGGCAGCTTTCACGTGGTGTCATCACCTCTGTGCCTGCCACGCATCCTGGGCTCCACTGCTGTTCACGCTGGGTTTGCTGCCTCTCCCTGGTGGCACTGGCCCTTTCTCCAGGCACTGTTACACCAGTGGACACTGTCTCTGTCCCTTTTCTAATGTCAGTCACCAAAGTCCCCTATTGGGCTTGCCACTGATGCCCTGAACCCCCTGGGGGCAATATGGAAAGACCGTGTCTGAAAACAAGGGGTGAGAGCCTCTCTCCTCTTTTTTCTTATACTTTCTTTTTAAAAGATTTTTATTTGTTGATTTGAGAGAGAGAGACAGAGAGAGAGAAAAATCAGTTTGTTGTTCAACTTATTTATTTACCTGGTCAGGGCCTCTTTTTTCTTACACTTTCTGATGTGGGTGCCAGGGTGCAGCACGCGTGCCTCCGTGCCGCTCACAGACTTCAGGTTTATTACTAGTTCAAGTTTGCCCTCCCAAGCTGCTGCTTAACTCAGAGCGAAGTGTCTTCCAGAAGGTTCGTTCCCTCCTACAAAAGGCCTTAGGTGACCCAGTCCTATGAGTTTTCTAGACATTCTCTGACATGTCCTTAATTCCGCTTAGCTCAAGATTGCACCCTCTGCTCCAAACACCTTTCAGATTCGTAGGGATTACCTGAGACATACGTTATGGTACACAAAGAAGTCTGCTTCTGTAAACAGATGGATTTTTTCAGATGGAAGGTCAGGGGACCGAAGGTCATAGAGTGCAAAAAGCAATCATTCAAAGTGAGGACTGTTTCCCCTCAATGCTGAACGTGTAGCCTTGTTGTCCGGTTTGCCCCAGCAGTGACTCACTCCAGTCCCGTTAGGAATCTAGAAAGGCTCAGGAGAGCTGGCTGGCCGGCTACAGGGAAAGTCAGGTACTTACTTTTTAACTCAGTGATGATTTCTCCTGCTGCAGCTCAAGGGCTCAGAGATCAAAGAGTACAAATGCCCTTGCTTGATACCAGTGCTACACCCAATCGACCCAGCTAAGTTGCTTTCAAATTCTATGCCGCTCCCATTGTCACGGGCCTGCAAATCCTCGCCAGGGGCCAGGTGTGGGGCGAGCTGACCTAAGCTATACCTCAAGCTGGTCTCCAAAGCAGGCGCGCCGAGGTCACCCTTGACCCTGGCTTCCCACACAGTCATTCTGCACTCTCCCCGAGAGTGCAAGGAACAGCTATAGTTAGATTTTTCATTTAAAATTTGGCACTGCCTGAAGTCATTCCCATTCCTTCCAACCACAGTTGCCATTATATTAAAAAGAGCAAATTTGCTGCTGCATTACTTACTGCCCAGAAAATCCAGCTGAAACCTGCTCCTGCCAAATCTGCAGTTTCAAATGCAAGGCCAGGGCCTTTAAATAGCTCCTGATAGTGAGGATTTTCTGCACTCTAGAAAAGAAAAAGGTTTGGTTTTTTTTTTTTTTTTTGGATAAAGCCTCGGTTTGAATGATTGGACATGGACCATTAGAAACAGAAAATAGTTGTCCCTGTCTCTCGCAATTTCTGACTGCCCCATTTGCATAATTCTTAAAGGTGAAGTCCCCACAGAGCGGCAGTCCCTGGCATCTTCCGTCAGAGCTCAGAGCGAGGGAGTTTTCCTCTTACATTTTGCCCGAGTGTCTCCAGCCTCTTGAGAAGCCCATCCTCCAGACCTGAAGTGTTTATGTTTACAACTTGACCAGTCTACAAAGTCATTTTTTTAAAGCAGTAAGAAGAGAGCAGTTAAAGAATGAGGTTCTTTCTCAGAAGGCCCCCAATTGGGCCATGGCCTCCTCTCCCTGTGAGATTTAATTTGATTTGGTTTATTTATTACAAAGTGCTGCAAAGGAGAAAGTGGGAAGATACAAACGTGCTTTTTCCTTTCCATTCCTCTGTCCTCACATTATCTTGGACCTAAACTGTTCCAGAAGATTTAACATACAGTGTACAGTGTTTCAGGGAAAATAAGAAATCTGTAAGGTCTTATTTTAATAAGTGTGCAATTTTGTGTAATGAAGCTTAATATTTTGGGATATTTGCGCTTGTCAAATATATTCCGAAAATCAAGTCTGATGACATGGTTTGTGTACTTTGCTCACAATTTGGGAGCTTTGAAAACTGCATCTTAACTCTCCACTGTGTTGGGAGGATCCCAAACGTGGCAGAGTCCACGTTAAAAAAGATGCGCCCACTCACTGACACAGGTGTGACATCCATAGGAAACTGTTAACATGTCCAGAAAGGGTCTAACCTTCCTAAGGTTCCTTCCAGAAGTTTTTGTTCAGTTTCTGGAAGCCATACAGAACACACTTAACTTCTTTTCCACAAGACACAATTTGAAGACCATATTTTTTCCTCCCTGAGAATATTGTAGCATCTTGGACAAATACCCTGCAGCTCAATTAGACCTGAACCAGCCAGGGCTTCCGTATCATTTTACTGTTGTGGTGTGCTCCTTCCATGCGTTAGGTGTGCTTCACCTAGTCTTAGAGGACATGCCTTGGGCTGCTGGAGACTCTTTTGTGGGCAAGTGGAGAGTCAGTGTGTCTGGGAATTAACTGCCCATGCTCAGGGCCTTTGCCAGTGACTCACAGATGGGGAAGATTGAAAGCCCACTTCTCCTGTCCCAGTGCTGGATAACTTCAAGGTACCTCTTTATTTGAGAGCTTCTGTATAGAATCAGGCTGCAGTGGGACCTAAATTACCCCCTACACAGCTTCTTTCCCTTTGTTGTCCAACACACAGGTGATCTCCCTCATCAGCCTTCCTCAGAGCACTTCCTTTAAAAAATCCATTTTACAGAAGTCCTCATTTCACCATCTACTTCCTGGGAACTTGACTTAAGACAGTGTATATTCCCCTCAATAAGTAGTAATCAAACCAACATCATTCCATGAGTAGTCTAGTTGATATACAGTACAATACAGCTAACTGCTAGTTTGTTCCAGGCACTGTATTTCTACTACCGCAGCCTACGCTTGCATTTAGCATTCAGACATCTGTGTAACACTACTGAATGGTATTACTGCCAGTGAAACCCCTAATATGTTTTTCCTCAATGGGCTATTAAAAAACAGAATCCTTTCAGTGGGTCTGAAGTAATGGAGAATTCAGTAATTGTCTTTGTTCATTTTTTCTTTGCTATTAATAATACAAAAAAGAGACACATCATTATCATGGCAAAATAAGAACTTTCTACCATATTCTCTCCAAAGAACACCAATTTAGACAATCACCCATGAATGATAGAGTCTCTGTAGAAGTCCAGGAGTCTAAAGGAGAAGACAGAGTATACCATTGGGACAAAAAATAAATCAAAGACTGGACACACTGAAGAGGGTAAGAGGAACAGTTTCTCTTAATGCATGTCACCTCTCTTCCAAAGGGAGCACAGCTCAGCATCAAGAGAGACCTTTTTGGCTCCCGATTACTCCCACAGGGGAGCATGAGAGCATGTAAGTGCCTAACTATCCAAGGTCTAAAAGAAGCCACTAAGGAGAATTAATTCTCCCTTGCCCCACCCAGAGTACTGAATTAAGCTGTGTGACTGGGGTGTGGGGAGTAGCTGAGAAAACAGCAGACAGGGACCTGGGAGAGCATCAGAGTGGTGTGGGTCACACCACTTACACCACAGAATTCATCAGGAAGGTCACCATGAACCACCAGGGACACTTGGCCTGCAGATCCCCCAACTAGCCCACAGGCACCAAAAGGCTCTATGAACCTCACCTACACACATCTCCACCCTGTGGCTACCTTTCTGTGCTCCTGATGGCAGCTTTAGCAGATGGCCAGTGAGCACATGCAGAAGCTGGCCCAACTCTGCAAGCCTCGGAAGAAACCACAGAAATCCGAGCATTCAGCATCACACTAGGGAAAATTAAAGGGAAGCTGTCTCCCAAAGACAGTTAGTAAAGATTGAGAGAGATGATTTCTTGTTTAAATGCAAAGACAACAATGCAATACTCAAGGAACATGAAAAATCAAGGAAAGAGGACACCGCCAAAGGAAAATAATTTTCCAGTATTTGACCCCCCCAAAATGGAGATTCATGACTTGCTTGATAAAGAATTCAAAATAGTTGTTTTAAAAAAATTCAGTGAGCTATTAAAAATAGCACAGAAAAATAATCCAATGAAATTGGAAACAATACATGAACAAAATGAAAGGTTTAACGGAGATAGAGATCACAGAAAATTCTGGAGCTACTGAATACAAGGAATAAAATGAACAATACAATAGAGAGCATCATGACAGACTAGATTAAATAGGGAAATGAATCTGTGAAGCAGACAAGTCTTTCCTGGTTTTAAACAATAGTATAAAACTATAGTAATCGAAACAGAATGGTATTGGCATAAAAACAGATACATAGATCAATGGACCAGAATACAGAAGCCAGAAACAAACCCACACTTATATGTCATACAATTTATGACAAAGGAGCTGAGAATATGCAACAAGGACAAGATATTCTGTTCAATAAATGGTGTTAGGAAAACAGAATAGCCACGTGCAAAATAATGAAACTGGACCCATATTTTACACCACACACAAACATCAAATCAAGTGGATTAAAGACTTGAACATGATGCAAACCACAAAACTCCTAGAACAAAACACAAAGAGAAAGCTCTTTGACATTGATCTTGGCAATATTTTTTTTTTATTTGACACCAAAAGCAAAGACAACAAAAGCAAAATTAAGCTGAACTATACCAAACTGGAAAGCTTCTGCTCAACAATAAAAAACATCACAAAATAAAAGACAACCTGAATAAATAAAAAGAAACTAGAGAAAATATTTGCAAACCACATATTATATAAGGATTTGACATGCAAATATATGAGGAACTCATACAACTCAACAGCAATAAATAAATAAATAAACAAATAAATAAAAACAACCCAATTAAAAAGCAGGAAAACAACCCAGAGACATTTCTCCAAAGAAAGTGTGCAAATCACCAATAGGCATGTGAAAAGTACTCAACATCCCTAATCATCAGGGAAATGTGCATCAAAACCATAATAAGATATCACTTTACCTCTGTTAGAATGATTATTATTAAAAAGACTAGTGATAACAAATGCTGGCGAGGATGGGGAGAAAGGGGAATCTTTACACACTGTTGGGGGGCATGCAGACTCGCCTAGCCACTGTGAAAAACAGTATGGATGCTCCTCAAGAAATTAAACATTGAACTACAATATGATCCAGCAATCCCACTTCTGGGTAAATATCCAAAGGAAGGGACAGCATTATCTAGAATATACGGCTGCACTTCCATGTCTTTGCAGCATTTTTCACAATAACATTTTACAAAACAACTTAAGCATCCCTTGACAGATGAGCAGAACAAGAATGTGGCATATGTATACAGTGGAATATCATTTAGCCTTAAAAAGAAGGAAATGTTGTCATTTGCAGCACAGTGAATGAAATGGAAGGCATCAGATGAAACACATGAGGCAGAAAGACAAATACTGCATGGTATCACTTATAGGTGGAATCTGGAAAATAGTCAAATTCATAGAAACAGAGGGTAAATAGGTGGTGCCAGGGGATGGGACAGGAGCAATAGGAAAAAGCTGGTAAAAGGATATAAATGTTCAGTTATCAGATAAATAAGGCCTGAAGTTTTAATGTTATAATATAGTGACTATAATTGATAACACTGTATTGTATAATTCAAACTTACTAAGAGAGCAAATTTAAATGTCCTCATAAAAATTTAAAACAAAAAGGCAAATATGTGAATTGATGGGTGTGTTAATTAACTCAATGGGAAGAATACTTTTACAATGCGTATGTATATTAATTCTTTACACTGTTCACTTTCAATGTTTTACCAATTGTACCTGTCAATTACACCTCAATAAAAGTTAAAAAATTAAAAACAGTACTACCATGATTGAGCAATCCCACTTCTGAGTATACATCCAAAGAAAACGAAATCACTATCTCAGACAGATAACAAACTGCTCTGTTCAGTGCAGCCACACAATGGAGATAACCTACACGTCCGTCAAGCGATGAATGGCTAAAGGAAATGTGACACACACACACACACATACAGTGCAACATTAGTCAGACATGCAAAGGAAGACAATCTTGCCATTTGCCACATGAGTGGCCTTGAGGGCATGCCAACTAAATATTTCAGCCAGACGAAGACCAGTATCATATGGTCTCCCTCTGCGTGGTATCTAGAAAAGCAAACTCACAGAGACAGAGGGTAGGATCATGGTCGTCAGAGGCTAGGGGTGGGTGGGAGAAAGGCAAGCTATTGGTGAAAGGTAACAAATTTCCAGTTGTAAGAAAAACAAGTTACGGGGATTTATTGTTTAGCATGGAGACTACAGTTAACAATACTGTGTATGTACTTGGAAGTTGCTAAGAATATAGATCTTAAATGTTCTCATCATATACCAAAAAATTGGTAGTAAGTGAGGTGATATATATGTTAACTAACTTTATTGTGGTGATTATTTTGAAAAATACACAATGTGGAAGAGTCACGTTGTATACCTTCAATTTACAAAATATTCTGTCAATTATTTCTCAACAAAGCTAGGAAGAAAGTCTCCCCAAATCTGATGCCTTACTACCCAGCTCCCTTCCACAGAAATTATAAAAACCACCAGTTTATCATGTATCTTTCTAGAGATGAACTGTATATACAAAATAAAAATATTTAAATATTTTATGTAAATAGAATATATAATAAGCATGCTATGAGGTATTATGTTTTTTAAATTAACAATATATTTTAGAGATAGTTTCACATCTAAATATAAAAAAGTCTTCATTCTTTTTTCTTTAAACTATATTTTATGGCTATAAAAAAGATTGTCTGACTAGCCCTAATGATTGACTTTTAAATTGTTTGAAAACTTTTGCTAATACAAATTATGCTGTAATAAATTTGGGGTCATAGTGCATGGACCTTTGAAAGGTTGATAGACTTTACAATTTCCTCTATAGACCCGTAAAACTGACATTTATAACCAGCAATTCATGAGAGTCCTTCTTCCCCACACCCCGACTAGCCCATTTGTAATAAATATTCTCTTAAATGTATAGCCCAACTTGAATGCAATCGGCAGTCAGAAATGAGGGGGAAACTTAAAATCAGGGCAAGTAATTATGTGATGGAACTATGACTGTCACAGAAGGGAAATCCAGACTCTGTAATGCAGAGATTGAGGTTTAACCCTCATCAACTAATGAAAATAGAGACCTCCCTTGAATGCAGGTTACACATTCACTGCACGGATGTTCTAGAAATAATATGCTAGTCAGTACAAGGGGAGAGAACATGAGAGACATCCTGTTTGGGCTGAGACTGTAGGAGGCAAATTAAATTATTTCCAGGTTGGAATTTGAATTTATATTATCCAGATATTTCAGTTCCTCCCTAGGCAATAAACAAACCTATAATACTCGTATGTTCTTGCAAAATCTTACTTCAGGCCATGATGGAGTATTTTGTAATGGACCAGCCTTTTGCAAAAACAATTATATAACTAAAGAAAATATACAAAAGAACTAGTTTTGATGTTGGAAAACTGTCCGTGCAGATCTCTAATCCCCAAGAGAATGAATTCAAGCCAGGTAGACCTGAGGGTCATGACCCTTCCCCCTGGGCACCTGCAGATGGCCACACAAGTGAGAGAGCCCCCACAGTGCTTCAACTGCCTCCTCTTGGTTTTGCTGAGGTCAGAAACCTGTATAAATGTGTCCTTCAGTTTTCAGCTAATGTATAAGCTTTGTGTACATAGAGCAAGACTCCACAAAGCCAGACAAAGAATGCATAAGGAGAAAAAAACAAGTATTAGGGCTTGCACACAGCTGGAGACATGTGAGTCCGCAGCCAGGGCCAGGGCACCTCCAGGGCCACCCCGGGAATTTAGTAGAACAGAGCAGTCCCCATTCAATCCACAGTTCGGTTCAAGCCTGGGATTTAGATGAGAACAAGAAGAGACACCCAAGTGGACCTGAGGATGCTTTCTCAAAGGAGACGCCATAGACGAGAATTTCAGGCAGGAATGACTTCCCTTCCCATGTACGAGATGAAGAGGGTCTCACTGTTTCATACAACTTCAAGTGAGGGAACCCCCAAATCATAAACTTTGTGCCACACACCCAACAGGACCTGCTGTTAATTTCTTTCACATTCAATTTTGATGCACCAAATCTCATTACCAATTTCAGATATGAGCTTAAAATAGAAATAACAGAATGATGGTGACTAGGAAATAGAAAGATATCCCTGGGAAACTGTCTCATAAAGCTATATGTATTTCAGAGAAGGTGTTTTCATTGTGTATGAAATATGCAATCTGTAGTTTCAACTAGCAAGTTTTTTTTTCTTCAGTGATGTGTCAATGCTTGGTTGAGCTTTAAACTTTTAAACTTTTTTAAAATCCTCACCTGAGGATATGTTTATTGAGTTTTTAGAGAGAAAGGAAGGGAGAGAGAGAGAAACATCAATGTGAGAAAGAAACATTGATTAGTTGCCTCTTGTACATGCCACAACCGGGAATTGAACCCTCAGCCTAGATATATACCCTGACCAGGGTTCGAACCCACGGCCTTTTGGTGTATAAGATGATGCTCTAACCAACTGAACTACCCAACCAGGATGAGCTCTGAATTTTTTGAACTTTTTAGTGGAGCCCTGAAATTAGCTTTAAGGAACAATATATCAATACAATAGGTATTTACTAGGTGTAATATCAGTTTTTTTAAAAATAATATATATATGTGTGTGTATATATATATATATATATGTATATATACATTCCTTGTTTTCACGTGGAATCTTCAATCACAACATGCATTTACTAGAAACTTAGAAATTATTTGTGAGTCTTTTAAGGAGAGAATACTGAAAATAACTAGCTGTATTACTGTAGTCACCTGAAAATCACTATCAACCTCATTGATTAACACGTATATTTGAATATTCATTGAAGCCCTGACCTAGGCACCCACACACTATCTCTTACATATGTGTGTGTGTGTGTGTGTGTGTGTGTAGTATACTCAGCCAGCTGCCTTCTAATCAGACTAAGAAAACATATACCAGTGTATATGTATTACTGTGGCTTTAATTAGGTACAATTAACCTTTATATTTATTTTCCATGACTCTTACAAAAATATTTTTATGCTAGCAATTATATGTGTCTCTATACTGCCTAGAGCTCTGAGGAAATCAAACCACTAAATGATGAATTCTATCATTGCTCAATGAGCTAACAAGTATGAAGCTAATTGAGGTATGAAGCGTATTTAGAGTTTCCTTTATTGCTGTTTATAACAGCATTCTCCATAGCAACAGAACCAACGGGAGCTTATATATACGTACACTGAATAGACCGTATATGTATTTTGGTTTAAGGAATTATCTTGCATGGCTGGGAGGGGCCACAAGTCTGAAATTTATAGGGCAGGCCAGCAGGCTGGAAACTCAGGCATGAATTAAAGCAGTCTTGAGGCGGAATTTCTCCCCCATTTGTAGAACCGTAAAACTAGAAAGCAAGTTACCTGCCTCAACATACAGTGGTGGGACAGGGTAAGACACAATACACATTCCCATTCCCTTAAACAATTTTTCACATGTCTCTTCAAGGTAATCTAAGATTTCTTTTTCTATTACGTGCTTCAAAGTCTTTCAGACTCAACCCATTACCCAATGCCAAAGCCACTTCCATGTTTTTAATTATTTCTAACAGTAGTGCCCCACTTCTTAGTACCAAAAGCTTAGTACCCAGAACTGCCAGAGCAAAGTACCAAAATCCAGGTGGCCATGAAGGCAGAGGTGGGTGTGGTATGTCTACAAGCCAAGGAATTTAAAGAACTGCCAGCATCGACCAGAAGCTACAAGAGGCAAGTTCGGCTCCTTCCCTAAGGCCTTCGGAGGGAGCGAGGACCTACAGTCAGGCTGACTGTGGATCTGCAGCCTCCAGAGCTGTGAGAGAATAGGGTTTGCATTGTTAAGTCACCCAGTGTCTCTGCACCCAGTTTGGTCCTTTGTTACTGCAGCCACGGGAAACAAAAGTACATTGTTAAATCTTACTTATTCTCATAGTCCTTTCTGTATTCGGTATGTTTATATTCTTTAGCTCATTCCCTTTTTCTCAACTTTGGAAGACCATCGAATTGATGATTATACAGTATATTCTGCACTTTCTCCATTTCCTAATTGTTAATATATAGTAGTAATGGATGCCAGATGGTGGGGGGGGTGCCTTGCGTAACTAAGTGAAAAGAAAAAAATATAGATATAGATATATAAATATGTACATATATAGATATACTCCCATCTTGGCATTGGCACTAACTCCTCTCCTAACACTTCCTCTTATATGCACTGTATCTTCCCGACAGAAGACCCTTCATGCGTTCTCCTGCAGGCCCAGCCATGCTGAAGACAGACCTGATTGCCATGGAGACCCGATTCAGCAATAGAGTCCACCAGATTGTAAATCTGCATTATTGTAAACATCCAAATCAATTTGTTCATGAAACATTTGTTTTGTTTCTACCATGATCTAGTCACTGGAGGCAGCACAACATCAGAAGGTTTGATAAATGCCTGATTGAAGAAAAAATCACCCAAATGCTATCCATATGAATAAAATCCCTAACCATTTTCTCACTTTGCAAAGAGCCCACCCTCTCAGGGTCAGTTCTGGTGTCCACTCCTAGCTTCCTTATTTTTCTCACTTTTTTGTGTCACTCAGACCCCAGCATTTGCTACAACTCATTCTCTGCATTCAGATCCAACCCATCATTCACCACCTGTGTGACTTCAAGCAGTTTGCTTCGAATCCTCTGCACAGCATCTGTAACAGGTTGAGGAGGTCCATGGAGATACATTCAACCTCCCAGAGTTGTTATGAGGATTCAGTATGACAGCTGATCTTGAGAAAACACAATTGGAAAACTACTAGTTATTATTATTGCTGCGCTTGAGGACTTTGTAGTCGAACAGGAAGGACTGCTGAGCAGTTATGGATAGGTCTGTGGAAAATATGTATCCTGGTAACCAACTTAGATGGTGTCTTTCTTGACTCCCTTACCCCTACCCATACCATATATCCTAAGTGAGCATATATCAATGGAATCTGTGAGCAATCAACAGGAGCAGGGACTGGAGCACGACCACAGCTGGACATGCTCAGTGGGCATGTTTGCTCTCCTTGAGATGCCTAGCATTTGCTCGTCCATGGCATTGAACTCAGACCCTATTCCTGGATGTTTCCTTCTCAACCAATCCTTCCTTCGGCCATCTTTCTTTTTAACGTGCAACATTCTGTCCTTTTTACAAACGCGCCTTACAAACTAAGTAAATAAAGCAATTATTTATTTTACCGGTTGAAACAGACAGTGTGAAGCAGTGGACAGTGTAAAGATCGTAACATCTAGATGTGAGTTCTATTTCTGCTGCTTAGTAGTGGTGTGGCCTTGAACAAGTTACTTATCTCTCTTGACTTCAGTTTTCCCACTTAACAATATCTATAATTTTATCTGTCTAAACTTGGTTTTGAAAGGAAGAAATATATTGCAGAGAAAGTACCTGGAACATCTAGCCTAAAACTGATAGGCAAAATGTTAACTGTTACTGAAATTACTACTAATACTGTGAAGATATGAATTATTCTAACTGAGAGGTTTAATGTTCTTCTTCTAAAGTAATAAGTGGATGAGGGAAAAAAACCTAATGATATATTTAAAATAATAAAATGGGGAACTTGCCATATAAGATAAGTATATTTTATGACTGGTTTAAACAAAGTTATTTACTAATGATTCAACAGATATATTAACTGAAAGGACTAGTCTAAAATAAATTATGGTATAGACATAGGAACTTACTACATGGTAAAGGGAGAATCACAAAGTAACAAGAAAGAATACATTAACAAATGATATTAGAAAATTTAGCTAAATATATGATAAAACCTAGCTAGATTTTTAACTTACAGTATATGCTACAATAAATTCTAGGTGGGAAATCTAAAACTATAATAAACTATTGGAAAGGGTATGTGATTCGCTCAGGATCCCACACTTAATGAATTATAGAGCTGGAAATTAATTCCGTGTCTTCTAACCACAACACTGTGTAACAAAACCATAGGAAGTATGTGCTGCCAACTCTTTAAAGATTGATAGACACACACACATACGTATTTAAGCACAGATTCATACACATTTTTTAAAGGCTGAGAGATAGTAAAGGAAAATGATATGGAAATGAATAATAATTTTCTGTAGTGGTTAAAATTACATTTTTTTCTTTATACAGGGTGGGGCAAAATAGGTTTACAGTTGTGAGTATATGAAACAGTTTATTCTTTCATTATTACTTATTAATTAATGTATTCTTTCCCATACAAACAACTATAAACCTACTTTTGCCCCACCATGTATAATATTCTAAGTTTTCTTTGAAGGACATTTGTCATGTTTGTAATCAGAAAAATAAATTCTCAGAATGAATCTGGTTTTTTAAAGGGGTGATTTTAAAATATTCCCTTCTCAATACATATATCCCTATAATTTCTCAAAATTGATGATCCTAAAGGTTAGAGCAAAGTTGCCTGTTAATACATGATGCTTGGTGCAGTGTAATTATCTGCTTAGAGGTTTGATGACCCTCGCTTCCCTAATACATGTTAGAAGAGCTTTCATCTTTGCCTTGACCGCCTGCTTTCACCCTCCGCCCAACCCCCAGCCCCATGTTCAGTGAAACTTCTTGGCATGTACACAAAGGCACATTTATCTGATTTTGATAGCCTCTGCTTTTCCTTCATAAAAACTTCTTGAGATACTATTTTTCTGAAGATGTGAATGACTTTACAGAGGTCTGAGTGCACTTCTTCCCCAAACCGAGAGACTTAAGATTAATGTGGTTTCTGAGACCACTGCACATACCATTTAAGAGGTTAATGTCTTAGATTCTGCCTATGACTCAATTATCAAGTGTCGTTACCTTAAGAACTTAGCTTACAAATAGACACAAGGAAGATTTTGCTTCCTTTCATGATGGTGATCCAGCATGAGCTACTGGGTCAAAATGAAACCTGGAGAATCTATAGAAGCCACCGAGAACCAACAAACCGTAAAGAACTTCCGGCAAGATTGCAATCTACCATATGGTGCTGGTGGCAGGTGTGGGGTGTGGTAGGGTGTGGGGTGTGTCTCTGTGTGGGTGATGTGTGCTTGTGTAGCATGTGTGTATATGTGTGGTGTGTTTGTGTGTGGCATTGGTGTATGTCGTAAGCAACTGGATCCGAGGACAAATGGCAGCCAGAGGTGGCAGAGAGAGGCTTGGTTGGAAGGAAGCTTCTTCCTGCATTGCCTTGGGAGAATCATCACCTGCCCTTTCACTGCACATACCAGTGCAATGGTGGCTCTCTGGTCACTCATGCCTGTGTCCACTGGCAACATCTGGGCAGCACAGAAGCCCTGCTGGGCTGAGGAATAAGGAAGCCTGAGAAGTCATTCTTCAGAATTCACCCCATATTGCCACAGTCAAACCAAAAATAGCATTCTCATTGCTTGTTAGCCACAGATGGGAAAATTTGAATATCCATAAGTATAACAATTACAATACAGATTTAAATGCATCATTTGTTTAAATCCGTGAGTGCATAATGACACAAAAAATCCCTTAGTCATTTTTAGGGGATGGTGGGAAGCAATCTTATTATTTTTAAAAATTGTATTATAAAGAAAAGAAATCTCAAGCATGTATTCCTCTCTTTACAAGTCTAATTGTACTCAACCTAACAACATAACTGATAGTGGAAGTTTTTCTTCGTAAGAGTATTCAAGCTTTCAAATGTATGAGAAATGGTAAAGTTAGATTATGACCACTTTAAAACCCTGAGAAGCTAATGAGTCTAGGCAATAATTGTCAGTGACTGGTAGCATCACCAAAAGAAAGACCACTAGACATTATGTGCCCCCCAAGGCAAGTATACGGCACCACCTATGAAACAGCCTTGCCACAAAATCGGCTTGCAATCTGATTAGAATTTTAGAGTCAATTACAAAATGCAAGAAATAGGGGCGATGAAAGAACGAACACATTTGATGACAGTGCAGGGACGCAGACAGCAAAACCTAGACTGTGGGCCATGCTACAGAATACACAACCTTATTTCCTCAACAAATAAATTACAAGAAAAAAGAGATGGGAGAATATATAGGCTAAAAGAGATTTAAAAGATGCATCAACCAATTACAGTGGAGACTCAGAATAATAGGAAGTAATCATGGAAATTTGACTGAATGTAATAACATTATATTATTTTGGTTTTTAATGGTGTGATAATGGTATTTTGATTACATTTTTAGAGTCATTATCTTTATAAATGACATTGAAATATTTGTGAATGAAATGTATGGTATCTAGAAATTCTTTTATAATAATAAAGGCAGGATGGATGTGCGTACAACAGTAATAAGAGCAACTCTGAGTTGATAATCATTGAAGTTGGTTGAGCATGTTGGAGCATATTTTACTATTCTCCCTAGCTTTTTATGTTTTAAAACTTTTATAATAAAAAGTTAAATGAGAAAGAATTACTAAGCATTCAACACAAGAAATTGGGGAAATATCAACAGAACAAAATCAAAAAAACAAGAAAAAGAAACAATAAATTAAGTGCATAAATCAAAGAAATAGAGAAGTAAAAAGAATGAGAGAATATTAATAAAAATGCAAACTGGTTTATTAGATTAAAAAGGTAGACTTGTGAAAAGACTGAAAAACAAGATTTACTTAAGCAATATAAAAATATTAAAGAGGAAATAACTAGAATAACAAAAAAATTAAAGATTATTTACTTTGTTAGTTACCACAGTCTCATATCAAACCAGTGGCTAATACATCTTTAGCACTAGGAAAGGGTATAGTCCACAGAGCAGGCAACAGCTGTCACTGCAAAGGAGATTCCCTCACCCTAAATGAGGAAATTATTATCCATGCTTACATATCAGTCTCTTGCATATCAGTTCAGTTTAATGAAAGATCAGTTGCTCTGGGTTCAATGAGAATAAATTTCTTATTTAGTGGGTAAAGACCTGAGATTGAGATATTCACCAAGGATGTGAGTCCTTGTGAGACTCCTGAGAAGCCTCCTAGCCTATAGCCTTCCTTCCTATAGAAAGGAAACTATGTGTAGCTCCTTTCTTTGCAGCTGCATATAGTTTCTGAGTAGTTACTTGTCTGCCTCCTGTTTCCCTGTTAGCTCCCAGATGGCAGGGACAGGGTTTTATCTACCACTGTGTTCCAATTTTCCAGATCCAAGACTTAACAAAAGCATACCAGTAAGTTAAACTATTAGGTGAAATTTTAAAATATGTAAATTAAAACTCCACCAGATGAACGCACAAACAACGCTGAGAAGTTTAATAGCTCCATAGGCAGTAAACAAACGGTGGTAGCCCGGAATCTTATCCCTCCGGTATCATGGTCTAGATGGCTGCAAAGATGGGTTCTAACCAAATTTCAAGGAACAGGGAATTCCTGTTTCACAAATTGTTACCGAAAATTTTAAAAGGAGTAAACTGAGCCTAGCATAAGCATGAGTCTAGAACCAGCTAAGAAGAATATGGGCCCATCTCAGTGATGAATATCCAATAAGGGACTTCAACTGGAGCTTCAGATAGAGAAAAGTGCAAGAATACTGCACTCTGATCATAATTATGAGAACCATCTGAGAAACCATGTTGTTTTTTTTAAAACCCAGCTGATAGCTGAGGATGCAAAGAAACCTAGAGACAAAACTTCAGAAAGTGATGAGCCTTTTCTAAGAGACCCTCAGCTGCTGTCATCCTCAGTGTGCAGCAGGAGGAGAAAGAATCTGCTCCAGACACAGGTCAAAAGAAATCCGTTGAAATAATAACATTTTAAAGCCCGCCTGTGAGCTGCCGTGATGGTTTGGAGGATCCCCAGACACAAGAGGGCGGTGCCCTTCCACTCTCCCCGCAGGCATCGACTGAAACTGGTGAGAGACTGGAGGCGGGTGAGCTGACAGAGACCACCCACAGGTGCCATCGCTAGAGGCTGCGGCTTAACCACCGGCTCCAAGGGCTCAGACCCCATCCTAGTAGCCCAACAGAAGAAGGAGCACTCTCTATTTCAGGTGTAAATATCATTTACTTCCTTCTCTACTGCTCTTTTACACAAAATAACCAGTAGTTGACCAAAAATTCTGAGACACAAACAGAAAAATCAGACCTATTTCTTAATGAAATATGGGTAAAGCAAACATCATAAAGAAAGGGGGTTGTCCTACCAGATACTAAGCCATAATGAGCCTTCATACTGTAGTACGAGGTCCTAAAACTCTAAGAAGAACAGTATCGTGTTGGACTGAGAACAAACATGTCGACCGGTGAACAAAATAGCAACTGCAGCATCCTGCCCGGGACGTTGGAGTTGTGTCCATAAGTCAATGGTTATTACATGACATGTGGAGACACAATCATTTTATATAAAGTAATACCACAAGAAACAGTACTCAGGGAAACTTAATAGCCTTTCGTTGCTCACAAACTATACTCCATGACCCATTGTCTGACCTGGAATACGCTGTATTTCCACAACGGGTAGGGAGACCAAAGTCACTGTTAATTAGTCTTTGAATAATTAACGGGGCTGACAGTTCAGATCCCAGTAAATAGTCTTCAGGATAGTTATGTTAAATGTTAATTACGGCATTTCAGGACCCAGTAGTTAATTGAATTGGTAGTCAGGGAATGCAACATTTACTTTATATTGACGACATGCTGGGTTGGAGGAATGGAAATCTACTCTCTGCAGATATTTGTCCTAAACCAGCATTCTTCTTCTTAGTAACAGAGAACAGGGCACATAAAAACACAATAGCATCCTAGTAAAGCATGAGAATTATGCAATTAACCATGGCCCCGACATGCAAGTTATTATGCCACAATTAAAATCTCTGACAGAAATGTATTATTGTTCTCTTTGGGTCTCTTTTAGGTTCCTGGACCCAATTCCAATGTGCAGATGTTGACCACACATGTCAGAAAAGCATTCTCAAACACCCTGCTGGATGCTCTCAACCTGCTAATGTGTACCAGGAGATAGCAGCAGGTCCCACAGTTTAAGGTTTCAGTCCTATGAGACTGCATGCCCCCAAATTGATGCCAGTCACAGGTCCAGGGTGTTACCTGTGCTTCTGACCAACTGACTATATGTCAGAGTTTCCCAGAACCCCTTCCTTGAGTTCACTTAATTTGCTAGAATGGCTCATAGAAGTCAAAAAAATATTTAACTTGCTGGATTACTGGTTATGTTAAAAATACAACTCAGGGACAGCCGGGTGGAAGAAATGCATAGGGCAAGGTACGGGAGGACAATGCAGGCAGCTTCCATGTTTTCTCGGAGCAAGACCCACTCCCCGAACCCTCACTTGTTCTCCAACCCGGAAGCTGTGCAAACCCTGTCCTTTGGGTTTTTATAGAGGCTTCATTATGTAGTCATGACTGATTAAATTGTTGGCCATTTGCAACTGATTCAACCCCCAGCTCTGCTCCACTCCCAGGAGGTCCAGGAGGGTGGGACTGCAAGTCCAACCCTCGAATCACAGAGTGGATTCTCTGAGCAACCAGCCCCCATTGTCAGGACAAGTCCAAAAATCTCCTCGTTAACCTAACTAGAGACATCTTTGTTGCTTTAATCACTTAGGGAGTTCCAAGGGTTTTAGGAATTCTGTGCCAGAAACTGGGACAAAGAGCAAATATATATTTCATATTATAAATCATAGTGTCACAGGATCAAATGATGCAAAATATGCATTTGTAGGAGGGGAACTCTTCCCAAGCACTTTGTACAATGTTTAGTTGTGCAGATCTCATCATTTTTCTAAAGTAGACAGGTATTTCATCCTTAATATATGCCTTTTGTGAGAGTCCCAATATATTTGTAGGATATGGATGGGTAACATGGATTTCTGCATAGATCGTAGAAGAAGTTTTGACTTGGCAGTCAGCACCCATTTTTCAAATACCTTCTTCATACAATATACCTGCTAATGTGACCATAGTAATATCTAATATTGTTAAACTTTTACTATGCTTTAAGAGTTTTATATGCAATCCTCATAACAACCTGATGAATTAGAAACTATTATTATTCTCATTTTTACAATGAGAAAACAGAGGCACAAATGTAAATAAGTGGTAGAGCTACTATTAAAATAAGACTATCTACTCCTTTTGTTCATGCCCTTAACCTACATGCAAAAGCAGGGAGAGGGCACTCCAGAAAGGGAATAGCATGTGCTGATGTCCTAATTTGGGAAAAGAGATGGTGGGTTCTAGGAGCTAAAAGGACAACGATATGGTTAGAGAGTGTCAGAATCATGGGGAAAGTGTATTAGGGGTCGAGACTGGAAGGGAAGCTGGGATCAAATAATTCAAGGCTTCCATTACGATAAAGAATTTGGATATTGCTCTCAGAACATTAGGAAGCCAGCAATAATTAATTTTAAAAGATCACCCTTACAGTTGTGTGGGAAATTGGCTGGCTGCTTCTTTACGTTAACAAACTCTTATTTGAATAGCTGCATCCCTTTGTTTGCATGTGGGTCTATGGCTGCTCTCATGCTACAATGAGAGATGAGCAGTTGCCGCAGTTGCAAAAGAGAAAGCATGACCCAGACAACCTAGAATATTGGCTACATGGCCCCTAGTTTGCTATCTCTTGGGTTGGAGAATAAAGTTGGGAAGACTGGTTAAGATGCTATTTTATTTTTCCAGTAAAGAGATGAGAGGGGATGGCTGTGGAGAGAAAGAAATGATTTAAGACATGTATTGAAGCTATGATCTTTATCAGTGGTTATTACACTTTAATGTAAGAAATAACAGGGAATGTACTAGAAATGTAGATGGTTGGGTACCACAAATAAAGATCTGATCAAGTAATTTAGAAGAAGGCTGTGCTGGGGAGGAGTGTCTTAGCATCTGCATTTCTGACCAGCTCCCCAAGATGAGAGTTCTTAGATCCCACTTGGAAAACCAGTTGGCTACATGGGGGTTGAAAGTAGGGATCAAGGTTTGAGAGAAGGCAGGATCAAGAGTGACTTCACAGGTTTGAGGCTTGAAGAATTACTATAGATAATGATAACGGCATTTAGTGAAATTGGGATGACACAGGAAGGAAGAAATTTCAAGGAGAAATTAAATCCAGACTTCAATTTAGGACATTCTAACCTTGAGCTTCTTGAAAGACATTCAAGTGAAGGCGAGCTGGTAGGCAGAAAATGAGCTGGAGTAGGATCAGAGACAGGAACACCACCAGATGGTATCTAAAGCCGGGGATGTGAAGGAGACTAGGTTTAAGTGTAGAGAGAGAATACAGGTGATTTCAGACAGATTCTGGAGGAATTCCAACATTTAGAACATAGGTATAGGAGGAAGATTCAGCGAATAAAAATGGAAATTAGCAACCAGAGATAGAGGAAAGAAAAAAATGTTTTGATTCAAAAACCTGGTATCATTCCTTTAGAAAAGATTATTGAATTGTCCTCTCAAGTGGTCTCCAAGCCTTCCAGCTGTTCTTCACAGTGATTTCACAAAGAAAATATGATCAGATTGTTCCCGCCCTTAAAATAGTATTTCAATAAGTACTCTTCATGCTTTGATTCCCTGACCTATGTGACGATGTAACCGAGTTGGATAATCCTTTCTGGGAATTGAGAAGACAGATCACAGAAGGCAGACAGCTTGGTCAGTGGAACACAGAGAGGATTACTACTTATCCCCTTGCAGGTCGGTGACCTTTGTATAGGAAGGACAAAACCGTATGTGGTGGTCCTGGTATGGAACTAAGTCTTTATTCCTAATACTCGCCAAGGCCACTGCAATGCACAATTTCAGGAAGTACTGATCTCGTAACGTACAATGTGAATGACTCTCTAATAGTTACAAAGCCAATGATACTGTTTTATACTATATTTTAATTACTTATTTACTCGTTTGGTGTCCATCAGTAAACTGTAATCTCTCTGAGGACAAGCTCTTTCTTATTCATCACTGCGTCCCTAGTACATAACCCAGTGCCTACATAGGATCAAGACTTATTATTGAATGTATGAGTTCTGCTAGTAATAAAGCCTTTCTATCATTTTACTCTATGTATTCCTCAAAAATTTACTGAGTGTGTGGTTTGTACTAAGAAATGTGCTATATTCAGGTGGATAAAGGGAAGAATAAAAAATATAAGGTCTTCATCACATGGAGCAGTGTTTATCTTTCTCAGTCTAGCCAATTTCCTTCAATTCATTTCAGCGTAACTCAAATCAGTTCAACTCAAGTCACTGCAAGCCAAGTTGACTCAACTGATTCCAAATTCCACTCAAGTTAGTTCAACCCACTTAAATGTGAGACAATGCAATTCAACACAATCTAATTACTTGCAATTAAACAAACTTTACCTGAGGGTTTCATATATGCCAAGGACTGGGCTAAGGAAGTAAACATTCAATATCTTATTAGAATTTTACAAAAAAAAATTGATGCCTGTTTAGTGAGGCATAGGACATCATAGAGCATGTCAACTTTTATGAATGTTATAAATCATCTCACATTTCTGATGAACAGAAAGAAAGGCTGGCCCAATACTGAAATACAAGTACTTTTGTTTAAACAAGGCCTTAACATTGTATATTGATTATACAACATATACAAGAAGATTAAATATGTGTATAACAAAATAATCAAATAAAAGTTAACCAAAAGTGGACTGTTTGAAGCCCAGATGTAAAATTCCAAGTTATGTGTGTTTTAGCTCTTAGCGGTATTCCTGTCTTTGCGATATTACTTGTTCTTTACATTTTTAAATCCATGAGCACAAGAGATGTGAAATTTAGCTCTTCAAATTGTGTGCTTTGACATTATGTTCTGGGCCCAAACAACTGATCAGTTTTCTCAAGCTCTGCTATGGCTCTGATGCTTTGTGGCATTCCCCCAGAGCATGCTGCATCGTCAGGGGGGAGTTTCACATCGCACCAGTTGTCCAATTTGGATCATCACCTAACGATGAGCTTCCAAGTTTCTGAAAATCTGGGACACTAGTTGTACACTCCAATTCTCTCTATTTGTGCCCAGTCCTCCCCAACATTTGTCCTACTCAGTCACACTGCATGAGAAGTTACAACTACCTACCTTCCCCTGGAAATCTAAAATTTGAGCTTGGTTAGTTCAATAATGCAAATATACTTAACTCCATTTTTACCATGATGCCAAAGGAAGAATTAATTTCTGGCTTGATTTCCTTTTGCTCTTCAGTAACAAAACCACCTTGAAATTCTTTAAAAGTCATATATATAAATTTTTACTTTCTATAAAGTAAACACAACTCCCACTTACTGTTCATGTTTTGGGTATGTTGAGATTTTTTTGACATCTTTCCAGACTTGATTAGGAATCCCTACAATATGCTCCCTCACCCCGTGGATGCTCCTGTCTTACTGTACTGTCTTGCTTCTCTACTGTTCATGTTCTCCCTAGTACAATGGTTGTTGGGGGCGGGGCATGTAGGTCCTCCTCATCTCTGCATTTCCAGTGATTGGCACCTAGGGGTATGCAGGGAATGTCTGTTCAGTGAGTACCCATGAAGCCTGCGGCATGTTATTAGTTCAGCTGTCATTCCTTGAGTGACACCCTTTGGGGAAAATCTCTTGGAATAGCCCTTTACTGAGTTGTTTTGTGTTGGGTCCAAGAGTTTGATGGCACTTCAGATCCCCTCTTTGTAATCTAAATTTGAGGCTAAATACGTATGTTTTAGGGGATAAATGTACAGCAGACTTGATGCTGAACCAGTACTAAACATTGTAAATAGAGGCCTTCTCCCACCAGTTGTGCCAAACAACTTGTGCCTTTTTCTCTGCTTTTTGTACAGGAGGACCAGCACCAACACCCAGAAATTCCCAAGTAAAGGCCAAGCATTGGGCATCCACAGAAAATTTAAAAGACCCAAATTTAAAAGCCTTAAGGTTTAATATAGGTCAACCTTAATTAAGTATTGTTCTAGGTGAAACAAAACATTTTTTTTAAAAACTGGGTTACTTTTCTACTTACATATTGCGTAAGAGTTTTGGGGTAACTTCTAGGATATTTTTGTATGCAGAAAAGGCAGTTCATGATTTACTTTGTTTTAAAAGTTCTTATTCCATTAAAGTTACAAATATAAGAACCTATCATCTCTTTTAAGAAGCTTTTGTTTGAGTTACATTTCATATAATTCTATTTAAAATTCTAGCAAATTTTACCACCACCTAATTGCCTTTGGAAAATATTTGGTCTCATTTACAATTTCATTACATTTATACTTTCTTTCTAAGTACTTGGGTTGTCTGAATTAATAAACAAACTATTTCTAAGTCCTTAAATGACCTTTATATATTTCATAGTTGCAACATACATGATGAGTCTTGAGTTCTCCTAAGTGTTTCAAAATTAAATAAATTGCAAGTATGCATCCACATGAAATACTATGAACTACATGGCTAACCAGTTTTTCTAATACGCCAATATATCTAAAATAGGAATGCCATGTAAAATCACAAGCATACACAGATTGCCTAAGAAAAATAGAAACAGTACTATAGGTTTGATTGTCTCCAACATTTGTGCACTTAATTCTAAATCTTTTCAACTTTTAAATTTTTTGAGTCTTCAAAGGGGATAGAAATGAGTTTGATATATCAAAAGATGTTTAATATTGCCTTGGCTGGGTGGCTCAGTTGGTTGGAGCATCATCCAATCTAAAGGATTGTAGTTTAATCCCTGGTCAGGGTGCACACAGGAGGCAACCAATTGATCTCTCTCCCTCCCTCTCTCTCCTTTTCTCTCTCCCTAAAATTAATAAACATATTCTCGAGTAAGGAATTTTTTAAAAAGATCTTTAATATTATTGGGAAGCATAATACTAAGGAGAAGAGGAATGAGGAATGGTCATTTGGAAAATTTTATCTTTATCCTAAAAAATGGAGAAGACATTGATAAGTTTTAAGTAGGAATATCTTCATTGGACTTCCATTTCAAAGTAACTTAGACTACAGAGTAAAGAATGGGCTGATGATGTGGAGGTGGCAGCGGACTGGATGTGCTGAGAGAAGCAGGGTGTCGGCAGATGAGGCAACATGCACAATGGTGATGGCAGGTGAGAGGGAGAGAAGGTGCACTTTGTGAGAGACCCAGAAGTCAGTGAAATTAATGGGACAATGGGAGTAAGACAGGAGGGATAAATCTCCATGGCCGCACCTGTTTCAGTTTGCAGGCCGCAGCTCGATCTGCAAGCCACACCAGCCAGGGCAGCACTTGTGTTGCTGTGTTGAATTTTGGTTCACAGTTTTATCGACTTCCCCCCCTCTGCTGTCCCTCTTCCAAGAGACACTCCGAAAGTGGTTTTTGCTTTGTGTGCACTGGTGTAGCATATGTTCTCCATAAATGTTTTTTAATAAAGTATTTAATGAGCCAAAATTCATTCTCTTTCCCTTGCCCTCCACTTTTAAATAACTTGAAAACAAAATATGATAGCTCAGGAAATGAAGTACCAAAAGACACGGTAACATCTTGGAGCCTTAAATTTAAGAAAACCTGACACTCACTTATTTCATGTAGTGTTTGAAAGCAGGGAATCCCTTCTGTGGAATATAGGCCATATTGTTTTGAAATTTAGAACTTATAAGGATTGACTTTAACTTTTTTTCCAAGCTTTTCATTGCAAAAGTATATTTGTTAAGCAAATTAAGAATGAAAATATTTCAAAAATATAAACTGGGAAGAAGACAAAAACTTGGGTTTTTTAAAGTCTCTTCAGAAGCACACTCTTTACATATAACCATCTACTTGCTAATGTTAATGACTTGTAACTGACACAAAGCAGCTCAAGTGCTTTCTATCACAGAAAATAGCAAGTGATGGGCAGGCAAAAAGGAGGAGGCTATGTGTACTGCTTTGCCTGGGACAATCCCAAGGTGACGGCTCTTTTCCCAGGGTAATTATTAATGGCATCCCTTTTTACTGTCAAAAGCACCCCAGTTTGGTCAGCCTAGCTAAAGAAAGCTTGAGACACCAGTTAGCACCAAACCCTGTTTTATGGGTGAGAACGTTGATGAGAAAATGTTGGCGTGACTGGAAAGCTTGATAACCTTAAAATAGTCGTATTATCATTCTAGGAAACTCTACGGTCGTGTGTGCATTTATCAAAGCCAAAAAGAAACTCCACTCATCCAAATAATGGGGACCTATTCCCCAAGAGTTTCTACCAGTCAGTTACCTTTTAGAGCCACTGGTATTTTAAAATGCAAATTGTGCTTAGTGAATCCAATTAAAAAAGTCTTATTTCAAGGTGTATAAATCCATTAGATGAGTGGGATAAAATTGTAGTCACTCCATCAGAAATAGTAATTTAACAGAATCATTCCCATTAATATGTCCATATATAAAATGTGAGCTGGAACCCTTAATTTGCTCTTCTGGGTTTTAGCAATTTTTGAAACCCTCATCAGATATTTCACTCCAAAAATTATCTTATGATCTTACCATACTGCATTTTGATGAAGGTATTTTTCAGGAATAAACTAACTACTTTTATATATTGACTTGAAGACCATTTTTTAGAGAAGGAAAAGGCACTGGTGGCAGTGGGTACAGCACAGGGGAAACTGAGACTGGAAGGTCCCCCATTTCATCTTCTCTCATTCTCGCAAGTTGAGTTTGAAGGAAATGATTCCATGATTCATTTCAATGGGCGTTTGTTGATACTAACTGCATTTCTCAGAAGCCTGACCTGAATTTTTGTGGTCCATTTAAAAACAAGGCAGTCCCCTGGAAGAAGGTTTTTATGCTAGATTGTTTCTTAGTACATGTGGGTAACTGGTATTAATTTCACCATGACCTGCTTGCCGACTTTGAAGGAAGTTGAAATTTCCCTGTTGCTCTGAGGACACTCCATCTCACAACAGATGTTTTCGATAGGTAAGGAGCAAAATCCGTTCTTCTTATTGGAGACTGCGTCACGTCTCCCCTGAGGCTGACAGTGGGGAGCACCTTCAAAATGGGCTTCAACTTTGAGGTTTCCTGTCACCTCCAAGCTTAGCAGTTTGTCTTTGGGAGGATGTGACATCTGTTTGAAGATGTTCCCAAAGTTTTTTTGTTTCCTATCTTGTTAAACTGTTGAAAAGAAAATATTTTCTTGTGCCTTTTTGCTTGATTAAAAAATCCTGAGATATCAGTATTCCTTTACCTGAGTGATGGAGACACTTCTAATTCAGGTCTGCGCCTCACTCGAGGAGACGAGAGTCTTATGCTGCTAGGCATTCCTGACTTTGACTCATGGGTTAGCAGAGACATCACAACTGAGTGACACGCAGCTGTTCTTAAATGTACTTGTTTGCCATTTCTCCCTTGAAGTCATTTTTCAATAATAGGGGACAATAAGAAAACATTTTAGCCTCTTTTAATTTCTGTGATGGTAGAGAAAACATACTCTTGATTCAAACATCAGGAATTTATAAGATATAAACAGGACCTGAATTAACTTCTCTTGATGTTATTGGGGACGCACTATAAAAAACAAGTTATTTAATATATTAAATATACCTTTATATATGTAAATATTTTATATATGCTTTATATATGAATACATCTATATCTATATCTGTTCACAGTCATAGTGACAGCTCCTTGGATAGGGCCTCATTCTTCCCGAATTCCTGAATGTGAACAGATCCAGACAGTCAAACTGGGAGTTTACACACTTCTCTCTCCCCTACTGCTTCCCTGTAGTTGACGTAACTGGAAAGTTGTACCCAAAAAACCTAAAAGGGATTTTAGTATTTACTGAGTCTGACTGAAGCTGCTAATTTGGCTTCTGAAACCATTCCAGCGCTGGGGTTGGGAGGAAGGAAACCCGTTGCCCCCCGGGATCCAAGATGCCGGGAGTGGCTACCGCTCGCATGGTGTTAACCAGACTGAACAGCCCGTGTAAAGCGGGGTAAGACGATGTGCCAAAGGGGTTTTCTGTTCTTACTAGAAGCTCAGAAAGGAAGGTAGTGATGTGTCTTCATAGCTGATGGCTACTTTTGTTTTGGAACCACCAAACCTAAAATTCCCTGGAGAATGTGAATCTGTCTTCTGCTTCCTTCTGGGAAAAAAATTCTAAAGACTTCAACCAAACTTAATGGAGATTCTTAGACATGATTCGCCAGGTAATTAACAGTCATTTCATTTACTCATTACAGAGATCTTAAAATCACCCATTCCCCCATCCATCTATTAATTCTCTTATCAAATACTACCTTGGGCTGATAAAAAAAATGATTTGAGTTAGTTAAACAATTTGCTGTTAGAAAAAATTCATTTAAAATTTTGTTTAAAAAAAAAAACAGAAATATACACAGAGGGTTTTCTTGGAAGTCAGATTAAATCTGACCTGTATATCTTTAACTGTCTAAAGCAAAGGACATGGACCAGTGAGATTTAATGATGACTGTTGGCAACATTTATAAAGGTTTCCTCTTTCTCCCCACTCAACCCCAAATCAGAGCTTCAAGTGTATTATTAGATCTTAGGCCTTCAGAAAAAAAAAAAAAAAAACAGAAAAGCTGGGTTTTTATATTCAATAAAATCTCAAAACCTAGGTTCATGCTCTAGCTATCTCCAGATTGCAGGGTTTCTGAAACCTTGTATTGCCTAAAAAAGACATTGCCTGTATGTTCACTTTTTAAAAAATGTATTGATTTGAGAGAGAGAGAGAGAGAGAATTTATTGTTTCATTGATTTATGCATTCATCATTGTTCATTGCATTCTTTGGTATGTGCCCTGACTGAGGCTCAAACCCACAACCTTGGCATATCGGGATGATGCTCTAACCAACTGAGCTACCCAGCCAGGGCCTGTGCACTTTTCTGAAGAAAATTTTATCAGTTAATCAAAGGATTCTATTACTTGAAAATAGTTACAACCACTAACACACAATGACAATCATTCATGCCAATCACTATGGCAATCCCTAGAGGATGAACAAACAAAATCAGGTTGCACTCTCTAATTAAAAAAAAAAAAAAAAAGAATGAAGGAGCTAGACCAGTAGGGTATATTTATGGAATGAATTGATTTGATGATAAACTTCAGTTTAATTAATTTTTTGAATTCTCAACAATTTCTAAATAGTCACTCCTTTGGATCTTAGTGCCCTGAGTCTCAATGCAAGTTCAGGGTACTCTCCATGCAGGGATCTCCAGGGTGCTCGGCAACCAGAGTCTCACTTTTCAGATGGTGCTAATCGCTCATTGCTGGGCAACTCTATTGCTACAAAGTTTCCCCTCATGTGATATTGCACTCTCCTCTCTGCCTCCTATGAAATCATGATGAGAACAGAAGTTATCCTTCAGATGGATTCGCCCCCAATTCCCCAAAGTGCAGATTTTCTTAGCAGTGACATTTGCTAGTGAAATGAATGTTAAGACTGTGTATCCGGCAGCCATCTGTGATTAGCTAATTGAATTGTTCCAAGGCACTTGATGCCACCCTCAGAAGAATTTTCAGCTTGAATTACGATGCTTCCCTGGAAGGTGGTCTTGACCCATAGCTGCTCCTATTAATTTTAAAGAAAAAATACATGAGTAATTTGTCCACCCAATTTGATAGTTTCCCCTCTAATCCAAGCCTTCTCATTAAAATGATACACTCTAAGTCACATTTGTTCTGTTATAGAAATGTTATTTATTATTAAAGGCCCCCAAACAAGGTTACAACATAAATATTTTCTCCAAATCCCTTTCTTCTTCCAGGGCCTCTTTTCTTTCCACAGAGGGTAGCATTTCTGTTAATACTTAGACAAGCTGCACAACTTGGGCTCCATTTGTTGAACAGCAAACCAAAGTATTACCTTTTTGTTTGTTTAATGAATCAATAGCTCTTTTTTTCTGAATTTACAGGACGTTTCCTTTAATTATTTCTAGACAGAGTTTGAAACTTTGCCTCCTCCTCATCAGGACATTCTTACCGTCCTCCATCCTAATTCACCTGATGCTGATTTTTGAATGTCAACTGTTTCTCTTCTTTGCTCTAACCTTTGTTAGTGACTGAAGCAGAACTCACCCGGTCTGCTGGAACTGTGTGCATTGCCTCATTTCTCTGCTTGCACCTGTCCTCTTCAGTCAGGGCAGTGCTTCCAAAACTGAGGATACTATCCGTAAGTGGGCCATGAAATCAATTCAGCAAGTCTAGACTAGCATTTTATGAATGGAATAGAAATGCCTAGAATACAATTGAATAGAAAATATCACAGTGCACCTAACAACTACAAGGGTAACAACTGTGTAGTGAAATATGTTTTTTCAACTGTGAGGGAAAAAAAAGTGACCGTGTACAGGGTTTCAAGGTAGAATATTTTTCTTCCTATAGGAAAGAAACGCTTTTTTCATGATGAAAAGCACTTGAAAAACAGTGAGTTTAAATTCTGGGACTGAGATATCATCTCTCCTACATAACACAGAGGGGGATTTAACTCCTTGAATCTCTTAATATAGCCACAGTTCTTGAGCTTTTATACATAAATCTCTGCATATGTGGCAAAATTTTGTCTTTTTTCCAGAATAACAAGCTCAAAAAAATTCAGTGTTTTGTTGCTTATGTAAGCTTAAGGACTGCTGCTCTTACAATTATTTTATAATTATTTAAAATTTACTTCCAAATTCTAGAACCTTTCCTTTTACCCCATACCTCCCATTTTAGTTCATACATCCTTACATTTAACCATTTAACATCATTTTGTATCTCTGTCTCCATGTCTTCTCTTGCTCTCATCTTCTTAACCACCCCCTTCCTACTCCAAGCATAAGAAATTTTCAGGTTCAAGGCCCCTGGCTGGACCTCTATACAATTTTCCTATTACTTTTTAAAACCTGTCTTTCACGTCTTGCCTACACGTCTAAAGTGAAGGCATTTCTGGTCTCCACATTCATTTGCCTTTCTTTCCTTTGTCCTAAATTTTGGTGTATCTATTTAGAGTGAAGCCTGATGGGTAACGAACTGCTTTGCATGCACCAGATGTGTTCCGTAAATATTGTTCCTATAAAGAGTAGGTATTTATTCTTCAAAGGCAGACATCCAATAATGTAGATCTGCATTATTCCTGAACTGACATGCTGAAATTCCCTGGAGTTTGACAAAATGAAAACAGGTTGGATTTGCTCCTCCAATCCCAGCAAGGGTTAAAAACTGCATTTTCATGCAAACATAAATTACAAATGGAATTATGATAACTGATTACCTCCCTAATGCACGCAAACGATTTATAATCCTGCCCTGGAGTGCTGTGGAGCTGGCTTATTGCATATGCTCACAGCGTTTGTCCGCCTATTCAGTCCCCGCTGCTTCCCATGGCACTGTGGATGGGGGCGCTTAGAAAACCAGTATGTCTCTATTTGCCTGAATCTACTACTAGGGTGTAGAATCGTCGGTGCAGAGTGCCGCTGCTTCACAATGGGAATAATCCTCAGTGTGTATCTTCGTTTTATTCATCTTCAATTTCTGTTTGACAGAATTTCATGCTGCTGGAAAATGTTACATTGAGAGCCAAGAGATAATTCCCGTTTTTAATCCAGAGAACAAGAGCCACTTGGGAACTGACTATAAGTGTCCTCTGGGTGTCCCAGAGATATGCCTCATCCCTGTGCTGGAAGGAACACACCTCTGGGAAGGAAACAACTTTGATCAGTAAGTCTCTTTGGAAAACATTAAGGGAAACAGATTTCGGTGGCTCCCCCATGAATCGCGGGGTCTGAGATAAAGTAAGCCCTTCCATTTCCAAATCAGCTTTCAAGTGGCAGCAACTCTGTCATAGTTTTCATCGAGGAGCTGAGAAGGGAGTAATGTTCCCAAACAAGCCTCTCCTCTCTTTCAGAACAGTCATGTATGTTTTGTGTGAAATAATTCTCTCTTGTAATAAAGGTGTCATAAGCCATTTTATGTCTAGCACTTGTCTCTGCTGGCTGTCCCTGCTGGATGTCCTGTTAAAGACACTGGCCAAGGGAACCAATGCTTCCACTTTTAGACCTACACTGTCCTCCTTGGGTTGGTCGTAGGTACTTAAGGACAGAAGCTTTTATCCTATAACTGAAACATGTTTCCAAGGCCAGCCCTCCTGAGGATCCAGAAGATGAGGCACTGACAGAGCAGAGACTGTTTCCCTTCTTTTCTGGACCACTGGGCTCTTCTATTATGAGGCAAATCACTGGCTTCTCATTCTTTCTCTACAGCAATTGGCGGCCTGTCGTCTAAGCTATGACAGTTTGTGAGATATATATGTATATATAAATACAGATACATATACTATATCTGTCATATATACTAAACACATGTACACAAACACTAAACTAAATTGGAGGTTGTTAAGAGTCAAGATGTCTGTATTTATCATCTTTGGGAAAAATATATACAAAAACACAGTCTTTGTATGTACGTATGAGTGTGTGTGGTTAGAAGTTTTCAAAGACCAGACTCCTTCTTACTCATCCTCATGCCCCAGCATCTCTACTATAAATGACACACAAATAAATTCAATCAATAAGTTCAATGAATATGCAATGAACTGAACGGAGCTAAACTGCACACTCACCTGGCCCCATTTCCAGAACCAGGGTTTCGGTTCTACCTAGTAAGTGTCTTAGACGACGCTTCTCCACGCCTGATGAATTGGGCCTCCTGATTGATGCTGTTGGTGTTCTTTGGCCAACTTGCTTGACTCGCCTGACCCCTTGAACATGCCGGGGTTTGACAGTGAGGACGCTTAGCTTAGATGTAAAACTCCGCAGCCACACTGGGGGCACTTGTCACTGCTGGCTGTACTTGCGGGATGTCCTGTCTGAGAAATAAGAAAGGTCTTTTTTTTTTTTTTTCATTTCCTTTAAAGGGCTGAACACTCTCTGGTTCCAGACCTATTAGCATGTGTCATCTTCTCCTAGAACACTCTTACCCACCTTCCTCGTCAATCAAAAGTCTACTTCCCCTCTCCTCCAGGGCACAGGCCTCCCACAGTCATCATGGCTGAAATTGTTAATGGTTTATATTCTATGTTGCCTTTTTGAACCTATGCCCCCAGTTCAGATGCTGAAACAAAGTTTGTACTTAGGATGTATTTGTTAAGAAATATATGACGGGATAAAAAAGCAAACTGAAAAAGAAGCTTCAAATAACAAACTGGTGGCAAGAGACAGATTGACTGGGGAAGGCAAGAAAGTAGAGGCTCAAGCTTTAGGGCTGGAAAGTAGTCAAGCAGGAATCCAATGCTTGGTCCCCCAGAAACCCCCAGATAGGAATCTCTTCACCATTTCAACTTGAAGGTCCTTTCTTTAAGTTCCCTGCAAGACAAACCAGAAGGAGAAGGAGATGAGGGGCAGGTGAGAAAAGAATGAGCATTCCCCTCTCTACCCACTGTCATTCTGAGTACTCCCATGGGAGTTCCCTCCAGATCAGCCACTCCGGGATTTTCTGTCTTTTTGGCTCCAAGCAGCAGTTTGAAGGAAGGCCCTAGAGTCTGACATTCTGGGTTTGAATCCTAGTTCTGCACCTACTAGCTGTGTGTTTGTGTATGTTATTGAACCTACTGTTCATTATTAAAGGCGGATGAGAACACTGTCTCCTTCACAAGGTTGTTGTAACGATTCCATGAGTCAGCTCAGTTAAAAACCTTGGTGTTGAATGTGAGTTCCTTACTTTTTAAATGTCCTCAGGGCACTCTTAGACTTGGAAAATTTTATTATAAAGTTACATTGGGTTTAAAGTTATAAATTTAAAAATTAGTTTTCCTTAAGCTTATCAGTTTAATTTGTCTTATTATTCTATTTATAAATATAACAAATTTCATCAGCACTTGTAATTTAAATATTGGTCTCATTTACAACTTAGTAAAATATTCAGAAACTTACATTTCAATGTCAAACACAATGTATTTGATATATTTTAAAAGATTTTTAATTCCACAAGGACAAATAAACATTCTTAAATAGTTATATGAATCTGGTAAATCTAAGAAACTAAATTTACAAATACAATAAACACTAAATCCCTTTACATGTTTTGACACTGTTTATAAATATAGCAAAAATTCCATTTAAAGTCAGAAATTTAAACCAATGAGTCAGTTATGTGTTTTAAACTGCAATCACACATTTTACACATCAATTCTAAACCATTATACCATCCCAAACAATATCAGGGTTCACCTTTCTCAGTATTGTTTAGAACCAACTCCTCAGCTTGCTGAGATTTCTTAATAATCAAGGATGTGTGGTTCAGGGTGCCATTCCGATGAGCAGACTCAAGCTTTGGTCCAGATGCTGTGTCAACGCCTTCAAGAGAAGTCTCACACAGCCTTTGTCCACTGGCCTCAAGTTGTACTTTAATACCTAATTTTCAAATCACTTGAGCCAGTGATTCCTACTCAGATGGTTATACTACTTCATTAGATTATATAGATCCACTTACTGCTACATTCTCTTCTGAATTCGTATCTCATTCTTCCCGACCCTCAGTACTGTGCTTACATTTAAACCACACCTAATTGGATTATGTGAGCCACCAGACTCTTCCACGGTCACAACAGCAAAAAAGGTCATTTCTGTGGCATCTGGCACAAGAAGTACTTAAGAGATGATAGCTGCTATTATTAGATTATCAATAATGTCATTTTCGTTTTTCTTAACATTAGTTATAGGTTTATCTAGGCTCACTTTGGTAACTTTAGGTCAGTGACTCTCGAAGCTAGCGTGGATCAGAATCACCTGGAGGGCTTGATAAACCAGAGGTTGCTGGCCTCCACCCTCACCCTCCGTAGTTTCTAATTTAGAATGTGTGGAGTAGGGTTGAGAATATATTTTTGTAACAAATTCCCAGGTGGTGGTGTTGCTGGTTCAGGTTATGCGTTGGGACCCCTTGCCTTAGCTTATATCTGGGATAATGGCTCCTACATTTTTCTTACTTCATGCCCTGCACCCAGCTATGTTGGAAAGCATCAATCAATTCAGTTAATAAGTATATGTTACCCATTATGTGTCAAGTATTGTGCTAAATTTTAGGAGCGAAAGAATCAACTAGGCATTAATTCAAACATCTTCAGAGTATGCACAGAGATTACAAAGGGCTTCTAGGATTTATAGGAGGAATTCCTACCCCAGATTTGAGAAGCTCTACAAGAGCATAACATAAAAGACAATTTTTACCTACTTTCGAAAAGTTGACTAAGATTCAGCAAATGAGAGCTTGATAGAGACAAAGGCAAAGATGGGGGAGGATGGGCATGGATAGGAATGTTTCCACAGAGGACTCATGGTTAAGAGAAAACAAGCATGCCACATGACTCTTCTTTTGAGTCTTCAGCCCAGAAGAATAGGATTTAAAAATAAATTTATAAGTGATCATCTGTTTTGAAATTTACGGTAACTGAAGAAAGCCTCGCTAGAGTGTGAGAGCCTGGTGGTGGTGTGTCTGCTATACTGTGGGTGACCAGTAGTCCTGTCTGTCCAACAAGGGCAGATGGAGCCAGTGATGAGGACAAGAGCGGTGGGCTCACTATAGCTGTGGACAGCTGGTAATTGTTTCCAGTCCTTTGTGTGTTTTGGTGAGTGTGGTAGAGACTGGCCATTTCCTTCTGTTCCTGGGCACAGAACAATTCTCTTTTTCTCAGCCTCCTTCCACTTGGGTCTGAGTGAAAGGATTCTAGCTACTGGAACGTGGTCAGAAGACACATGTGCTGTTTCTGCACCTGGCCCATGTCAATCCACCATCAAGTGCTCATTGTCTGCCCTGCGCTGTCAGCAGGGTGAGTCCCCAGGGAACCTAGAAACCCTGGGTTAATAATGAATGAGACTTAATCAGCTGAACACCTAGAAAGACAGTATGGTTCCTCCTGCCTACCGAACATTTCAGGGCCCAGAAATAAGTTTTCATTGTTTTAAGTTACTGAAATGTCACAGTATCTATTACAGTATCTAGTATTACTATACCTAACAGAGTGATTATAAAAATAGTCTTTTAAAATTAAGGTGTAGAAAAACATTCTACTCCAGAATAGGTCACGTCCAAGATATACCAAATACCATGGTTACAATGCCTAGGTTATTCAATCATACAAGTGGAAGGCCAGAGTTCTTGAAACTGTTGGTAATAATGTAGTTTGTCTAAATGTCTCTTTTGGTAGTATATAAGCATTATGTATACAAGGCTATTTATCTTATTAATTTTATTTAGAGTGTCTAGTATAATGACTATTACATATGGGTGATAGCTGAATACCAATGAAATGAATCAAGCATTGGATCAGCAAGGTGGGGAGATATAAGCAGGAGCTTAATAAACAAAGGTCTTATTGACCATGTTAAAAAACTTGGACTTGATTCTGAGGGCAATGGAGAAGCGTCGAAGGATTCTGGAAGGGAGTAACAGTAATCAAATTCTGTCTTTAGAGAGATCATTGTAGTTAAAATGTTTTTTCGCTTGAAATTATGAACACTAGTTTGAAGGTTCTTATAGTAATCTAGGATAAGCAATGTTTGTTCTGTAAATTAGTGGGCCCACGAATGGAGAGAAGAAAATGCACTTAAGATCTATCTGCAGGGAAGAATTGAAAGAACTAGACTGGATGACTGTCTAAAATGGGAGACGGCGTGACGAGAGAGCTGGAGAAAACCAGGATCACTCCTAGTTTCTGGTCAAGGGAACCAGGCGAGTGGTGCTGATGTCACCAAGCTGGGGAGTCTAGGAGAAGGGAAAATTGGGGGAAGTTGTAATTACCATAGTGAACTATGCTCTTCTCATCATTTGGGTTTTGCACATGCTAATTTCTCTTTTTAGAATATTCTAGAAATAATCCCCTTTCCATCTACCTCCTCTATTTTTCCTCCTCTTCTTTGTCATTTGTCTGTTTTTCTTTACCTGGATAACTTACTCATCTATTATATCTCAAATTAGATATCATTTCCTTTGAAGAACTTTCCCAGTGTCCCCAAGATTGGATAAGGTGCTTTCTGATGTTCTTCCAGAATGCCATGTGACAGTGGAGCATTTACCACAATGTCTTGTATTCACCTGTGTACTTTTCATTCTACACTTCTCTACCCAAAACTGATGGAAGACTGTCTTTTAACATTTGGTCCTCAGTGCCCTTCCTAATACTGAGTCAGAGTAAGAACTCCAAGTTAGAATGCAATCATGAATAAATGGATGGATAGATGAATGAGTGAATGAAGTAAACTGAATAATTTTGAAGGGTGCAATATTAAAACCAATGAATAACATGTGCTTTCACACTGTTCCCGTTTGAGATCCTCGACATGCAGTTAGCACAGATGGCTGTGCGCCTGCCACACTCTGTGTGTTTACTCTGCTCCTCCATCCTCCCTCTCTCTCCACGCCCACCTAACCCCCACCAGGGATGGTCGGGAATCACAGACGACCCCACTATTCCCTTAAGCAGCTGTCTCTGATCACAGTGTGAGTCCACCATCCTTAAAACAGACTCCACAAGTGTTTTTCCTCTGGTTAAAAAACTCATGAAAATTAATATTAACTTGAAAATGGGAAAGTTCACAGTGAGACACCTGTTGTGTGTAAGTGAAATACAAATGTGGTCTGTCAAATAATGAGTTAAATTCTGCTGAAAGGGACCCTCTCTCATTTTCACCCGTCGAATACAGCTAATCTAAGTTACAAATGTATATAAACTTGCCTTGTTTGTATTACACACAAAACCACCAAACTGGAATATGTGGAGCAGTGAAGAAAAGAGCTACAGATGGGAATGAATCTTCATGGAGAATGGGTTGTGCATGAGGACGCCAGGACAGTTGCGTAGAAAGCTCACGCAAGGACAACTCTACTGCAGTCTTGCCACTCAACATGTGGGGTGTGCACCTGCAGCACTGGCATTAGCTGGGAGCTTGTCAGAAATGCAGACTCTCAGATCCCTCCCATGTCCTATGGAATCAGAGTCTGCAGTTTAACAAGATGCCCAGGTGATGTGTATGGGCCTGAAATCTTGAAAGGCTTTGCTGTAAGTCGGAGGCTTCAAAGTGTCTACTGAGCTCAGATTAATTCACTGTAGAGTCACTTTAGAGTTTACTAGGGCATTTTTAAGAGTGAAAAGGGAGTGTTAAAATAATTGTAATTGTCTGTTTTGTGGAAATATTTAGTTATTGAGAAATAAATAAATTCTTACATAAGTGGATGTATAATAAAGTTATAGCCATAAGCCATCTTTAAAAATAAAATTCTTTCAAAAATAGAAATAAAACATATCAGCATATATTAAAACCTTTTGCATTGACCTGAACATTAAAATATAACATAAATGCTGGATTAGTCTGATGCAGTAGTGTGATCTCATGCTAATTAAAAAATACATGTGGTATAAACATAAGTATAGAACTGTGTGCATGCAATGGTCGTTATACATAAACACGCCTTAGCTCTATCTGCCCAGATGGTCTAGAAGCAGAGATACCAGTGACAATGAGCATACTTCGTGTCAGGATCTTGGTTTCCAAACACTCCTCTCCGATAAGAGGATGCAGGGTCCTTCGGAGAAAAGTCTGACTCTGAAACTGGGTCAAGGAAAATACGAGGTGGTTCCATGGGAATGTGCTGCGAAATCCAGCATTCTGGGACACAGTGTATCTACACCAGATAGCAAGGAAGTTGTAAAAAGAAATAAAAATAAGCCTACTGGAGAGAGTTCCCCGTGGCCAAACTAGAACAATGTTAGCAACCAAATAATTAGTATTAATTTGTAAGATAGCAAATAAAGCAAATATCATGAGCCCATACTGATGGAAGGAAATAGCTGAATTAATACATAAGTGGGGGAGAAGAAACAAATTTTCATTAAAGAATTTCAATAATCAAATAGAAAGGAGAAGCAAAATAAGTGAAGGTCTGTTCCACAGCAACAGTTGCTGCTGGCAAAACCCACTGCTGAATGCTAAACTCGGCGGGTGAAAATTTTCAGAGAAACAGGATATCTGTAAAGCTTCAAAGTATCTCTCCACAAATACACAGCCATCAGGTGGTGGTTCTAACACGGGTCCACAGATGCTTTGCTACTTCCTCCTCTAGGACACAGGTGGCAAACATGAGGCCCGCGGGCCAAATCCGGCCCACCACCGGGTTTTATCCAAGTGTTATCGGAACCCCTTCCATCTCCCAGGACTAAGTAACTGACTGATTATCACACAGTCCGTGACATGCAAGAAGGATCCTTCAATTTTTGGTTCAGTCTTCGATTCACAGCACATGTTGATGCTGGTTGTCCAAGTCCTTACAGAAATCGAAAAAGATGTGTCTGTTGCTTTTGGGCAAGAAAAGAGAGGGCATGATGACAGGAACTGAGTCATCTACTTGGCTAGAAGGAATTAGAAGCTTAAGTGTCAGAGCTGGCTTTGGCCAAGATCAGAGGCGACTCCCCCACTGTAGCAGGTGTGCCCACTCCTGGTGTGTCCCTGAGCAGCTTCGCGTGAGTACCTTCCTGCAGATTCCTCTCTCCTAAGTTTTGTTTTCCTGTTAAGATTATTTCTAACAACTTCTGTTGAGCTCCTTCATTCCTTGTTCATCTGAATCACCCCCTCTTTCTATTATTGCCCTCTTACTTTAAACTAGTTATGATATCAAGTACATTTATTTCATTTCTTATATTTTTATACTTTTATGTCCCCATCATTAATTTTAAAAGATAACTTTCATAAATACAACAACATTATATTTTACTTGATTGTTTTTCTTGAGGGTCACTGAACCCCAATAGAAAAAAAATGTTCTGGGCTTAGTGGATATGACACATTTATAACACCTGAAACCAGGTTATGTCATATGTAGGAAGTGAAATGAATAATCAAGGAAGTGTTGCCAAGCAAAAGGCTATGACATCCTTTAATATGAAGATAAAACTTGTTTGAAATTAATATATTATTTGTATGCAAAATGGGGTTGCTAAGGTTCTTGAAAAGTTTATTTTCTTTCAGTCCTGTTTATTCTACTAATTGAGTGAGCAAACTCTTTTTTCTCGATAGTGCCAAAGTAAACTTTTGCCTATCCTGTCTGCTTTTTCATGATTCTCTGCATTAATAGGGCTTACTAAGTTCCAAACAGATATACTGCCTGGTGTGGGGAGTCATCCGACTCAATCCTACCCGAGACGGAGTCCTCGGTGATCAGGTGAGAACTGCTAATTTAGCTGCTGTGTTCATGAATGTCATTTATGTTTATAAGTAACATTTGAGTCTCCATCAAGTCCCCAGAGACCCACCAGTTTGGGGAGAGCAATCTCTGTGTGTTACACATTTGTGGAGCTGGGCTGGGAGCCACGGCTGCACTTCCTCCATCCCTCTGCTGCAGAGCCCACGGGCAGAGGGTTTCATTACCTCACCCCAGGAGGCTGAATAAACAACAGCCCCCAAAGATGACTGATCCTAATCCCTAAAACTCAAAAAACGTTATCTTAGAAAGAGAGAGGGTCTTTGCAGAGGTGATCAAGGGTCATGACCCGAGGAAAGGCCTGCAGGTAGTTGCACCACAAATGTCTGGGCTGCAAGAATTTTTGGCGCCTGATGACGTGACTGGAAGGCAACTTCGCCATAAAAGAAACAAGAATGAAAAAATGGGGACATAAAAAAAATAAATGAAACATGAAAAACAACAAATAAGAAAATTAAAATTATTTTATTGTAAAAAATGAAAACATTGTCTTTGAAGACTTTTGCTCATAGTATTATACTTTTTCCCCTTTTTTTCCTCATTGATTCATCTCGTTCAGCATTGCATTTTTTTTCTTTTTCACTGATTTCCCTCCTGCATCAAGAGAGGTATCAGTTTCCAACAAAAGACTTGGTAATTAACGTTCTTGGGAACTGTTGTGAATTAGTAGCTACCCCTCTTGTATTTGTGGTGGCTTGGTTAACTTTTGGTTTTGAGGGCTGGGAGGGGGCCTGTGCTCAGCAAAGAATTCGCAAAAACAGCTTCTTCAATCATTGTCCAGTAGAGTATGAAGTCTGGCTAAGGCTTATATAATATAAAACGGAAGTACTGGGAGAACTTTATTAGTGGAGAAATTAAGCCAAACTGACAACTTAGCTTAAATACATTGTTTTCGAAAGGCATTTGCTTCTACCCATAGAAAAATGAAATCAAACTGCTTATCAGTTATCTTTTTGATCTATTAATTAATTAATTTATTTATTTATTTATAGAGAGGGAATGGAGGGAGAAAGAGAGAGAGAGAGAGAGAGAGAGAAACATCATTGTGCGGTTGCTAGGGTCTGTGGCCTGCAACCTAGGCATGTGCCCTGACTGGGAATCGAACCTGTGATGCCTGGTTCGCAGCCCGCACTCAATCCACTGAGCTACACCTGCCAGGACAGTTATTTTATCTTTTACAGAGAAACTGCCTCACAGCCAATAGTTGTGCTGTGAAATGTTTGCAGCCAAAAGCTTGTGGCCACAATGTTTGTGACAATAGTACCGCCTCTGGGGAGATTATCCTAGTGGGCCTTCAATGCCCACTCCAGTGTCCTTAAAGGAGAAGAGGGAGATTACAAACACAGAAGAGGCGACGTGGCCAGGAGGCATGTAGCCACAGCGCAGGGAGTGCTGACAGCCACGGAAGCTGGAAGAGACAAGGAAGGTGTTTTCCAGAGCCCCTGGAGGGAGCATAGCCCCGCGGACATATTCCTGTCAGACGTCTGGGTTTCAGATCTGTGGGAAAAAAGCTTCTGTTAAGGCATCAAGTTTGCAAGAGACACATCAAGAAGTCATGAGACACTAAAATATTCTCTTTGCCCTCTCTCCGGAGAATGTTTGAGCTAGACGTAAATACATCAGAGAAAGGAAAAGTAGCTGGAATTTCAGCGGCTGGCCTTAGTATTTTCCTTCCGGTTTAGCGGAGAAAGGAAGATTACATAAATGTCACCTGTTGTTCCTGACGTCTGGCGATCAGTTTCATCGGAAAAGGAGAGGATGGAAACCTGATGAAGGAATCTTCAAATACTGCTCACAGGTCCCATAACAACTTTAGTTTTAATTTCAGGATTAAAGCTAATATGTTGAATTATTTTAAAATTACAATGGTTTTAAACACTCAAATGTGTTACATATGAGATAGCAACACTTGGAAGACCAATTGTGAATTAAATTTTGTTGCCAGGTTAATTAATTTTGGTGTTGACCTCAGAAAACTACTTCCCATTCCCTCTTTATTTAATTCAGTAACTCTCCATTGTGGGAAGGGATGGTCACATAGCATCCCTAAAGGCTGCCTTGATAAAACAAATGAATGAAAACCCCAAATCCAGTTTTTCTACAAGGACTTAAATACCACACAACAATCTGAAGAACTACTGCTCTTTTGCTATCCTTCCCCTCATAGACCATCCAACTGGTACTAACATTCTGACCTAATGTTGTCTTGTGAATGTGGAGTGCTTTCATCAGTGAGAGTCAGAGATGTTCGACTTCCTCTTCGATACAAGTCATTACGTGTCTCTGTGCCCAGACCCGTTCTCCACTCACTGGGCACATACTGTCACTCCCCCCACCTGGACCATCCCTATGGCCTTCTAACTACTCTCCCTCTCTCTCTAGCACCTAGGTGGGCCTCACAGTCACTTCGTCACAGCCGTTCCCAAACTTGGTTTTCTTCTCACGACTGTCTAAGAAGCAAGGTACAAGGCAAGCCCGTAAATCTCAGCCTGGCATTCGAGGTCTTGTGATACCAGATCCCTATTTATACCCTTATATTCTTTTACTTTTCAACATGAGCCCTCTTCTTTTGAAATTGTTTTTACTCTTTTCCCTCACGTGCTACTTCACACTATGACTTGACAATGATTTCCCCATGTAGAAATACCATTTTCTTCCTCTACATCCTCCAGGGTCTAGTTCTGGTCTGAATGTCACTATTTCAGTTGATGCTATCTGTTTTCTTCTGTGAATGACTAGTGGAACTGGTTTTCAACTATATAAATAATACTTGAAATATTCTTTTGGCTCTAGTACACAAATATTTCAGGGCTCCCAAAAGGACATGTAGCCTCTCTTACCATTGTATCCACCTTTCTGGACCCTACCCTATCCACATAACCTTTCCTAACCTCTTTCATCCCATATTGGTTTCCTTTTTCCTTTTTATCTTTCCACTCTATTTAGTCTCACTCATGCTTCACACCTTGTCCTTAGTGATTCCCAGCACTGTCATGCATTGGAACCACTTGGAGAGATTTTAAAAGACACTAATTCCCAGAGCTCACAAACAGGCATTTTCTTTAATTTATCCAGTGTGAGGCCCAATGTGCCAAAAATACATATACACAGGCATTTAGAAAATGTTGTCTAAGTGATTGTAACAAGAGAACAGGGTTGAGAAGCACTAACCTGAGCCAGATTACACGCTTTAAAAATCAGTCACGTGTTATACCTCTTTGCCTTCCTTCCCAAAATAGTGGGTAAAATCCTAGGCGATCAATAAAGTTATATTGATTGGCTGCTTTTCTATTTTTTAAAGGAAGGAGAAAAACAAGGGATTGGGAAAAGGTGAAGGGATTAAACAAAACAAAAGACAAACAAAAAACAACTCATAGACACAAACAATAGCAAGGTGGTTGTCAGAAGGGATGGAGGTAGGGGAGGCCAAAGAGGGTATATGAAGGATAAATGGTGAAGAAACGAGACCTGACTTGGAGTGGTGAACACACAATACAATATAGGGATGATGTATTATGGAAGTGTACACCTGAAATCTATATATAGTTAAGTCTTGGTTCTTGAACATCTTGGTTCTCAATTCAGTTCTTGATGAAGACGTTATGGAATAAAATGTCTCAGTTGTCTGACAAAACTTGGGGTCCCGATTCTCTACCTGACAACCCTTTCACGCCTTATACATGTATAATCAGTCACACATCTCTCAAGCGACAAACAGAGGAGATTTGGTTTTTGAAACACATCACTTCTCAAACAGTTTTCCAGATGATTTAAGTTTGACAACCAAGGTTCCACTGTAATTTTGTCAACCAATGTGAACCCAATACATTCAATAAAAAAAGAGACTGGGGAAGAAAGTTATGTTAAGAATACCTAGACACATCAGTTCCCATCTGAGAACTGGGCAGATCTTTATGAACATTCCTGTGGATCCCCATGGATCTGACACTTTAAGAGATTCCTGCAAAACTCTGTTAAGCCTATCAATTATGTTCACCTCACTAATTAGTCATCCAAAAGGAAAAACATAAGTTAAGGTCAAGATTTCACATTTAAAAACAGTTATTCTCAACAAGCAACTGGAGAAATGTTCTTGACAACACAGGATTTTTTAAAGAAATATTTTGCCGCAGTGATTATATGTGATGAGCCTAGCACCTGATGTTCATTATGTTACCAAATCCAGTATGGACAGGTAATAGTGCATCACAAGCTATCTGCAAATAGTGCTTCTCAGGCACAGGAGAAGCAGTTGCCTTTCCAGCCCAGGATGTCTCTGAAATCGCGGCAGGCTGCAGTCTGTCTTTGACTGGCAGTGGTGTCGTCTTGTCTACTGACTCACATCTCAACCCCTCTGGGGAGCCCATGAGACCCTCCATGACCCACACTGCTCCCCAGGTCCCCTCAACATGCAAACCCTTTGAACATACAAATGAGATGTGTGAAATCTAGTCTTTTACAAATTGCAAGCAGGAAATATGTGCATCTTTACTCATCTGAGTCACTTTACCATACCCTTTCTCAAAATGTAAATCTCTTTCTCTGGTAAAGTCTATCTAAAAGTTGGGTGCATTTGATAAACATTCATGCTGATTCTTGTGCGTAGACTTTGTAAGCCTTTTAGACACTCATGAAATTGTTCTTTTTCTGTGCTACACTGGTGGCTGGGGATGGAGAACAGAAAGATAGTGCTTACCACATATAGTTTTAATAAAGAATTTTTCTAGTTCCATAGCCTGGAATTTCCAGTTCATTTTAATATAAGTTATATTAATTAGGCCCATATAAAGGGCAATCTATCGCTGTACTGGTTTGACACCCTGTTATTATAGCTATCAATGCTGTTTTGTACCTTTTGTCATCATTTATAACATTTCCCTTATATTTTGAAGAAAAAAAATATGCGAAACATCTCCAACAATCTGGAATTTTATTCCATCCATATACATGCATAGTAACAACATTTGTTGAGAAATTATTTCTATCAGAAGTAGAACATTATCTTTGTGATCACCAGGTGCAGTATTGCTACTCTTATATTTAAATAGATCTTATATATGAATTAAATTCATACTTGCAGCATTGAGTTCAGGGTTTCGATTTAGACTGTGCCTTTCAAAAGATAAAACTGATTAATACTACCTCATTTACTTACAATACTGCTTCCAGTAATTTTGTTCATTCTTTATAAAGTATTGCATTTAACAGCAAAGTTTAAAAATTGAGACAGAGCTGCATCAGCAAAAGGAAATACAAGTACTATACAAGAAAAAAATTGCCATCTTCATTTAACATACATATTTAAGATTAAGAAAATGGACAGAAACATACGGCTACATACAAATGCAAAGCCTAGTGACTAAGAGACTGTATTTGCTAAAATATAAAGTGCAAACGGAGCCTGATTATCCAAGAATTGAAATCTTAAGGCGAACTTATAGCATGTGTATTTAGAACATCTTTGCAAGTTATATTTTAGCATATACATATATCTGCAACAGCATATAAGAAGAAATCAAGATACACGAGTGCTTTTGAAGCTATTTCTAAAATGCTTTTCTGTATTGTTTGTGACTATTTTCTTTAAAAGCTACTATACAGTGCAAACCATATGTGCTACACAATAACTATACAATAACATTACAAATGACTTTAATATAAAGTTTTTAAATAAAAAATAACATAACCACAGCTATGAATACTGCTGGTAAAATAAATTAATTTTTTGAAAATGGCACCAATAATACACTTTACTAATGGACTGTAATGAAATTACACCTTAAGTCTTCAACTCAGCCATGATGAAGTATCCCCTGATTGCCCAGATGTAATTCAAACAGCTTTTGTTTTTTTTTTTTGTTTTTTTTTTTTCTGGACTGGGTAGAACATATTAAACACTGGTACCAAAGGTGACGGATGTTCATTTAATTAGTTATTTCATTTGACGTGTTCCGCTGCATGTGACGAGCAATAAAACTTCTTGTGAGTTATAAAGTTCGAGAGGTTGTTGAACTGGATGTCACACAGCCGGCAGTACTTCCCGCTGGTTGGAGCCTGGGTGGAGCCGTTCACACCTTTTGCTATACTAGACAACTGTTCCTCCGCAGAGGGAATTCCCGGTGAGACGTTCTCGTTTGTGGCTAACGGGTTCTCCGAGACCCAAGAGGGAGACTTGTGGCCTTCTTCATGCTGAGGATTCTGGGAAATGTTCTCTTGCTGTGGGTTGGCGGCAGGCCTCTCATCTTGCTTCAGTCCACCATTAACGATTACCATGCCTCTGTTTTTGGGCAACAACGGCAGGGAATCCTTCTTCGGCACAGCACACCCATTTGAGGAAACCTGACTTTTAGGAGATTCACTTTCCGCATTTGTGCTTTGTTCTGTGTCAGCGTTATGGATGACAAGAGAACCGGAAATGTAATCAGTGGGCTTTATTCCGTAGTATGGAGAAAGCTGGTCCGCTCCCTTTGCCTTCTTTATTGCTCCAGGGTAAAGGCATTGTGGAAGAAACAAATGTTTGTTTTCTTCTTTTGTAGCAATGAGCTGAGCGGCTTCACTAAAGACTTTCAGGCCTTGCAGAGTTGCTAAGTGTGATGAAAATAAGTTTCCATTGGGGGAAGGCTGCTTCAGATTCCCATTTTTCTCACACTTTATTATGCTTCTCTCATAGCTGACGTCAGGGCTGTTTCGTTCACTCTCTGGATTTGGAAACACTTTGCTGTCGAGTTGACCCAGGTCATTACGCTGGTGGGCAGTGACCGGACAGAAATTCTGCTTGTGGGCCAGGTAGTTTTCTACCTTATTGAAGCTGATCTTGCACACAGTGCACTCGTGGTAGTCCAGCAGCCTTTTGGGAGATGTGGTTGTCCGCTCGGACTGGGATAAGCACTTTTTGCTGAGATCTATGGGCACGTCCATCTCTAGGCAGGAAACACTGGAATGAGTAGTGTCACATTTGGAAACCGGAACACACTTGTTGATCGTCAGAGAAGTTTCCAAGTGCTTTGAGACAATTCCTGGAAAGATATCACATCTTGGGTGGTAGCACTCTCCTAGCCCTTCGGTGGGTTCTTGAGTGGAGGTACAAGGATTGCTGAGGTTGGCTACGTCCAGAAATCGCTGTTGGACCAGTGGGGGTCTTTGTTCCTGTTCAGGTAGGCACATCTCGTACATCTTCCTCCGCTTGCGTGTGCGCATGGTTCTCTGCATGGCAGGCACTTTGCTGGAAGCGGACCTTTTGAGTGGCGGGTCGTGGCGCGTTGCGCAATAGTACTGCTTATGGACCATGTATGTTTCATGCCGGCTGAAGGTAATGTTGCAAGCTTCACAGGTAGTCTTGTTTGGGTCACTTTCTCCATCCACTAAGGGGACAGTGGGATTTTTCACATCAACAGTTTTTCCATTAATTTTATCATCATTGCTACTGGAGGTGGAGAGCTTCTTAGCTTGAGTGGAAAAATCCTTGTCGTGGCTCTTCCCGTTTGGCCCAATTAAATCTAAAACAGTGGAAGAATTGATGCAGGATGTTGGAAGTAGTGGGTTCTCCGAATCAGCAGAATGAGCGGCTGGGTTGAGAAGGCTTATGGAAGGTTGGCCAGTGTTGGGACTCACAGCCTCAGGCATCTTTTCTGAAACACCTGGGAACTCTGGGGACTTGGCCATCTGCTGCCATCGGCTGCTGCAGTAATGTTTTTTGTGCACTAGATAATTGTCCAAATTATTGAATGTTATGTTACACTCAAAACAAGTAGCCCCCTTGGGCATCAGGGGGCTATAAATAACAGGAGGGTAGCTACTGCTTCCGTGCCTCAGTCGCCGGTGTACCAGCTCAGACATCTTGGCTAAGATCTCTGAAGCTTGAGGGACCATAGTGATGTCTTGGGGAAAAGCAAACTGAGAGAGAAAAGGACCCACAGGGAAAGAAGGCCCAATATTAGGCTGGACTGGAGATGAGGCAAGTCTTGGACTCGAGGGCTCCGACTTTATTTTCGTGTAAGAAAAGCTTTGTTTGTTTGTTGTAGGCTGTATCTCTGGTCTCTGGTTAGTGAGAAAGAGCTGAGTCTTTTTCTCACACTTGTCCAGCTCGGTGTCAGAGCTTGCATCTTTAGTCTGCATGGCCTTTTGGCTCTGAGGGAGTTCGCTTCTGGTCAACAAGTCGGTGGCTGGCTGTAGGCTGTCTTCCGTTCCACTTGGAGAATGTTCCATGTCACTTTCTCTGGGAAGTTTGCCTCCAGGAACGTGCAGCTCCTGGTGCTGCAATAACTCCCTCTGAGTCTGGAAGCCGAAGTGGCAGTGATTGCATCGGAAGGCAGCTTGAGTAAGATGGGAGAACAGGTGTTGGTGAAAGTTGATCACAGAATCAGCATTGTAGCTGCAGACGGTGCATTTTAGACTGGCACCGGGCGGGAGGAATTCTTCCATTTTCACTCCTGGAGAGACATACAAAACAAGAATACTGAGAACCTCACATGTTGGTTTTGTAATGATTCTGAACCTTTACTAAAGACCTAATGTCTTCAATACAACAGGAATGAATTGAAAAACTGTGTCAGAATCTCATTTGTGACATTAATTTTTTTCTTGGAACATCTTTTCACCATGTATAAGAATAATTATAGCATTTTATAGTTTCCAAATCACTTTCATGTGTATTATTGAATCACTGTCCCCATTTTACAGGTCAGGAAACAAACTCAAAGATGCTATGGTAATTGATTATGAAAATAAAGCTATTCATTAATGGAACCATGACTGAATCTCAGGTTTTATCATTCATAATCCAATAACTTCTTCCTACAGTACTACAGTTCTTCCTACAGTTCCACATCAGGAAGAAGTGGGCATTCATTAGAGTTGATATTGTTAACCTGCGTGGATCTCAAATGACTTGCAGTGCTCCAGATTAGGTCTTTATTCAAAACAATCCAAATAGGCCCCATTTTGTAAAGTAATTAATAACCTAATTTATCTTTGGTACAGTTCTAGATTTTTATTCATTGGTTTTGCTGAACATGGTTTCTCTCTCCCCAGGGCTGATGTTCAGCTGGGAGACACCAAGGTACTAATGCAGTCATTTCAGACCAACATCCATGCTGATTGATCGCCATAGCTTGTTTCTAGTCAGTTATTAATTATTTTGAATATCACCAATGACTGGTGGTTAAACTTCACTGGAATAATGTGATTTCTCAGAAATATATATTTGGCCATCTGAATGACCAAATTCCTTATATATATTTGGCCTTTGTCCAAGGTTCCTGGCTCACAGCTCCTAAAATGTTTGGAATTTCCTTAATAAGTGACCAAGGTGTCTTTCGTTATGTTAATGAGGCAACCTTCGGAAAGCCCCTAGGTTACCTAAGAATGGGAGACTTGTTGCCTGGGAAGGGGATCCGTTGAAACTTTTACTCTTCCCCCACCCCTGACCTCCTGGGAGAGGGTGGAGGGGTTGGAGGATAAGCTCAATTGCCAGTGGCTAATGATTTAGTCAACCATGTCTACGTAATGAAACCTTCATTAAAAACTAAAAGGACTGGGTTCAAAGAGCTTCAGGTTGGTGAACATGCGTAGATTAGGGGAGAATAGGATACTCTGAGAAGGTATTAAAGTTCCTCATCCTTTCCCCATACCTTGCCCTGTGCATCTCTTGTGTCTGTTCCAGAGCTATATTCTTTAATAATAAACTGGTAACCTTGTGAGTAAACGAGTTTCCTGAGTTCTGTGAGCCACTCCAACAAATTAATCAAACCCAAGGAAGGGGTATTGGCAACCCCCACAGTACAGACACCTGTTGGTCTGAAGCACAGGTAACAGTCTGGACTTGCTTTGGCTGACATCTGAACTGGGGTGGAGCAGTCTCCAGTTCTTAACCTGGGGGATCCGATGCTACCTTTGGGAAGACAGTGTCAGAACTGAAGCGAATTGCAGCACTCACAGTTGGTTCCCAGATAATTGCTGGATGGTGGAGGAGGGGATCCCCTTCCCCCAAAGAACTGGAATTGGAACCTAGACACTTTCCCTCACTAAGGTTAACTCCAGTTCCCATTTATTGGTTTACGGTTAAAGCAGGCTTGGCTCATCCTCTCTGCACTCTAGACTAAAATGAGAATCACCTTTTATAGATTTATAAGCTGAAAACACAGCAGAGAAAACTCAGATCTAAAGGAACTTCTTATTCCTCTCTTTTTCTTCTTAACTGATCCAACAGTCATTATTCTATTCATCTGAAAGATCCCTCTACCTCAGTTTCTGTTCTGTACGTGACTTGACTCACCGTCTGAGACAACCAAGCTGTTCCTGCTTTCCCTGCTTTCCTTCCCACCTATGTAAAGACCGCTCCTCTGGGGGGAAGGGAGGAGGAGGAATGGAAAGGAAACTATCTCTATAGGTTCAAAGACAAAGCCTGTACTGTGCTAGAACACTGGAGGTTGGAACTGATGTTTTTTTTTTTTTTAAACTCAGCACCAATTTCAGTTTTTTATTTCTTCAACCCAAACAAAAAGAGTGAAGAAAGTCACCCAGAAACAGCCTACACATTCTGTATTATAAGTGCTGATGAGCTATGATTCCCCAACATTGGCTTGCCCTCTCTAGGAATGTTCCTAGAAATATCTAAAGTTAATATGATTTTGTCTATTTAAGTGTCTTTAATTTTGAAAATATGTGATGATACTAATGATTGGGCATACAATTCCAAGATAAATGGGAAGAGTTGCCACCTAGCTGTTAAGAGCACGCTTAGAAACATAAAAACAAGCATTTGTTTTTAGTCTAATTTTCTTAAGGAATTTTAAAACAAGACTAAAAGTGACTTTATGTCATAAAAATCAACTAAGCTGTTATGATGCATGCTCTGGAAGTCAAGAGCATTTTATAGAACCATAGTTAAAAGTTAATTTCTCTGAAGTGTGATTTTAATTGGCTCCATGAAAATAATAGCTTTATTCCAATTCAGCAAACACTTATTTTTATGTACCTACTGATTTTTTCCTGCCACGGGAAACAGTGTGGTCAGTTTGCAAAGGCCACTTGACAGACACTTAAGTCAGTGAATGTTAATGACAATATACAAAGGGTGTTGAGATTTTCGAAACTGACGGTTTTACTTCAGTTGAAAAAAAAAATAGAATGATTCTGCCTGCAGTCTGAGGACAGTAGATTTTAGAAAAAAACTCCAACCCAAGTCCGTCAAGTCGAATGTAAGTGACATAACCAGCTGGTTCAGCAAGTTAGACTCTGATTTTATAGACATAATTAGATACAGATATACGTATGTGTGTATGCATGTATACATATATGTATGTAGAGAAAGAATGGAGTGTCCCAGAGCAAAAGAGGAAACACGGGAGGCACTTACCGCTGTGTGAGTTCAGGTGCATCTCCAGAGCTCGGGCATTGGAGAAACTCTTGGTGCACTGCGGGAAGGGACACAGGCTGGAAATCTGAGGGGCACTGTCTTCGTTTTCTTCTGACACTGGAGCAGCGTCCCTTTGCCTCCCACTGCAATAGTACATCAAATGGGCTTGCAGATTCCGCTCGCTCCGATACCAGATGCCACAGGACTTGCAAGGGAATATATCCTCTGTGGACAAAAACACAGGGACATATCAGCTGCCGCGCATTTGGGGGTTAAGCAGCATTTGGTTCGATTTGTCTCAGAGACTGCTCTCAGGTTCTGAATTAGGCAATCAGACAGTGAGTGATGAGTGCAGTTGTGAATGTTGCTTCACAGAACAGGACTAAGAAATGCTGCACTTGGTGCAGTTCATCCCCCCACAGACTCTAGAAATTGGTACCTTAGGAGACACCAACACTCAATAAAACCATAGGAGATTAATTTTAATTTGCTGAAACTGTATGTATGGTTTAGAAATATATGCATTTATAAATAGTAATGTGGATTGGTTTCTCTGATTAATTAAATTGAAGTATCTCATGGCTGACCTGTAGTTGGCCCTGATGCCAATCCCTGACATCATTTTTTCATTTAATAAATTAGTTACAGAGTACTTACTACGTGCTAGACTTTACGGTTTGTTGGGCGCCATTGAGGAGCTCACAGTCTCCTGGGGTCGATGAACAAATGGTCAGGTAAAAATTGTAATTTAGCACAGGACGACTGTTACAATGGAGGTGTCTGAGGGGTGTGTTACGCATGGAAAACAGACACTGGGCTGGTGAAAGAACTCATCTGCTGAAAGGAGGGGAAAGTCAGGTAAGGAGTTAGAGGGAACATGATGAGATGCCTCAGCTGAGTTGTGAAGGATGCCACTGGTCAGGTGAAGAAGAGGGATGGGTCTTCCTGACCAAGGGCCAGCCCAGGGGAAGCCGTGGCAGCTTGAGAGAAGGCCTGGGGGAAGGCTGGCAGGCTCTGCGGTTCAGGCAAGGGGCATGATGGGACCCGGACAGATGAGGCTGTAGAAGGCAGGGCAGACAATCAAAGACCCTAAAGCTCTCTTAAGAAGTTCAGGTTTCTATCTCAGTGGTTATGGAGAATCACTGCATCATTTTAAGCAAGAGACTGACAGAATCAGATATAGAATCATAAGAGCTGGTTTTCGAAGGTGCTGAATTTGGAAGGAAGACTTGACTGGTAGGAGGTAAATGCAGTAATCTAAGTGAAATGTGACAGTTTGTGTCGTAGCTAGCCAAAGCCGCATCATATTTATTAAGTCATGTTATGATACACATTTTCATGTATTCACTCACAGAAAATTTCTCCACGTGTGTGTTTTTCCCCTTCACCCATTTATAGGTGAGGAACTGAGGCTGAGTAACTTGCTCATGATCACATAAGTGGGTGAACGGGGATTGGAAACAAGTGTAAACACTTCCAGATGCCTCGGTGCAAGGGGGGCAGAGAGGAAGAGAAGTTACTGCTTTGCCGGTGGGAGTTAGGGCAGAGGGCCGTGTATCTCCTCGGTTCCCATTTCTGTTCCATTCATTTTTACAGGAGCAGGTGATAGGGAGGTGCTGAGTTAAGGCCACAGCACAAAGTGGGTGATGAAAGCTAGCACTGTATTGAGCAAACCTGGCACTTTTGTAATGACAAGGGGCACCAGTCGGAGGGATGCCAGAGCACACTATAAATTGGGACTAATCCAGGCGCATTGGGATATACAGTCACATGATATATGTAGGATTTGAAATTCCTGTAAGAAATACAGAGGAACATGGGGAAGGGGACAACAGAGGCCTAAAACTTGGCAGAAACAGCTAATATGCGATTTGTGAGTTGCACAGTTGGTGAAACCCATGACAGTGAAGGAGACGGTGTTGAAGAGATAAGGAGAAAACCAAGGACCCAATACCAGCGAATGAGAAGTAAGAACGGCAAGTGCAATATAGAATTCCAAATTAAAATTATATACAAAATTATATGCTACCATTGTCTATTATTTACCCCCTCCCACCAAGTGAGTTACATTTACACTATTCAGAGGACCAGATTGTTTAACAGAGTGTCCATGTAAAGCAGGATTACTGATTTAGCTAACTTCAGCGTGAGAACAAAGGTTGAATGCATCTCTGCTGATTTATTCAGGATTAATAGTTACCTTGCTGCAGAAGCAAAGTATAATTATAATTAACATTCACACATTGGAGCTTCACAATAATATAAGCTACCCCTAGTATCCCAGGGAACAAATCTTTTTTTCCTCAAATTCAAGTTGGGCCTCTGCTATTTCATGTTCCTTACTATCTGCATCAAAATAAAGGTCTTAAAGAAAGTAACTAGTAGGTTGGGTTGGGTCCACTGGTTGGATGCAAACTAATTCCAGATACACCTGAGAATTTCTTCATTCTAAAAGATGCTGTTACAGAAAGAACATAGTTGTTATTGAATATATATACGAATATACATGAATATGAATATATACATGAACAACAACTATGTTATTGTTCAACAACTAAATATATATATATATATATATACATTTACATATAAATATCAAAACAACACTGCAGTCTCTAGGTTTCTCTTCTGCATCATTCAGAGTCTCGGGGATTTTCAAGGACATTTTTGACTAAATGAAATATTTCACTTACCTACTAGCTTTAGAATCTATTCTCCTCTTGAGATATAACTGCTACTCATGTTTTCTCACAGAACTAGATAAAAGCAGAGCTGAGTGTATAACTCAGATCTTCAGATTCCTAGATCACTGACTTTTTGTCATATGAAGTGTCACTGCGTGTGTTCAAGGAATACAATCTAAGTTCAACAGTCATTTTAACAAAATATAAAAGGTTATCTGTCATGGCATATTTAAAAATTCTCCATATAAAGTATTCTAAGCTTATATGTATTTTTCTTTCTATTTTATCTATTTTTTTTTGCATTGACTGATGTCTTGATTTATCCAGGCTAAACTTCCTCTTCATCAGTATATCTAATCAAAATTCGATTTGCATTCTTTTTCTTTAAGTTTTTTACTGTTGCTCTTAAAGAATACCAAAATCATTCTGTATAGGAGCATCAAGAAAGCTGTTGGGTTTCTTAGAGCTAAGTAGCCTTGAATGTTGTTTAACTGGTTTAGAATGTCAGCTTTATGTGTGACACTCAGGAACCCAACCAGAAATGAATGGAGAAGCAAACACATACACACACTCTCTCTCTTAGAAGATAAACTGAAATCACAACACTGGAGAAAAAAGTCTGTCCCTGGCTGCCTGTCAGTAGATACTTTTTTCCCTCTCCCATAAATACCATCACCGCCACAAAACTATTGTACTGGGCTATTGCACTCGGTACTTACTGTTGACAATAGCTGTAGGCAAAATAGAAGCCATGGCAGCTTGCTGAGGAAGCAGCTGAATTGAGTCCAGCAGGCGTGCAGGGTACATCCCTTCTGTAAGAGTCATCTGACTAGCAGCTTGTAGCCTTGAGTCAAAATCCACCACAAAGGCAATTAGCTCTTCACCCTCGGAGATGACCTTCGTAGTTGTGCACCAAAGCTGACCTCCTATTAAGAAGGGTGGGGGAGAAAAAGAGAGAAAGATAGAATTAACATAGAATGCTTGAGTCTGCTGTACATTAGATGGATGTCAATAGAAACTTCTCATGTTTTTCATATCAGTTTCTAGGCAGAGTATTCGATCAAGACAACACCTGCACTTCCCTCCGATGGGGAAAATTATGCTCCTTGCATTAAATGAACTGTTCAATGACCAACAGTGAGAAGAGTCGGAGAACCAAGTATAGACATAATCTATAGCAAGTTTTGTCAACTCCTTGCCCCTGGGCTTGCCTAAATCATCAACCAGGCTGTATTACATGGAGTCCTGTCTAAGAATGAGCATGGTAGGGATCCAACTGCAGAAATTTATTCCTGGTGAGCCTTAGAAGCCACTCTTTTTGTACCTTCTGGAAGCAAGGATTTTATTTCCCTTTACTTCCCTCCTTCCCCACCTCACACACTCTTCCCCAAATACTTTTTTATTATATTGATACCAGATGCCCAAAACTACAAAAAAAGTAAACAGAAGCTCCTAAAATCTAGAAAATTAAAAAAAAATCAGTTAGTATTGCACTCTTTATGTCTGCTGACATTATTTTCTTTATTAGCTCAGTGATCTTTACTTATATAGTATTCCTTAAAATGTGGCTTCTTTATCTCCGTTTACCCTGACTGAACTCCCTGAGGAGAAGATATGCCAAAGATCCTTTTCAAAAAGGCTTATTTAAATAAAGATTTGTTTAAATGAAAAGAACTCTTTCTTCAAACACTGAGATATACGCTGGCTCTGTGCTTCAAATGATCACGTGTGGTGCATTAAAAAGAAAATTAACTATGCAAGTACATCTTCTAATGTATTGGAATGCGATAGCGGATGCTCATTTATTTAGCATGTTTAGACAGGCAAAGCACTTATATTTTGTTATCTACATTCTCAGGCCTAGATACGTATCCTGTACAGTTATAGCTGAAATAATGTGGCATACTTGATATGTTATAAAGCTTTTTTGCCCCTCACTGTGTATATATTGCAAGGCTATATATTGTAGTCATTAAGCAGGCCAAAATTGTACCCATTCTGATAAGTAATGCTGCTTTGTTTATCTTTCAGCATTACTATCTTTTCAACTGCACTTCATTTTTTCCACCCTCAAAGGGATTATAGTTTTCAAACAATTCGTGGTAAAAATCTGGTGGGGAAGATAACAATACCATATGACACGGCAGAGTTGCACAGACAGATCAGGACATTGTTCTAGCGGAAACTTGGACATTTAATTAAACTGGCTGATTAAGTTTTAAAGGTAAACAAACAAAACACCATCCATGACATGTATGGGCAAAAATGAAGCTGAGATTACAGACGTCAAATCTGTGTGAGACTTTCAAAGTGAGACACGAGTATTCTAAAAGACTGGAAAACAACTTAGATTTCTTTTTCACTTTACTCTCGTGTATCTGGAAGCACACCAGTTTACCAAAGTTGAAAAACAGATTCACGTTGGGACTGATTTATTTATTTATAACTAGAGAAGCTAAATGGCACTATTGTGTAATCAGTGAATGTTCAATGTGCCACATGGTGTTTTTTTTTCTACTGGTGATGCTTCTGGCTGCTACGCCTTCACTGATGGCCATACAGATCCAAACTATTTGCAGCTGTACACAAAGGTCATCACTGGCGCCTTACCCTTCCTCAGGGACCCAGCTTATTAAGTGAGTCTCTGTCATGGACAGGTGAGGAGCACGGAGCAAAGCATGCCCATTCTGGTCTTTTCCACAGCCTGCTCTTTCAGAGCCACTGCACATCAGTGATGAGTGGAATGACTACATGATCAGCAATAATTTACCATTCTTAATAAATTTACACCATCGTTAAGCCCAGCTATGGCTATTTTTCACAAAAGGAAAGTTTTGAACTCAGTTATTCAGGGGAAATCGAGATTTTAGAGAAGTAACATTCACAGCTACTCTTTATCACAGCAGTGAACTATGCAGAAGGAGGATTCATACTTGAGCTCATACTTGGAAGCAAAAGCTCCCATAAATAAATAAAATCATCTTCACAAATATTAAGTGCAAAGCTAAGTAAGCAAAAGATGATTTTTCTGTGTTATTAAACAGCCTGGCAGTTGTAATGCATACCTGTGGTTTCAGACGCACTCAGTAAGGTTTCCCATTTTATTATCTTTATCACTTTATTTCCTTTTATGGTTTAGTCAGAGCACATCTTTTTAAAGGGTGAATTAGAATGAAAATGTACTGTGTAGACTTGATGAGGAAGTCAGTTGTCTTTCAAGTGAACGATTTGAATCTCTCAAATCATTCATTCATCAGTTATTCACCAAACTCTGCTGCGCACCAGCTGGGTGCTACGGCTTCACACATAGCTATACAATTAGAATGCGCACGAATGAACAGATAAATCACAGTACCACGTGGCAGGTGGTGTGCCTTAATGCTAAAGAAAATGTGGCAGGAGTGAATAACTGACACTTCTTGGGGTAGTCAGGTAAGTCCCCAAGGTGACTTTATGATTGACTCATGAATGGAGGTAAGAGAGCAGAAGTATGGTTGACAGGTACACCGTCACTGACAGAAAAAGGAGTATGAATGTGAGGGAGGGCAGGACTAAGGAAGAGGCTGCCTCCTCCTCAGATGGCTCAGAGGCCAGCAAATCTGGAGCTTGGGGGCTGGGGGAGAAACGTGGGTTATGAGCAGGGATGTGTTTGAGTCCCCCTGCTCTGGATCACAGAGCAGAGTTGTCGGGAATTTTGTGTGCTGGTTGAGGCCGCACTGGTAATATGAAATCAGCCATGGTGATAGTTGTAGCATTTGCCACTGGAATTGACAAACATTACAAATCAGGACTTCCTCCCACAAAGAGTTTAGAGCAAGATGAGACAGCCTTGACCGTAACACAAAAACAGTTGTGTCTGCGTCATGGTGGGGGAGATGGTCCGTTTTTATTTGAGTGAATGAATGAACAAATTCTTTCCTCCCCCAAAATTCTTGGGGACATGTGCCTCCCCTGTGTCCCCAGAATAAAGATCTTAGGGTAGTGAGAGTGAACTGAAGAAGTAGGAAATGTTACCACGAGGGTCATCCGGAGGCTGCTATACTTGTTCAGCCATGAGGAGTGTAACTTGTGTGGGAGCTAAGCGCCATGTCCAAGAGCAGGGCTCAGAGAGGACTCAGATGAGTAAGAGAAAAGATGCTGCTGAAAAATGACACAAAGGCTTCTGGTCTGGGGAACCGGATAACGGTGATGCCCTGAATGAGATGCCCTGATGCCCAGGAAAGCTGGTATACTAACAAGTGGGGTTAAGACATCTTTGGGTGAAAGGTCCTGTATCTATCAATAAACTGGATTTGACCTAGAGTGCTGTGCGACACCACAATATCCTTGTTGATTCTTCGCTGGGAAGATCCACCCACTGTAGACAATGGGTGTTAAAATCCCCTATAATGAGTATGTTGCTTTTGATATCTTACATGAAGTCCTCTAAGATTTTCCTTAAACATTTGTGTGCTCCTATGTTGGGTGTATATATGTTTACAAGAGTTATATCTTCTTGATGGGTTATTCCCTTAAGTATTATGTAGTGGCTTTCTGTGTCTCTTTTTACAGTCTTTGTTTTGAAATCTATTTTTTTTCTGGTATAAGTACTGTTATCCCAGCTTTTTACATGCCTGTTTGCTTGGAATATTTTTTCCCCTCCCTTCACTTTGTCTGTGTAGATCTTTTGTTCTGAGGTGGGTCTCTTATACACAATATGTAAGTCATGTTTTCTTATCCATTCAGCTACCCTATGTCTTTTGATTGGAGCATTTAATACATTTACACTTAAGGTTATTATTGATACATACTTATTCATTGACATTTTTTTCCTTTGTACCTCTGTTCCTAGCTATCTATCATTTGTATCTATCTATCTATCTATCTATCTATCTATCTATCTATCTATCTATCTATCTATCATATATCTACCTATCTATTTATCTTTTTAAAGCAATCCCTTTAGCATTTCTTGCAGTGTTGGTCTGGGGGAGATGTATTCTCTTAGCTTGTTGTTTTTTGTTTTTAGGTCTGGGAAACTCCTTATTTTGACTTCTTTTAAATGACAGCCTTGCTGGGCAGAATAGTCTTGGTTGCAGGCCTTTGCTTTTCATTACTTGGAATACTTCTTGTCATTCCCTTCTGATTTGTAGTGTTTCTGTTGAGAAATCAGCTGATAGCCTTATCAGAGCTTCCTTGTATGTTACTATCTGCTTCTCCCTTGCTGCCTTTAAGATTCTCTCTTTATCTTTAAGTTTTGCTGTTTTAATTATGATGTGTCTTGGAGTGGGCCTCTTTGGATTTATCTTGATTGGTATCCTCTGTGCTTCCTGGACTTGCAAGACTTTTTCTCTCATTAAGTTAGGGAAGTTTTCTGTCATTACTTTTTCAAACAGGTTTTCTATCCCTTGCTCCTTTTTTTCTTCTTCTGGTATCCCTACAATACAAATATTGTTATGTTTCATTTTGTCCTGAAGCTCCCTTAAACCCTCTTCACTCTTTTTAGTCCCTTTTCATTTTGTTGTTCTGTCTGGGAATTTTTTTCTACCTCATCCTCCACCTCACTGATTTGATCCTCTGCTTCATCTAACCTGTTGATGGCTAGATGAGTATTTCCTTCTTCCCTCATAACTCGTTTTGGTCTGTCCCAGATTCTTTCTAATAATGTGTGGTTTCTAGTAAATTAGCTGTCCATTTCCTGTGAGGAGACAATCTGTGTAAAAGGACAGCTCCTTCCTGCTTGGTGCAGACAGAAGCTCTGTCTAGACACTGAGGCTGGGTGGGGCCCTTGACCTGCCTTGTTGTGCCTGTCTCTGCTCTGCTTGGTTCAGTGGATCAGGGCCTGAGGAACAGAGTTGCTTGTAGTGTTTGATAAAGGGCCCTTTCAGAGCTTTTTTTTCTCTCTCCTATGGAGTGTGCCTAGCAGGGGGCTCCTGAGCCAGGCCTCAGTGATCTGCAGAGCCTGTAATCCTGCAGGTGGCAGTTGGAGTCACCTGTCTCTGATGGATCTGCCTGGCTGCAGTGAATCTCAGGGATTAAACTCCTGACCATCAAGTCCTCAGCCTGGTGCTCTCTCTTCAGGAGGCTTACGACCGAATTCTCCACTCTGAACAGTTTCCTGCTCACCAGCCATGCTGGGTTGGGTCCCATAGTCCCTTCAATGTGACTCTATCCCTCTCAGTTTTTTGTTAGCAGAGCTGCTGTGCACACACTCTCACACATGCTTGAGCACTGGTCCCTATCAAGTCTTGAGTCTTGCCTTAGCTCCTCTCTTAAAAGTGTTTCTGTGTGGTCCATAAACTGCAGCGTGGAGCCCTGGGGGCCTGTTCTTCGTGTGCTCCCCTTCCTCAAAAATCAGTGTCTCTCAGTCAGGGCTGGCCACTGCCTGTCATAGCTTCCTACAGCTTTAGATAAAGTTTCTTTCTGGATGTCTCCCAGATGGCACTGGGAAGGGTCCTGTAGCAATAGTATAACATGGGGCAATGGACCCCTCCATCTGTCCCCACTCCATCCAGAGATTTTCAGCCTTGGGTGCAGTATGCCCACTGCACTGTTCCTGGAGCCAGCACCTCCCCAGCTGTTTCTCTTTGTCCTCAGAGCTCATGGCTCCTGAGCCAATCTGCAGCTGCCCTGAATCTGCACAGCCAGAGTGCCAGGTTGGGCAGCAGTGGCAGCAGTTGCTCTGCTAAGAGAGCCTAGGACAAGCTGAGCCTGAGAGACTCCCAGGTGCCCTGCAGGTGGGCAGGCTCTTGCACACTCATGCACACTCCCCGCTCTCTCGTCTGCATATGCACCCACTTATACATGCTGTGACTTACTGTCCACTGAGTTTTCGAGTTGATTATTCTTTAATTTAGCTTCCACACGAGTTGGGTGTGGAAGCAAGTGGATGGAGCTTCCAAATACTCCGCAACCATCTTGGATAAGTAAAGTATTTTTCATATGAGATGCTTCAAAACAAAACAAGAGTTAGCTCTTCTCCCACTCCAGTTTTCCTAGTAAAGCTACTTGCACAAACTACCACTCAAAAGTTCAGACCCTAGTGGAATGAAGTGGCTGTTGAGATGGAGTTTACTTTTTTGGGTCACATTAACCATTTTCATTTGAATAAATTTTGGATACTTGTGTAGATCTGAAAATTGTGAGCTCCTGGTTACTCTGTTGATTTGGGTTTCTGCCTGTGTTCTGAGTGCCAGTGGACTATTCCTGTCAACTCCCTATGGATAGAAAATTATATAAATCTAAATGATGTTTTCCATAGCTTTCATATGAGTAGTATGCTTAATGCCCTAGATTTAAACCAAAAGGGTTTTCAATGTACTAATCCACATGAATGATATATTGATACAAACACAAATAGGATTATGTACAGGTGTTAGGTGCACACACAGCAATATCATATGTGTTTAGTTGATAAAACTCTTACACATTTCTTTGTACAGACATTCTAGAGCAAATGACCTTGATCTAAGGGATGACATAATAATTATGAGGCATAGCTGGTACCCCAAATCACTGAAAATTTATTTGTCCTCAGTGCCAAGATGAACTAGAAAGAGCATTTAAATGGAGTGTAAGAAGCTTTAGTTCTCACCCTGAATTAATGACCAGTTACTGTGTAATACTGAAGAATCACTACACCTACATCATATGGAGGGACAGCTCTAGCTTAGATACCCTCTGGATTATTATCAAGTTGTAAGCACCTTGAAGGTTTCTGTAAACAATGTGCTAGTAATATTAATAATCATACAGTCATTAAGTGGTTCCCATGTGCTGTGAGATCATGGGGCTGGAAGTATGGTAAGTTATTCAAGCTCACACAGCTAGCAGGAAATTGGGGGAAGGCAAGGGGACATGGGGGATGAGATTCAAATGAGGCCATTGGACTCTCAATTCTGTATGAAAAACCACGTGTCCCGAATCACAAGCACCATCTGACGCTCACTAACTACATTGCACCTCACCTCGGGTAGCTCAGTTTATCTCTCAGTCAGAAATAAATGGTTCATGTTCTGAAACAGTGTCAAGAAGATTACACAATAATGAGATATAGCTTTTAAGTGCATGGTGACAATCTGGAGAATAATGTCTATATTTGTGATGTGGAGGTAACTCCAGGTTATCTTTTAACACAGTTAATAAACAATTATCACAACTAACACTTAGAAAGCACTTACTTCGTGCCAAGTACTGTTTGAAACATTTCACACATATTAAATTCGTTTGATATTAAATATGAATTCAGTGTTGGTTCAATTCCCTATTTAAACTAGAAGTTCAGTTGGATACTAAAAGGGCACAAAAATTCTACTTAATCATTGGCAATCTTGACTGCTCTTAATCAGCACTGATTTCTAGGTCCCACCGCAGATCAATCAAATCAAAAGAACAGGGAACGAAGTTTGGGCTTCATCATTTTTCTAGAAGCTCCCCAGAGGCCTGAATGTGCGGCTAGAGTTCAGAATCACTGGTGTACAGGTAAACCATCTGCAGCTTACACAGGGCAGAAAAGGTACGACTCTATGAACAAAAAATCTCTTCATAATCAAGTATGTTATAGATGAGTTAAAAAAAAAAACCCAGCAGTGAGATTTTTTGAAACTTTGAAAATGACATTTGAAAATAGCTCTGAGTTTCCCTTCTCCCCTAATATTTGAAGAATACGGGAATGACTGAAAAGGTGAGGAAAACCAGAAAGAGAAAAAGATCTAATGACTTAGCATCATCTTTCAAGTGAACAAGCCAGTGAGGAACTCAATTTGTGAATTATATTCAGCTTTATAATGTTTAATTCTTTATCATTTTGAAGGTACGTAACTTATTAGAAATGATCAATAATACTGGATCCCCCTTAAACTAGCGCGAAAGATCTTCCTGTGCAAACCAGAGGGGAAAAAATCCCATTCCTACTGCATGGACATGAAGCAGCTGACACCCGCCTGGCTTTCTCCAGATGTAAGGCTTACTTTAGAAGTCTCTCTTTGTTTGCCTCTTAATATTGCACACACATTCGCCTTCCCAGTCTCCACACCCGCATGCCACACCCGTCACAATAAAGGACAAACATATTCAAGGTTCCACAGAAAGTAATAACTACTAAGACCTTGATGTTCTTGAAAAACCATGTACTTGCTGTTCTAAGTAATGTTTATGATCAAAGTTCTTGTACAAACCGATATGGTTCCTAACAGGAAGCTTATAAATTTTTCTCATAATTGCTGTCAAAACTGCAGTGAAGTGCACTACAAGTTTTGATAACAAAGAATAAAGTCATAGTTCAAACTCAATTATATTTTGGAAATTCACACTCTTCTTACTAGAAGCAGTGGCCTTAAATATCTCTCCATCCTGCCAAATTTTTCACTTGCACTTTTTATTATTTATGAAATCAGTGTCTGCACAATGTCATGCAGACCTCTACTGATAAACTCTAATTAAGATTAAGACAAGCTTTTTGGAAAGGATCCCATCATTAGCAAACATGATAAACACAAAAATACTCCCTACTTGTCAACCAGGAGCAATTCAGTAACCTAACAGTATTATCTGTTGCTAGGTTACGGAGCTGACAAAGCTTCAATTATATTGTTCGACCATACCTATAGAGTTCTGTATAAGCAAAATGTACCCAGTATAAAAGCATTTAACTTTGTCCATGCTATCTGCAATTCACGGCTTCTTACAATGGTAAAAATCAGGTTAATAAATTACATAGCACGCTGAAAAATCTTTCCCATGTGTTATGTCTATACATGCTTCTTTCTAATTTATCTGTGTGATTGATAGAACGCTTGCTTTGTAAAAATAAGGAAATACAAGCAACATGACGCTGTAAACCTTGAGCAAAACTACATCTGGGCTTATCAAGATAGGGACCTAAGCTTAGCATAAAAATATACAGCAAATTGAACCAATTAAATCACATTCAGATTTTGTATTACTCTACCTCCATATGGGGAAAGATGGAGCCTTAAGCACATAGATAGAGATACTAGTTTGAAACTTTATTTTAAGCTAAGAAGAAAACAAAACAACAAAACCTACATACACCTAGCAATACAAAATGGAAGAGGTGCTGACAAACCTCGTTTATGCTAAGAGCTTTTCTAAAGTTGAAGTTACTAAGTTTTACTACATAGCACTAAGTCATTAAGTCTCACTTCTCTTCATTAGACTGGGAACTCAAGGGGGGAAAATCAATGAGAGTCTCTCAAATACAGACATTTGAAAAAGAAAAAAAAGAAACCAAAGAAAAAACCCTACTTGTGTATTTTAAAAAGGGAAAGTCTGTGTAAATCAGAGCTTCAAGATAATTTTATCATGGGTAATTTTTTTGTGTGATTTTCATGGATATTGAGAGTAAAAAATAATTATGTATAAATGAACCAGAATTTTAAAATAGCTCTGGCAGAAAATGTTGTATCATATACTATATTACTAGGCATTTTGATTTCTTAAGATGTACAACAGTATTTCTGCATTATCTCAAAGTCAACCTCCTTCACACGAGTGCTACAAGAAGATGGTCAATTGGTGACCTGAGTTTAGTTTATAAAGATTCCATACTGGTCTGTCGAGGAAATCGTGACACATCTTGGGCACACAAGTAAATTAAAGCCATTTCCTGGGGATAAATGGATTGTTTAACGCACACACACAAACACACACACTCACATGGGCATTATGTTTGTGGGGGTGGAGGAAACAAGCCTATTTACTTGTTTGCTTATGATCTTCTTTAATTTTTACTAAATAATTTGAAAACCCAACACAATATGCCCACTTGTGAAATGTAATGTTTTCATAACTGGGAAGCCATTGGTCAGAATAATTTCCTAAAAGCTAAACAACTGCCCTATTTCAACATCACACGTGTTACTGCCCAGATCTCCGGGTTTTGACATTAACACAGTACGTATGTCTATACGTAGCCACGCTGTTTAACACAAATTTATAATGAATTCAAATTCAATACTGTTGAAATTCTTGACAGTGGAGTAGTGCAAGGAAGAGAACTTATAAATTATGTGTGCCCCTTCTTTGAAAACCGCGGTGGAGGTTTCTTTGTGCATTGGCAAATACAGTAGGAATATGAGGTATTGTGTGGATCCTCCTGCACAGCACCTGATAAAAGAATAAAGAGCTGTGACATATTCTTAAAACAATAGAGGAATTAAAGGGAAACAATGGGCCAGCTGCTTCATTAATACAATCAAAAGGGAGCCCAGCACAGAAGAGTCCAGATAATTAAGCACTACTCTTTTAGACCTCTTTTCTATAATAAAAATGCTTGAAAATGTATTAACTACTTCATAGTTGTTAGATAGATCTTGCACTTGTTTATTTAGAGTTGATTAATGCCTTTTTTCCGTATGCAGCAACATGCCAACTCATAGTTTACACTAGTTTTTGAATAAAATGGAGTGAGAATAATTGATAAAGATCTGCACAATACACAGCAATAAATCAAAAGCATTTTGCAAAAGGTCTTTCCTGTTTTTAAATTATCTTTAACATTTTTCATTTGTACTTATAGGCAATGCAGGGCATTTGGGGCGTTCAACTTTCCCAGGCTGGCGCTCCTGACATCTTTTTATAGAGCATCCGAGCAGTTCCAGGGAGAGGGGGAGGAACAAATCAGACTTGGCCAGCAACTCTGGAGTGCCCCTTTGGTATTTGGGACAAAGGAGAGGACAGACTTCTTTTTAAAACAGTTCTTCTTTGCCTTCTCCAGTCAAAAGAGATGGACACACAGCAGAACTACTACTTGCCAAATGCACTATTTATCCTTCATTAACTTGATCATAGAAATCAAAAAACAACTTTTTATGCTCTTTATGTTAAAACACAATTTACAATTTAAGATATCAAGGCTTTCATTCTTTAACTCTTCTGTAAGCAGCCTTTCCTCTGATGTAAATAGAACATTTAATTGCTTAAGAACTGGAAAATTGGGAACTGAATATTGTGTGCTGAGTGTTGACGTGAGGATAAAAACTATACTCCGGTTTTCTCCCAAATGTTTTAAAGGAAGCTTATGCCAACACAACATTAAAATTACAAACTTCACTAAACAATGTGGTCAGTTTAAATAAGATTTATTCTATCCTGACCATTGGACAATCTTAACTGAGAATCTGAAATAGAAATGACAGGAGTCAGGGAGAGAAATGAATAGAGATATTTAACCATGTTTCTGAGGTTAAGAAAAAAATATTCTGCTCTTACACATATGTTACCTATGATTTAAAATGTACTAGCTGGATTCAAATTTCCCAAGATCATCCTATATTTCAGAGGATATGGGGTATATAATTCCAGCTATGAAATCTGGCTTTTAACTTCAGGAATTAATTCCTTGTTAGCCCAATAAGTTTTCTCTGAATACCAGGAAATGTCATCTCTCTCTCTCTCTCTCTCTTTCTCTCTCTCTCATATATGTGCTGCCAAAACAAGCACTGAATACTAGGAAACAAAAACATGTAAATTAATGGTCAGTAGGTACAAATAAAATTTGCCATTACAAGAGCTACAATAAAGGATTATTTACTTAAATACTTTTGATTACGCCCACAAAACTTATTTTATTAGAGTGAAATGTAAATGTGAATAACGTAAATCGTTGATAACCTCAAGAGCACATGAATCCTTTCAGGGAGACATTTTTGCATCCTCAGGTTTATAAACTGTGTCTTTATGGCCATGCAAAACACTAGCAAATGTTGGTAATGCTACAGAGTAAAAAGTACTAAATTACAGCCCTGTCTTTCAGCAAGCATTTTGGAAATGAGCTTAACAACATCATCTATAAACTCCTTTTCATTTCAAACATCACATACTTTATTACTTAGCATACATTCAACAGGTACTATTAGTCTGAGCAGAACTCAGAAACAAAGAAACAAGGACACCCTTGTTACTCTAAAGGAATTACCTGTGTGACAAATAGGAAGCACTATCATCCCATTTTATTGAGCAGGACTTCCAAGCCAGCCTGGCCACAACAGGGTGTTTCCTGAACTCCCCTCCTATCACGGAAAGCATTCCCAGCTCAAACCTGTAATAGGTCCAGTTAGGCCTTTTGGCTCCTGGCATGCATTCTCTCCACAGAACTGATTTTTTCCTTTAAGAATGTGCCTCCTGCTGAGATAATTCCCTCGTCCCTTTAGGAAGCACATGACACCTTTTTCAGAAAAGTAAACAGAGTCGTTGTGGTCAGTTCCAGATTTCTGCTGAAGGGGAGGTGCGGGAAGTTTGGCTCTAAGAATAAGATGTTCAGAACTGCCTGGAAGACCCTAAACTAACAGGAAGTGAGGAGACTCGGGCATCCCACCCACCTTGGGGTTAGGCAAAGAGATACAAAGGAGTCTGTTCAGCGTTCCTGGGGTTCGTGCTCTGCTCCCAGGTGTGCTGTGTCCTGCTCTGCAGGGGCTCCCAAGGGTGCCGTGAGGTAGCCCGTCTGACTGTGGCCATCCTGATTTTAAATGACTAGCTAAGAGGTGACATGACACCCCAAAGACGATCTGTCAAAACTCCCCCTGAAGATGATAAACTGATTACAAAGCTGCTTAAGACTCTGCTTGTAAACAAAAGCATTTATCAACTAATAATTTGCAATAAACTGATGTAACTCCCAGCTGAGCCCCTCACTGTAATTGTCTTTACCATCTGCCTGTTAAAACACCATTCTTCATCAGCAATCAGGAGCAGAAGGGAGGAAATCTCCACCAAAACACACAACTTGGAAGCTTATGAATAATCTGAGTGGGTTCCCCACGTTCATTACGACTCGTTTGTTGGGTGTGCTTAATTTTCATTCTTGCCTAGCCTGGGAATGCTCAGAAATTAGGTGGAGGGGAACGAAAATGAAACATTGTGCCTACTGCTCTGCAGAGGAATAAATTATACAAGTTCATCACGGGAGGCTGTTTTTAATTTCTTTCTCTCCTCCTTCCACTGCTCTGTGCAATATCCACGGCAGTATCTTGATGACAGCCCCTGAAGCATCAGGCTGGAAATGAACCTCTCTGTCCCTTTTGCAGCTTGCCCGTTTCCATTGCACTTCTTTGTTTTGCTCTTTCCCCCTCTTTTAATTCGAAGAGGCTCATTAAATTTCTCCAGGGAGTCTGTTAAAAAGTGTAGACTCCTATGCAGGGGCATTCAAAGGCTGGCAGGTCCCTGCAGGGCCACGTAGGTGCACAGGGTAGCGTGCCAAGTACTGGCAGGGACCTGTGTTTGTCACCCTCTGTCTGCTACCACTGAAGGACAGCTTCCATGTTCCAGTGCCCCTTAGCATGTAGAGGTGCTCCACCCAAAGTCTCCTTCCACCAAGTGGGTTTCAACAGCAGTGGGTTCGAATGGCCAGAGACTCCCTGTTCTTAGAAGAAGGCCTGCCCTTTAGAGGCTGACCAGATCCACCCACAGAAGGGAGACACTGAGAAAAGGAAGAATAGCTAACATCATTCCATGACTTCTCAAAGTTTACTCATTTTTAAGTATATTTACTCTAATTTTCTCTTCACAAAAATATACTATTTATTAAAAATACTGAACAATATTAAACACACAGACTGTCTTCATGTTGATATTTTATAACTATATATTACATTTATATAAAATACTTTTTTCATATTCCTTTGCTACCCAGAGGATGTTTCTTTTTTCAAGTTGTTCCTTTTTCAAGAGAACATGTTATCCTTCCTTAAGATTCTAGCTAAGGAGGCCAGTGGGCGACTACGCATTACTGTGAACAACGGCCAGCTCCTGATACCATGGTTCGAATTCTGGAATTATAATTCTTGTCAAGTGTTCTTAGTATAACATAATTTAAATTAATGCTTATGTTTTTACTGTTTTTCTAAGTGTTTTCTCATAATTATTTTTCTTGACAATGTACTGTCAACTGCAACAGACTAGTGAGTGAGTGTCTTCCCTAGGAATGGCAGGAGCAGACACTCACACATGTGTTCTTGCTGCGCCTGGTCTCAAGGAGAAAGCTGATGGGGAGCAATGGGTCTAACCTTCTGTGTGGGAAAGGCACATAAGAGCATGTGATGTTATTATATTTCTTGAATTTCAGAGATATCAAATATTAGAACAAAAATTTGATAAGAGATTTGAAATAGTACAAAAACATTCAAACACTAATTTGCGTTGTTAAATTCTTTCTAGAAATACTGTATTTCCTTCTCATCCTATCTTTGAGACTTCTATCAAGACAGTGATATTCTTCTGTCACAGAGTTTTATTTTTTTTTAATTAACAAATAAGACATGAAGTGAGTATATGTAAGCATGTTGATTTATAATGTCTTACAAAATTAATATTAGAACACAATTTAAATTATAGTTTAATGATTAAAGATGACTAAGATTTAAATTTTCATGTTCACTAAATGCTTCTGAATATACACATTGATGTGGTGGTGAGGTGTTTTATTTATTTTTCATTTTTAAAAAATGCTGTTGCACCAGGTAAATATTTTCATGTCATGATTTGAGCGAACTTAGAAAACTTTAACAGTTATTAACTCTATATATCTAAAACTTTCAGGCTGGTCTATTTTAAAATATGGAAACAGCTCATTTCTTATTTGAAATGTTGCTGAATCTATATCCTAAGGCAAATTTTAAAATTATTATATAATAGATCATAATAACATACTTATAATGAGGTATATTTATAGTAGATCAATACTCTTCGATTCTCTTCACAAATCTCTCTCTCCATACCGATGTATATGTACCTAGTCTTTATTTCAACTGACTTCGGTAAGAAAAGAAAGTTTTGGAGAACTAATGACCAGCAGATGGCGCTCGGTGACTTCACTGGTCCCAGACACAGGAGACAGGAAAATACAGGCTTTACTTATTTAATTCTATTTTATCCTAAATGTGAAGTTGCTACACCAAGCTTTACAATCCCCAAAGATTTCTGTTAATTGACTAAGCAACTTCGTGGTAATTTCTAGACAATCCTCCGATGCTCATCTAAATGGCACTGCATTCCACTCACGTGCCCCGGTGAAGATAAAGCATACAGATGTGGCCCTGCCTTCCCCTTCTGCCCCTCTGGAACAAGGGAGAAACAGGAGCCCGGGTTCCTGAGGTATAACATAGAATCATCCAATGAGTTTCAGCTTAAAATACCATTGCCACTTCACTAATTTTTTTAAAGCACTTTACTTTCTTAAATGAAGAATGCAAAATCTTATTTGTGAATGGGTTTATAATATGCACTATGGATGTTTTAAAGTTGTCTTATAATAAAACTCTTTGAGTAGATACTTTATGATTACTGAGTCACACGTAGTGTACTCTAAAGGTTACAGGGCAGTGGTCCCCAACCTTTTGGGCACCAGGAGCCGGCTTCCTGGAAGATAGTTTTTCCAGGGACAGGGTGGCAGGGGATGCTTTCCAAGTGATTCAAGAGCATCACATACAAGATCACCCCCTGCTGTGCTGCCAGTTCCTAACAGGCCCAGACCTAGGCCAGGGGTCCTCCGCCCAGAGGCTGGGAGCCCTGTTATAGGGAATTATACATTTGTACCAAGGAAGAAGAGAAAAACAGCTTTGAATGATAACACTGAGTGATACTGTGGAAAGTCTGTCTGAAGTGATGGTTCCTTGTTGTTCTTCTACACACCCCCCGCCTGCCTTCTGCTCCTCTGGTTAGAAGAAACTCTGCTCTGAACTTTAAAACTTCGTTATTTCCTAACCACCATTAGGTGTCGATAACTAGCAGTATTTCGTTCCCTCTAATAACAATTAAAGAGTGCAAGGAATTTTATCTGAGTGTCCCTATAAATCCCTCTACACACACCTACTCCCACAATTTCATAGCATGCTGTCATTAGCCGGGGCTTCGCATGTGGCAAAGGAACCCCAAGTCACTGTATATTCTCAACATTTGTCGTTCTTCAGTGCAAGTCCTGGATCAGAGTCCCAGTTGCACAGTTGCTTAACAGTGAGTATCAAAATATAAAGCTTTCAATTGGTGAATTTCCAGGACCACTGAAGTGAATAGAAAGTGAGTTTGGAAAATTCACTGGGACTGCTGAATAAGCATGATGCTGTACCCCACCTTGATTTGCAGGGCCTCCTTAAGAGAGGTACTTTCAGGATATGTACGCTAGAGCGACTATGTCATCTGAATACCACTTAAGAACACTGAGCATTTATAGAACAAGAGCAATTAAACGACTGCTCAGTCGACACAAACACACATGGTATAATTTCAAAGGAAGGCATGGGGCTCCAAGTCACTGTAGCTCCACAAACTGAAAGCGAGCTGTGGCTCTGCCCGGTGCTTTGAAAATCCATCTTCCAAGGTCGGCCCTTGACAGTTGAGTTAGGAAGGGCAGTGTGGAAGGGAGGGTGGCCTCCTGCCAAGGCTGTTGCAGATGAGTGGGTGATCTTAGGGGAATAAACTGCAAAATCTCAAGTTTTTGCTCATGTGATGATAAAACCAGAGCCAAATGATTTTTTCTAAGACTTCCACGGCCTTCTGTTCCATTTTATTGTGCAGTTTGGAATGATAAATTTTACTGTGCATTAATTTGCACAAAAGGGTCAATGCTGTAGTCAGGAGCGTTCCAATTGTTCTCAGTAAGATCAACATTAAAATATGTTGTCTTTATCACAAAATGGATGCAAAATTCTCAGACTGGTGTCACTTAGTTATGAAAAAAATGTGCTTTCATTACTTCCTTGAAGAAAAAAAAAGAACAAGAAGTTGAACTCTGTTGTGACAAAATTTGGTAAAAAATATACTCATGCTTATATCACATTTCATCCTTCACCTTTAGGTACGAGTCTCCATGAGAAGAAAAAGAGGGCAAGGAGGAGCAGTCAGAGAAGGGGGTCTTCCTCATGGAGGTGCTTCTCAAGGACAGCCTCGGTCTGGTTAGGCTCCAGAAATGGGATGGTTTGGTGAAGGGAGGAGAGACAGGACATGGTGCTCAACAGTGCAGTCCATCCAGAAGTTCATCAGCAAAATGGACTGAGGGGAAGTCCCGATTGTTGCATCAATATACTTCTCTTCACTTACCAATGCTCCAGTCAAAAATACACTTCCCTGGAGCATGTGCATCCTAAGGAGGCAGGGAGTAAACAAAGCGGGAAGTAGAAGAGTGACGGGGAAAGGGGTTCCCAGGATGGAGGAAAGACACGGAGATTGGTGCTGCTTCATGATGCCCTGAGCCGGGCAATTCCCTTAAATTCACCACAGCCACCTGCACGTCCACCTGAGTCACACCTTTCTCACCATCTGGGTGGGTTTTTTTGTTTGCTCCTTGTTTTTGTTTGTTTGTTTGTTTGTTTTTTGGTGAACAGATGCCTGGAATGTTTTTTACTGTGGCATTTAAGTCTTCTATTTCTAAATGGGGTTTTTTGGCTTAATGTTTTAGAGGAGTCCAGATCATTAAATGTTATTCAGTAGAGTGGAAGACTTAACTTACGCAGGTCACAAAATAAAGGATTCTCTATGGTTGAGTTATGAATGAATAGCACAGGTGACACTATAGTCAATTACGTAACATTTCATAAATACTTACTATGTGATCTCACTTAACTCACGATAATAGAGAGATCCTTGGATGTGAGCTGCCATTTTAACAGGAGTTGGAAAATATTTTTCAATAGAAAAATCACATAGCTCTAATTTGTGTTCAACTACTTCCCTTGAGATCAATACCTTCTTTTTGCTTTTCTTCTGGTAAGCTGAGTTGTGGGAAAGTGCCCCATTTGCATGGGTCATCTCTCTGGCTGTCCTGCAGAGCCCTGCCCTGAGCAGTCAGCACCTATTGTAAGGAAAACCGCTCCTAGGCTCATGTGAAAGAAGCCCGGTTACCGGCACCTAGGGGTGGCTAGGGGGAATCTGTGGGGATTCTGCAAATTCCTGCTGTTATTCTTTCCAATATTTTCCTGAATGACCCTTTCAGGTCCAAATTAACCAGATCAAAGGCAGTTAAAATATAAATCTGACATCTATTCTATGTATGGCCTGATAAAATTTAAAATATAAAGGGAAACAAAATAAAGGTGGAATTTTGAAGAAAACAAGGGAGTCAACTCATTTCCCTCTCCACTTTCCCAAATTTTCTTAATAGAGGTAAGAAAAGAACCGTAGATTAAGTTATCTTGCTTTATATCTCTAGTAAAATGGAATAAAAGGGAGAGATAAATTGTTGAGGTTATGCTTTTTTTTTTTTTCTGTACACAAAGGGTCTACCAGAATGATCTAGTTGAAGTATTCAGTAGAGCCAAAGTTTTAAGGAGTGGAAGATTGCTGAAGAAGGGACTGGAAAAGTCAAGACAGGATATAATTAAGGCTTGAAAAAGATTTCAACAGAGGTAGGGTCAGGCTAAGGACAACTTGTGGTAATGTTTTATAAGCTGTGATAAGAGGAAAGTCAGGCAAAAGAGATACAGCACAAAAATAAAAGTTCGACATCAAGGCTCAATTTAGGATCTTAGTCTCTGAGAACCAACAGAGTTCTGGCATAAGAAAAATGATAATAAAGTCAGAAACATGGATCCCCTTCTACTGACCTCCCCAAAGAAAAAGAAGAGGAGAGGGAAGGCAAGGAGAGAAGGAAAAGACAGATTTCTGACTCTAGAAAAGAACACTTATTGAATCTTGGAAGTATCCCATAGGAGGAAGTCACACTTGGGCCAGGAAGGGACCGCTGAAGCCAAGAAGGGACTGGGGGGTCAGAGAATGAAGCAGAGGAACAGGGTGTCTGAAATAAACTCAAGGTAGACCCTGATTTGTGGCTGGAGTAGCTTGAGTAGCTAAGCCTAGGTCAGTGGGAAAGCAAGTGGTCTTCTTTATTGTAACAAAATATGCTTCATAAATGACAGTGTTTCCTTTGTGGTTGAATCTGCTTTTCAAAACATATAAGGTAAAACAATATAAAAATCTATCCAAAGCTTGAAAATCCCAACAGATGACAAACTATCCCTGGAGAAAGAAATCTAAGTGTTTTGCCCCTCCTCTTTCCAAATAAAGATATTGAAATAAGATGTCTCAAGGCATATATGTATCTTATTCCATTGAATGTCAATGATGAGATTGTAAATATTTATGGCTAGTAGGAACCATGGGGGCTTCTGAAGCTTCTGTGAGAGATGAAAAAAATTGAGTTCCAAGGAGTTAGATGGTGTGCCAAAGGTCACACAGTTATGTATGTGTGTGTGTCCACCTATACATATGTTTATATGTGAGGGGTGTCTGGAAAAATGTCCAACCATTGTTAATACAAAGAGAACAGTTTGCACGATATTGATGTAACCTGGCAGCCAAGGAGAGTGGACTGGAGTGTGCATGTGTGAACAACAACAACTTCGCTATACTAGTCGGGGGGGGGGGCAGAGATGCTGCTGAGTGAGCATGTGTACTGTGTGGCTGTCACATTCAAAATGGCTGAGCAAGTAGAGCAACAGATCTGCATCAAATTTTTTGTTAAACTTGAATGTTCCTCCACAGAAACTATTCAGATGATTCAGAAGGCCGCAGCTATTGGAAACTGGAGATTGGCAGCTTCATCAGGACAACACGCTCAGTCATCCATCACATCTCATACAGAATGTGCTGACGAATCATCAAATCACCCAGGTGACCCAGCCCCCTACAGCCCAGATTTAAAATCACCTTTGAAAAGAAAGAGATTTCAGACCATCCATGAGATTCAGGAAAATACGATGGGGCAGCTGATAGTGACTGGGAGGTCTGTGTGAGGTCCCAAGGTGCCTACTTTGAAGGGGACTGAGGTGTCACTGTCCTGTGTACAATGTCTCTTGTGTCTTCTTCAATAAATGTCTCTATTTTTTGAATTACATGTTGGGATACTTTCTGGACAGACCATTGTATGTGTGTGTGTATATATGTATAGTGTGTGTATATGTGTGTGTATACACACACACATGTGTGTGTGCATACATATATACGCACATACATATATGAGCGTGCATACATATATACGCACATACATATGTGTGTGCATACATATATACGCACATACATATATGAGTGTGCATACATATATACGCACATACATATATGTGTGTGCATACATATATACAGTTTTTCATGCGAGAGTAAACCATCACCCACTGTAGGGCTGCTGTGGGATTGCTATGTAATTCATGGCTTAGTGTAGTAACTGTTACTAGTTGTTAAACCCTTACTATGATATCCCGTTTTTTTCTCCAAACAACTTTTTGACATTGGCGTTGTTATTATATCCATTGAAATAAACACTTAAAGAAATTAAGTGTCCACATTTAGAAAGATTCTAAATATGGGACTGGAACCCAAGTTGGCTCACTCCAAAGCTCATTGTTAATGTAGCCTCTCTCCTAGTTAAAGAGAACACAATCAAATCATCAGTTTAACAGACACAGAGAAACTCCCATAACTGTCAACTTTGACAGAAGACTCTTCCCCCTTTGGGAGGGTGACCTGAAGGTGGGGGTGGAACTCAAATGTGCAGCATGGATGTGACATCCCCCCTTCAGACTCTACCTGTTGTAGGTGACTACTGATATTGTAAGGAAGGGAATGAGGCAGTCCTAGCGAATTCACAAACAACTGCCTCCATGATTCTGGAAGTATTTATACATATTCAGGCTTAAAACAGTGGAGAACTAACTGACAGGTCCTGTCCATCCACTAATAAGGTACAGAGGGATCAGTAGGTGTTCATAGCATGCTATTGTTCTAGCAGGTTTTGAAAATCAGTTACTTGTATTAAACTAAGGGGAGTGGGTTATTTAAAATATATTATCAAAATATGTTTTCTGGGTTTAGTAGACAAATTCCTCCAGGTAGTCACAAACATATCTAAGGAAAATATTATGCCCCCTCCTTCTGAGAAACATTTCCTTATAAATAATTTTAAAATTTTATTCTGCTTTAGTAGATGTTTCTACTTTCCTAGGACCTGGTCGTATTAATGTTGTTACATCCAGGAGGTCATTTTACCCTTTCGGAAAGTACACGTAGATTTAACAGTGAAGTTTCTATGTATGATAATGGAAGATGAATGTATAAATCTTTGAATACATGCAAATGAATGTCACCCTTAAACAGAAGAACGTGTGTGTGTGTGCCCTCATTAAGGTAAATTTTCCCTCAAAAAATGATATGCATGGCCTTGGCTGGTATGGCTTGGTTGGTTGGAGCATCATCCCCGTAACCAAAAGGTTGCAGGTTCAATTCCAGGTCAGGGCATATACCTACATTGTGGTTTTGATCCCTGGTTTGGGTACATAAAATCCCTGGTACGGGTGCCTGTGGGAGGCAATCAATCGATGCTTCTCTCTGGCATTGATGTTTCTCTCTCTCCCTTGCTCCCTCTCTAAAAAGCAATGAGCAAATGTCCTTGGAGTGTCAAAAATATTGTTTAATGATATATACAGTTGCATATTTAACAAGAGACACTTGCTAAAAAGTAAATAAAAATTTTCATCCTTTAACTATAAGCAATACTGAAGTAATAAATAACACCCTTTCCCCCAGTGCTGTATATACTTTTCAGGAAGACATTATATAAATATAAAATTATATATACACACATAAATTAATTATATATACATATACACATATCTGTGTGTGTGTATACAGAGAGAGAGAGAGAGAGAGAGACCGAGAGAGAGACTTCCTCTGTTTATAAAGCATGGTTTGATTTCACATTTTGTCCTGTAGAGTGACTGTGAAATTATTAAATGAGAACTGTAGCTAGCAATGCATGCAAAGTAATTCGTTCATTGTAAACTACAAAAATACTGCTTTTATACAAAGAGAAAGGGATTTTGGAAATATTTTGGACAGAAAATGGAACCTTTGAATGGTTTGGGAAATGAAATCATTTAATAAAATAGCAACAGAAGCCTAACGGTTACAAGTTTAAGATATCAAAACAGCATTTGAACAGCTAGCCTCTCTGAGTCTCTCATCTGGCGGCCAAATTTTTTTTGATATTCTCTGATTGTCTACTTTTCCCCAGTGAAAGCTATTACATTCCTTTTCCCATTTTTTAATCAAAATCATTTCCAACTTATTTCAGTCTGTCACAATATTTTCATACGAGGAGTGTTGTAATCTAATTCCTTCATTTGAATAATACATTCGTTTTTAATTACTGCAACTTGATCTCAGATTATTCAAATAACTGTTTCATTTTTTTATGCTTACCCTGACCCCAGTGTATTTATAGGCTTTTATCCTTACCTGATACCACTGTAATGTAATTATAGATTGTATTTTAATCATCTACTATATTCTAGTGAGTTTGTTTAAATTGCTCCAATCCCGAGCCTTTTATTTCTGTGTCTTTTAAAATTCTACAATAGCATTCTCTTTGCATAAAAGCAGTATTTTTGTAGTTTACAACCATGAATAAATATTTTGCATGCATTGCTGGCTATGGTGCTCATATAACAATTTTAAAGTCACCACACAGGACAGTACATAAAATACAAGTGTGCTGTAAACAGAGTATTGCATTGCACATTGTCTGACGTCTTTACACCTGCTTGTTTTCCAGGCTGCCCTCTCCCGTCCTCACTGCTGTACGACTACAGGTGTGTATCATGCTCATGATTACTGTATCCGCGTCTGGTTACTCAAGTCCCTGTGGTCACAACACAAGGCCAAGTTTCATTTGTAGTGGAACAGACTTCTCTAATATGACCCATTTTTATTAGTATTTTTACTATTGATCACCTCATTTCACCCCATCAGGAAAATGCATTATATCTAAGCTTCTTTAGGTAGATATCTGAGCTCTTGGCACAATGGCTGATTTCAGCAACACAGTGAACAATGAACCAGGAGTTTGGTCTGAGAAGATGGCTGACAATATTGCTAATCTATAAAGGCCTAGTGTTGCGTGTTCTGATCAGACATACAGGCCTGAGAAATGGATTTTCTGGAATGAGTCTGATTATTTTCTCAAAATCCTGGACTCATAATAGATTCCTCATTGTCCTCACTCTTCATAGTTAATCAATCACTAAGTCCCACCAATTGTGCCTCCAAAGTATCTGTCACACCCCCCTCCCCTTTTCTTCCTCCAGTGATGCTTACTCAGTGCACACCCCAACAAATCTATCTCCTGACAGTTAATCTCCTTATCTCCTGTCTCCAACTTTTCCAATCAGTCTTCCAGACTTTCGCAAGAAGGCAAGGCTAAAACACAAGCCCCATCCTGTTCCCATCCTCGTTACAATCTTTGAATGGCTCTCCACCGCCTACAGGAGGGAACTCAAGCTATTTATCCCAACATCCTAGAGGAGAAGCATCAGCCTGGCTGTCGCTTTTGATTGGGAGGAACCAAGCTGACCGCACCAGACAACATTCACCTGTGTGCCCAAGTAAAATTTTAGGAGGAAACACAGCTGAGTGAGAGGATACAAAACTCTGACTTCTGACGTTAATAATTAACAAAAGACAGGGCTGTTCTTAAATCGATGATGGTTATGAGCATGACTCTACTCTTCTGAGTTTCTATCTGTGGATTAGATTTCTTTCCCCTTCCATGTTCTATACTTTACCTTGAACCCCTTCTTTTACTCAAAATAGACAAAACTATGCAGATAAATGCCTTAAAGATAAATACAATACACACAATAGAAGACAGTTTTAAGTTCGACCACTGAGATTTTGGCTGCCTTTTTAATCATTGTTGAATAAATCCCATGAGGTTCCTTGAAAATGAATGTCCAGAAATGGTACTGACAAATTATTAAAGAGAAAAAAGAAGACGAAACTATTTGACAAAAATCCCAGAAACAAGGGGCCAAACTACATGTCTTTTGCTCCTATAATGCATTGTGTCTGCTGAAGAAAGGACACTTTAACTCATTTAACCGGGTAGTTGTTACGAAAACTCAGAGAACCTTGAAGATATGTTACCATTACAAAGTACGTTGGAATGATAAAATACAAAATAAAATGATGGCATGAAATAGGGATTTGGGGACAAACTGCCTGATAGTCCTCAAAAATGAATTATGTTGCCTTTTACCAACCTCCATAGAGCAAGGCATGCTTCCCTGTGGGATTTCCTCTACCATTTGGTGCAACATTCTCTTGGCTATAATAATACAAGCTTCATTAGAGAAGTAAAATGCAATTGTCTCCCTGAGATCAAAGGACAATCTATTAAATAAAGCAACTGGAACTCGAGAATGCAATAATATGAAAAGTTAAAATTTTACGGTGAATCAAAATGTAAATTGTACTGGCATACTGTGGCTAAATGCAGAACTGGAGATTAGCTTTATTAAGAGGAAATTGACAGTGGCGTGAATGATCTGAAAAAATATGAAAAGATATAAATTCTAAACAACCTGTTTTATGTGCTGGATTAAATTTAGCATTAGTGCTGTTTTGGCAAACAGAAAGGCCTGCACATTCACCACAAGAGTAATGAGGAATACACAACCACAAAATAATAGGTGTTGTGATTTTTATAACACAGTCTGTACTTGGTGATTCAGGGACCTGGAGAGATGGTTTATGCTAAAACACGATAAAAGCCTGTAACTCTTACATGACCTGTGTTCCATAGAGAAATAAGTGACACGCTGTGCACTGACCACTTACTGATTCCTGAACTCAATACGAATTTTACTCTTAAATGAAACAGAGAGCTTAGTTCTGACTGCTTAAGATCACAGGTTTTTATGAATGCTGAAAACTCGAGTCTGTGTTTGCCTGACACAAGGGAACAGAGGTGGAGGCAGGGAAATCACACTTGTCTGCACACTACAAGTTCTGAATTTGAATTCTTTTAAAATGCCTATTGAATACTTGGGGTTTTTTTCTTCTAAATGGAAATGACAGAAATTAAAACACCTTCATGTATATTTCAGTGCATTACATCACTTAAAGTCATTTACAAAATTGTATAAAATTGCCCTGAAATTGCATCAAGGATTGCAATGTACCATGGAAGCAAAAAAAAGTCATAAAAAACATATTTCATTTTGCAAGGGAAATATAATAGAGTCAACGGTCTAGGAGTGAAATAGTTACTCCCTTTCATGTTCTCAAGCACAGTCTAGCTCATTACAACCACACTCTGGGCATCACGGAAAGTCATGAAAAATTTTTCCCGAAGAAAACAGTCTTTAAAACACTATTGGTTCAGTGAACCATTGAAAAAAGTAATAAAAGTAATAATTAATGATAATAAAATAGGAATATCTATTAAGCTTCTAATTATAATAGAAGAAAATTATCTGTGAAAATCCTGAATGGATTTTGCAGAACATTGTTTTTCAAAATTAATCGTCGTTGTAATTTGATTTTGGTTATTTTCTAATGAATATATAGGGTGGGGCAAAAGTGAGTTTACAGTTGTTCATATAAAAATACTATAATAATTAATAAATAGTACTACAAGAATACACTGTTTCATGTACTCACAACTGTAAACCTCCTTCTGCCCCACCCTGTGTGTGTGTGTGTATACACATACACTGTATTTCTTAAGTTTTAAAATATTTTTTACAAAACCTTTACTTTCCTCAATATAAATAACTTTAAATGTCACTTAGCTTTATCACCTAAACCCTGAAACTCTGAAGTTTGATTCAAGTAGCAGAAGGCAATGAAATGTACTTCTGTTTATTACTGGCGCCTCATGCTCACAGTTCTGTAAGATCAAAGAAAGTCCTAGACACCCACCATGCATTTTTTTTAATGAAGATTTCATTCATTTATTTATTTTTAGAGAGAGGAGAAGGGAGGGAGAAAGACAGGGAGAGAAATATCAATTGGTTGCCTCTCCTACACGCCCCAAGCAAAGAACTGAACCTGTGACCCAGGCACGTGCCCCAACTGGGAAGCAAACTGGCAACCTTTCACTTTGCGGGATGACACCCAACCAACTGAGCCACACTAGTCAGGAGTCTTAAAACGACTCAAAATAAGACTACAGTATAAAAACATGATCAATATAATATCCTACTCAAGTAGTTGAATCCCCCCATTCCCCAATCCTGAAAGTAATTAGCTTACCAGTCAGTTCTTGTTCAGTTTCTGCATTAATGGAAACTTTCCTGCCAAACCTGCTCTTAGGACCATGAAGTTTGCAACCCCTTTGTGTACATATGAAGCCCAATCCCAAACACTTAGCAAATCACCAAGCCTGCTTGTTGGTTTTCCTTTGCTAGCTTACCAAAAATGATCATCATGATGTCATGCAAAGAGCTGGCACTTTTAAGATCAGACAACTCTGGGTGAGAAACTCAGCCCTGAGTATATGGCATCTGTGTGACTTTGGGCAATGTACTTAAGTCTTTTGAGATGAAATTTGCTCATCTGGAAAGTAGGATTCTCCTGTCTCCTCTTAGATGATTGTCATGACTGTTCTGTAATAAGGTCACTTTCTATGATGGACATAGCACAGAGGGGCTTCCAAACTGTTTGCTCTGCTTTCTTCTCATAATTATTTCACTTGGAATGGCCAAGGATAGTCCCTGGAAGCTTCAACCAGGGCAGATTGTGAAATATCACCTGCCCGACGTATTGTCCTCGAAGGCTTTGGCCCTAGAGAGTGCATTTTGTTTGCTGCTCTGTTGTTGGCGCTGGCTGCCTTTTGGGGAGTGATTTGTATTGCTGATTTCAGACCGTTATTCCCGGAAAAGAGTGGCCCCGTTTAGCTCTCAGACCGCTACTGTCTGCTGCATTTTTGGATAATATGCACTTGCTAATATTCTGTATGGTAGGAATCCAATAAACAGGTATTGGCTAAAAAATCCCCAAACTCAGGATTTACATATATTTCTAACTCCACAGTCCTAAATTACTCAGATTTTTTTTTTTTACTTCTTAGATCACAGATTGTTCTTAAAGGCTGGATAGAATAAGTAAAACTATGAAAAAGGATAAATAGAGTCACTGTAATTGACACAGTATTTTTCTTTTTCTTTAGTATATATTTTCTATAAATATGCATATTTATTACATATAATTCACAATTACCTAGAGAAATTTGAAGAGGCATTTTTAAAAAGCTGGTTCAATAAATAAATGAATATGAAAAATACTATTCATACTGATGAAGATCTAAATTGTAACAATGTAACTAGATTGGAAACAGTGACCTAAGGTTAAAGATTATATCATGTGTTATAATCTTTACCATTTTACCACTGAGTCTGGATTTATTTACATTCAAAATCTGGTTAAGAATTTAATTTAAAAATTCTAAAGCAATTGTGTGTGCGTGTGTCTGTGTAACACAGTTTGGGGCATTAATTTTAAAAATAAAAACTATAAATGTGCAAAAATATTTATATGAACTACAGTCCTGGATGGAAACTCCATTTCTAACAGTCAAACTTGATGCACATTTCGGCCCCTTGGCACGGCCAGCTCAGAGCCATCTGCTCCGCTGGCACTGTGCCCACTCACAAGGAGTTATGCCAGTTTAACATGATATAGGTGACACCAATATGAAGGGTTGAGAGGAGAGATACTGGAGTGAGCTATGGCCCCTCCTGTAATCAGGACCCTTGGTGGCTGTCTTTATTGGAGAGCAGGGCTTGTGTTAACTCTCTGGACTCTGTGTGACTAAAAACTTGCAAAAAATAAAAAAAAAAATCCATGTGCTGTCGGTCACTCAGAGTACTAAAAATTTCACCAAAGTAGGGAAAGTTGAAGATTTCATTCTAAGACCTTGCGCCATCTTGGAACTAGTATTATCAGACATATATTTTTGAGTAGGTCATGAACACATGCGGCTGTGTAACTGATTGTCAGAGGGACTTTCAAAGGGCCAGGCATGGACGTACATAACACACATGTTTTGTGAGAAGGAGCAGCACTCAAAGAAACCACTACTTATGTTTTTCATTCAGAGAATTTCTGAAAAGCTTTTTCTATATTCCCATCAACTTCATTGCATTTATTTGCTTCAGTCTTTATACTGCTGAATTAAGTTTCCACTCTATTGCTGGGGATCAAATAATAACATTTATATTTTCCGTATCACTGTTTTGCTTCTTTTAAAATCAAACTCCCTGTAGCTCTTTACGAAATATTCATACTGTTAAAATCTGCAAAGTATCTTGCTTTCCATTGCCCTATACTTTTCTGAGTTAAAAATATACTATTTAGAAGGGAAGTAATACACACATTTTTAGAAGGAAATTCAAGAAATAGATATTTTTACACAAACTGGTGGGTCAAGTCATCTTGAGTACAAAGAGGCATTAGCAGTACAAAAGTATAAATGCCCAGCCCTGCATTCTTGGAGCATCATGAAATTTTCCTTAGCCCCTCTACAGTTACATGCATAGTTTGTATGCTTATCAAAACAGCAGCAGTTTAAAAAAATGCAACAAACCCTGCCCCCCACCTTTCAGAGCACAAGTCTAACTCGCTTACTCTATCCCTGACTTTGTTATTTATAAACCATCATTACCTGGTCAGATTAGGCAGCACAGAATATAATGTCACATGTAAGAGATAATTTTCATCATTGTTTAGTCAACTACTTACCCATGGAACACACACTGTGGTCAAGGCAGTGCAGAGTACTGCGGGGAAGAACACACAGGCAGTTCTCTCAGAGTGTTCAGCCTGTTCTTGTACAATGGGGGCAGTAGCACTCCCCTCTCCTGTCCCCTGACTCTGGATGCCTAGGCGGGCTTTAGATCCCATTGCACCTGTATACGGAGATGCCAGGGGAAACTTGCATGCCAGATGTTCTCAAGACCCACAGAAATATGTGCCTGAAGACTCAAATTGTCTTTAAAAGACCTCTGGCACAGAGGCAGGTGAAACTGAGATATGACATACCAGTACACATGACAAGGTTGTCAAGATGACAAATTGTGTTGTGTGTCCTGTTATGATCTGTTAATTTCTTAGCCATGTAACTTAGAGGAATCGTTTATCCTCTCTGGACCTCAGTTCATCATTCTGTAAAATGGGGTAAGAGCTTCTGTTTCTTAGAATTGCTCTGAAGATTGCTTGGTCATACAGAGATCGCTTGTCATGAGAGCTTAGGGAGGAGAAAAATCATTATGTTGACAGGAGTTGGGGAAGACTTAGGAAAAGAGATAAAGAGGTGGGATTTGAGTTGACTCATGAAGAATGTGTGAGGCTGACATTGTGGAGAGGCGACTTGTCCCAGTAAAAGAACCCAGGTCGGCTAGTATTCTGTTTACCTTCAGCCCTGATGGCAAAGTCAAGAGAACTGGATTCTGATATAGCGCGTGTTACTGTGAATGTGGGAAATCCATCCAATTTTTCTGGGCCTCACTTTCTTCATCTTTAAAATTAAAAAGCTGGTACTTTGGTTCCTTTCAACTGATTCAAAAATTGAAATTGACAGATGGGGCAGAGGGATGGTGCCGTGCCCATGAATGCTGCCATTGTGAGACAACTGCAGGGGAGTTTTTAGAGCTTGCGAATAAAATGGAATGGTTTTCTAGAAGCCTAAACTTACTCATCGTTACAGGCGAAATGGAGTACATAAAGCTAAGAACCCAGTTAAGTATTACCTTATAAACTTGCTAGTCTCTAACTAGGTACTATCAAATGGCAAATTAAAAATATCTTTGGAAGGGAATGCCTTGATCCAAATAAAAAGATGCCCATGAACACAGAGCAGGAAGGCCTTTCCTTTCAGGCATGAGTTTCCGATAATGATTTTGGGTCCAGCTGTGGATGTCTTTCAAAATGAATGATTCATTCATATTGTAATAGACCAGCTACCTGAGGTTAACTCTCTGTGTGAGTCTTTAGAGTTCAAAGTGCCTTCTGGGACAGCTCTTACATTCCATAGATTAAAAAAGCTAAGGAGCGCACATTGCAACTGGTCTTCTTTATTATAAAACTAGTTAAGATTTTTGATCAGTGTTACCAAAATTTCACAATAAGGCTCTTAAAAATAAAGAATTTTTTTTTTTTGGCGGTTGTTGAACAACTAGCAAACCCCAAAACATGTTTGTTGAAACATCTAGGCTGTTATTGCTATATTACTTTTAATAATTACAAGTACTAATTTTAAGACCATGGGTTCATCTATATATAACATTAGCTTGAATTCTGACACAACTGGGGAATGGGCAAGATTTAGCCCAGCTATTACATATAATAACTAACACTGTTATGTGGGTGAGTACATAGAGTGCAGAGTGTGTGTACACGTGTGTGTACGTGTGTGTCTGTATGTGATTTTTCAGCTGCCAAGCATTATCTTGGATAGACGAGACTCTTCATGTTTTTGGAACTGCACTGAGCATCATGATCTTATACTCTTACAACTAATGCCATAGTCTAACTGTTCCCACCTGAGCCGATGGAAGATGCTGGTGATTACTGCCACTCGTAGATGTATCTTGGATCTTCATTGTTATCCACCAAAAAGGTACTTAGGAAAAAGGGTTCAAAGCATGAATTGTGTCCTATTATTATTAATATGTATTTGTCAATGCCACAGGTACTCATGCATCTTGTTGTCCACTACTGCACCTGTATAAGTGTCAGGAAACTCCTATACTCTCCAATATTTCTTCCATCGGACAATCCTTGATTACAGGCATTCCCACTTTAGATATTGTTAACCCCCTCCCTGGAACAGGCTATTAAGATTCTATTGCTCAGTGAATACTTGGATAAAGGAGGCAGTAGGTGGGGAGAGAGGTCCCAGGCCAATAAACACTTCTTTGGAGCTGCATTTTGCAGACATAGCATAGCTTCAGGACACACGAGAAGCCCAGAAGGACGAGGAGAAACAAAGGTGGAGAGAATAGCAGAAAAACAGCCCACCACATAGTTTTGCTTATTCACCCCATACCAATCCCAGACTGCAGCATATATGTATGTGTGTGCTTAAGAATATGTGCACTTTGGCTAAGTCACAAAAGGATATCAATAAATTCACTAACCATTACCACAAAAGCCGCCACTTCCAAGTATTTATCAATGTATTTTGAATTACAGAGTCAAATATATTAACTATGGCTTTTGGCCTGTATTACAAGAAAGGAAAAATTTTAATATGTGCTTAGATTTTCATTTTTAATTACACAGGTGACTGCTTAAACATTTCCATTAATATAGAAAATTGAAATGTTTTAGTAACTTGAAATTAATAATTGTTTTCATAATTTTATAAACAGACTAAAAGAGTATTTGATAATATGTCTTTTAGAGCAAAGCAATTGCACTGGGGTCACTAGAGTTATCTGTCTTCAACTTCCGAGTCTAGTCTAATGCACAATGAGAGCAAGTGATGGGCTGCCATAAATTTGGAGATAAAATGCCTTTAGACATCACTCTAACAAGGCTTGCATGCTATTAGTATTCTCTCAGGGATCAATTTTAAAAGTTGTAACATCATAAAAAATGGTTGGACTATATTTCCCCACAGCTTTCATTTTATTATGTTGCATGAAATATGCCTGTATTGGCTATAGCATTACTGGAAGTAAAATATACGGGGTACTGAGAAATTCTGTCACTTTGTATTAGCTGTAAATTATCAACTAGTATAAACCCTAATTTCATTTGTCACATTCTGTTGCATTGCTGCTCTTCCCTGTTCCCATTCTGTCATTCTGGCAGGCCCGTGCTGCCCCAGGTATCACGGCACCGCCATCTGCACCCGACATCTGTCTCTCTATTGATCACACGGGTTTAGCACTTGATCAAACAGAGCACAACAGAATACATCTCTTTTTGCAATACTGCCAATGCCAACTGCTGCATGAAATCTACTACAAAAGCCTCCTTTACCTAGTTGAAAAACTGCATTTGTGTGGCTTGGCTTTGCTAAGAGACTCAGCAGCCCACTCCCAGCCCCCAGCCCCCGGTCTCACATGGCTCAGGAGTTATATTAAAATAAATCCGGTTTTCATATATGCGAGAATTAATCAGGTGAAATGTGACCAATGCCACTGATGACAGTGAGGGTCACTAGGAGAGTCATAGATGATGGATGCTTTTGAGGCCTACCTATATGAGGGCCATCATTTCTACTTTGTTAGTCTGTTTGAGGGCATCTGTCAGGATGCATGGAGCCTCCGACTGGCCAGCTTTGCGCTATTTTATCCAACCACTCTGGTGTTGTGTAACTGGAACTTTAAAGCCACCTAAGCCAGGAGACAAGAGTTCCACGTTTGCATACAGCATTCGAGCGTTTAGAGCCACCTATGTTTCGTGTTGCATACGCAGCCCCTGGGAGGTCTGTGAAGCAACCTCAGATTTTTGCTTGGCTGCAAGGACAAACAGCGTATTTTCAAAAGGGCTACAGATTTTTTGCCTATGTGACTCTCACTCACCTTAAGGTACGGCCACATGCACAGTCATGAAAACCATGCCAACGTGTTGCAATACGCAGCCTGCACAATGGAAAGACAAGGCTATAGGGAGATATATTCCAGGAAAGCGGAAGCCAGAATAGCAGCATTTTTAGTCCCCAGAAACACAATGGTAGAATTAAGGTATGAAGTTACCTTTGTTCTCCTATTTTCACTCTCTCCACAGTGAGACAAATTGTTTCCAGGGAGGATATCTTACACTCACCATGTAAACAAATATTCAAAACTGCCCTTAAAATTTTAAGACAGATAGCCATATCATGTTTAAAACCTATTCAATATTTCACTAGCTGGAGCCTGTATATTTTATTTATGGCCTTATAAATTACTTTGAGGGAAGAGGTATAGAAAAAGTTTTCAACATTAAAAATTATCAAGTTTTTAAAAATTATTTTTTTGTTTTCACTGATTCATGGAGGTTATAAAATTAGCAACCCTTGTTTTTAAAGGCAGTATTAGTTACATCACAAGTAGATTCTAGCATGTATTATTCATAAGATGTTTTGTAGCCAAATACATTAGAGTATATAGTTATATGAACAAATTAATGTTTTAGAGCTAATTGAAATTGCTCTTCCTATAAAGATTAAGCCTCTTCTACCCAACACACTTCAGTCATTAAAATAGCACTTTTAATGCCTCGTCTAAATGATGTCTGACATTAATACAAAGCTATATTAAAGCACTCAAGTGACCAGTTTTTTTGTAATGTATTCTATATGATCAGACATTGGGTCAGAGTTACGCGGTGTGCACAGAGCAGTATCAAGTGGAAGCTAATTAAAATATATTCTCTATAGAACTCTACAGAAAAAAAGAGACCAATAATCATCAGAAGGTATTCTGAAAATGGCATTTATGAAAGGCTTGCAGCATGCTTTAATCTCCTCGTGTAAGGGTATTTTTTTGACATAAAGGTTTTATTATAGACTCAAAACTTCAGTTGGAAAATAATTTTTTACTGTGTCAATAAAATCATTGTGAAGTCTCAAATGTTTTTCTCATAGGATTTTTATTTCCTAAAAAAATCAAGTTGCATCTTCAAGACAATAAAGGTTTCAGCATTTTGCCACATTTTCACCGAACTAAATATCTTTCTGAAAAGATCTGAAGGAGGTAGCTTTCCTTCCTTGTCTCTTCTGAGACTGCTGCTATAATTATTACAGCAACAGTAAGACACACACAGAGATACACACGTGTTAAATTTCCTTTGACCGTCACCAAGTGCAGGAAACCAGACACACGAAGGCCTGTGACAATGGCAGACCAGTGTGCCCACCACAAAAATCCTCCTAACAATAGCTCCTTAAATCTTAGGCAACCGGGGCCAATTTTGCAGCAGTGATATTTGGGCTTACAAATAAAGTCCTGGTTTTGTTCTCTTCTACCCCTCAGACACATCTGTGTTAAAAAGGGAGGAAATATCACTTACTTGACCTTCATGGACAGAAAGTCACTACCACTTTTCTCTTATAATTCACATTTCTTACTTCTTTTTGAGAAATTAGATTCGGTTGAGAAAAGCAGGGCATAGAACTGGAAATTCAGATACAATATTCATTTCTGGAGATCAGGGGTGCTAGACAGAGACTTTACCCCTGATAGCTTTTATTCAAAGAATTTCCACTAGTTTCACTCCATCTCAAACTTCTCATATCTGCATGGTATGACAGAGCGCTTCAAATCCTGAACTTAGTACGTCCTGTCATCTAAAATAAAGCCTATATTCATGAATGAACAATTCTACTTCTGATGCTACCTACTTTCCAGGCAGTAGACCTAAGAAATTCTATACAAAGCCATTTGAATATAGATTTGTAGTTGAATATTTGCTCATAAATTAAATAACTTCAACTTCTCTTTTAATATAAGCCCTTTCATCAACAGAAATGAAGCAACCACTTCCCTCAAAGTTCATCATTGTAATCTCCCCTAACTCCCATTATAGCTTTTGGACTCAAAGGAAATTGTGTTGGACTTGGAACACTAACAACTCCATCCACCTCGCTGGAAAAAAGTCAGTTTCATTTGTGCCTGATTCCTACTGATGGGACATTCAACTTTACCGTAATCACTACATTTATGTTGTAACTGGTAACAGAGAAAAACATAAAGCAGTGAATAGCTGCATAATATTAAGCATGAATTAAAAATCTAAACATAAGTACAGAATTCTTAAAATATATAATAAAATGCTAGAAATGCTGACAATGTTATAACACTCATACTGAATATAAACATTTACTGAAACAGCAATACAAGATCCAATCCTCACTTAAAGAATGACACATTTACCTACTAGCAATTATTTGGTATGAATAGAATTTAAAGTATTATTTTTATTTACACATGTAATGATATTTTGGTCACCACTTTTAGTAGGAAAGATGTATGGATATATTATTGCATCATGTAGCAATTAATATGTAGTTAACAAATAAGAAAAATACTAATTTATTTATTTTTTCACAAATCTTTTCCAACTGAAAGGCAGATTAATCAGGTTGCCAAATGTCAAACTTTGGTTACATGTACTTTGAAGTTACTTATTATTTAATGGACTCAGATTGAATCATTTGCATTTTCAAAATTCAAGTTTCTTTCTCTTAAACAAATTTTTTTTCCCTCTGGTGACAGTTTCCAGTAGTAAACCCAATTCCAAAGGGAGTTAAGAGAGATTTACAGTAAAAATGAAGACTTTTCCCAAGAACGGGTTCCACGACAACATTCGTGGTGGAGACAGGCTGCCTGCACTGAGGGCTCCATGGAGTGCCCAAAGGGGGCTCTGTGCACCAGGTTCACAGTGTGCTTTCCATGGTCTGCAGCCTCCAAGTGTTAAAAGTCAGACTTTCATGCCACAAAACCCATCATTAGAATTTAAACCACTGATCCCTAGAACCTGCGATTTAAATTCCCAGCATATCATTATGTAACACAAAAAGTCACTTGTCATGGTGGAAATTGCAGTTAATTCCAGGCATCCTCCAGCCCTTTGTTTGGTTTGCTAATGAGGAGCACCGAGAGCAAAGCACGCCCCCCTTTGGGTGACCCTCGCCTTTTGGGTTGGTCCTGATCAGGTGTGTTGGAGATAGTTCCAACACACTCAGAAATCAGATGCCTACTATAAGCCTGACATGCTTGCTTTCTGCACTCAGAAAAGGATTCTGAGCTTCCTCCCTTCCTGCCTCTCTCAACCTCCCAATTATATCACGACTAAATTTTACCCTAGTGGTTTGAAAAACCTATACAAACGATTAGGGTGTCCTAATGGAATCCTAAAACTCTCTACAGTTTATATTTTAGATTTCCCTGTGTATTTAAGAAAGAAAAAGGTTTTCTGCTTTCAAATGCCTATAAAGAGAGGCAGAAAAATATTTAGACAATTATACAGAGGATTTATGACTGCAATCAGACCAGTGGAGAGGTAAGGGCTAGAAGCTCACAGGATGTTGCATGTTCTTAAAATCACTCCAAAAAGTTCTTTTGCAAGCAAGCTGGTTAATTATTAAGACAGAAAAAGTGTTGTTTGTTTATTCTATATAGTTATGTTAAATCACAAACTAAGCACTATTTAAAATGTTCTGCGTTGACAAGGAAGGAGAGAGTCTGTACACAGGCTGTAAAATATGTGTGCAGTCACCACAAACAACCACCCGTTTCCTGTTTCTGACAAAGGAGTAAATAACCCATTGATCTGCAGCAGGGCACCTGCTTTGCAACCCGCTCCATATCAGTGGTCCCTGAGCCCTCATTATTTTTCCTCAATTAAAGTTCATAGTCTCGAAAAGTCTGTGCTGAGCAGATGTACAACTGTTCTTGACGACAGAACACAGAAGAAATCACAAATTTAGGAAACTACTACCATTTCATAAACCCCAGAATCACATTATTTGTTGTGGGTAAGAAACATTACAAACAATATGTCTCTTTTATAGGCTGCTATGCCAGCGCATTACAGAAGAGAATATTAAAGTTAAAAAACTGTCACATGAGTGGTACATTATGAATACAGTCATGCAGTTTTTTTTTTATGATTCAAATAATGGTTACTGAAATGAAAAAAAATCATCAGTAGGTTATAATGTAAAAATTGTGACTGAGAATTAGACAAAATTGGAAATATGAGCAAAACCAAGTACAAAGTAATGATCTGTAGAGAACTACAAAATGTAATAATGAATGCATTGCAGAAATATGAATTCAACTAATGCTAGTTTTATTTTCATCCTTTGCATAATCCTGAAATCTATGAGCACTGATCAGCAAGGCAAACCATTTAAATAAAAAAAAATGCAGCAAGAATCCAGTTTCAAATATAACTAGGAGACAGTCAGCTGAAGAATTTTTTTTTTAGATTTACCTAATGTCAAATACCACAGTATCATCCATTTAAAAAGCTATATAAAATATAGCTTCCATTGTTCATAAACCTCTTTTTGTGCTTAAGAAAATGAGGAAGAGAAGTAAGCAGTCAGGGAGATGTTCATTTCCATTCTATTTTTAAAATGTTATCTTCGTAAGACATTGCAGTGTGTATTTTTTCAGTCAATAAGATGAAGCTCCTATACCCCATTTTGCAGTCCTTCTTTCCCTCAGCGTCATTCTGACTCTACAGTGTGTACTCTACTGACTGCAGCAGATTGTGAGTCTGGAGGTCAGAGTATATGCTTGAAGCATCAATGGCTACACCTGTCATTTTCGTTTTCCCGGGAAGAATGTGTTATTGTTTAATGCTGTAACATGCATTTGTTACAAGCCGGCTTCCAATTTTGCCACCACCATGAGGAGACTCTAACTACCCATCAACAGACATATTTTAATAATATTTTAACTTCTAGCCTCTGTTGTAATTATTTTTATTTAATGATCTGAGACACACAATTTCTTCCTGGCCATGCAGACTCCTGCAGTCTATTTTAGTTTCCTTGTATAACCATCACACAGTTAAAAAAGGTGGAAATAAGTCACATTTATATGTTTGAGCATTAGTAAAAAAGGTTAGAATCTGCATCGTGTGAATATTGGTAGGAAAACCTTCTTCTTCTTTACTTTTCCCTACTACCTGCCCCTGGTTAATACAGACAATACTTTGAAGAAATTTCCAAATATGATTGGAAAATCTACCTTCTATTCACTTAAAAGTCTTCAGGCTGAATTGGTAATTCAGTTACTACAGGGCTTGATGAGAACATGGCCTCCTTCAGACAAAGGTTAGAGTTAGAATATCCTGGGTGTTGGAAGCTCTCTTTAGTAGCTTTGTTCCAAGGTGAGCCTGGTTTTATGAAAATTCTTTTTGTATATTTCCCACCAAGTGGATTTCCTACATTTACATCTAGAATGTCAGAGTTGCTTCTAAGACATATTTCACCAATTTTCCTGTTGGCAAAATTGGCTGTGCTGTGTCCATGTGGTTCTCTGCATCAAACAAACCCTGAGCATCACTTTTGCTCATCTGAGCCTTAAGAGAACAAGTTCAGAGTGTGGGGACCGACGGTGCATCGCCAAAACAGACACACCATGGTGTACGGAGTGCAATTCCTCATTTCTCAAGCACTGCGATATAATTGTGATGTAAATAACTTTCTGACACATAACTTGGAAATATGCACTGATTTTTACAATTTCCTAGGTGTTATTATACTCATCTAATTTCACTTTCTTTGACTAATATTGATTTAAAGGTCACACTTTCATATACCATTTATAAAATTAAAAACAGACTTCTAGTATATACTAGCTGCTAAGGTACTTTTTCAAATCATCCATTTAATACGGCAATTTCATTTCATATAAAATACATATACGATGAACTAAACCCACACCCTCTGCAGAGTCTGCTGGAGAGATGAGTGCAGACTGCTACCGAGGCACATCTCTGCTTGTTCCAGAACCTATCAGCTCTTTGATGGTAGCTAAGTTACACTCTCAAGACTCAGTTTCTGCATCTGCGAGATATGGATCATTCAGTCTACAGGTTTCTTTTTTTTTAAGATTTTAATAAAATGCCACATCAAATATCATCACAGAAGATATTCAATAACTATTCGTCTCTTTTTAAAAAATCTGTTTTGCCTTGGATAAAGCATTACCAAATACAAATTTCTTGTTTGTTTTCTGTCACTGACAATCATTGATGTGGACAGCAGAAATCGTGCATATACTTACCTCCATATATTTCTCCCTAAGATATTCCTTATGATCAAATTCTCAATTCTTCTGAAACTGACATCATTTCCAGCCTAATATAGCACATAAAATAATAGGATAGCATTTTCCTGGATAGTTAAATTCCTCTCTATCTCCCTTTTTCCCTCTGTTTTTCTCTCCTTTTTTCTTCCACTTTTACTTTCTTCCCTCCTACTATCCTTTCTCTCTGCTCCCTCCCATTCTCTTTATCTCCCCTCCCCTTCCCTCCTTCTCTTTCATCTTAAAAAAATAATATCTGTTTGTTGTGACCTAACAGTCATTTGGCAGGGGTAGAGGACTGCTCTGGATGAGCTTGCAGTCCTAGAGAGGAAAATAATGCAAGGATGACCAGGATATACCACAAGTGTTCTGCAAGGTGTTCAGAGGATTCTTAAAGTTTCTTTGTGCTTCTTAAAGAAAAGCAATCTAACGTAGACTTGGAGCCTGCAGAGAAAGTCATGTGCATTTCATAGAAACATTTTTCTAGTTACGCTTTCAAAAATATGTTTAACACAAGGGAAGAATTTATTAGTCTTAATGTTTAAAGGGATCTTTCTCTGTTCTCATGGCATTCCAGGGAGGTTGTTTGTGTGTTTGTTTATCTCATCATTTTCTTACAGTGCTTGACAGCAGCAATTTTCAACCCTTTTTGTCTACTGGCACATTTAAACTAATTACTAAAATTCTATGGCACACCAAAAAAAATGTATTTTTTGCTGATCTGACAAAAAAGTAGGTATAATTTTGATTCATTCACACTAGATTGCTATTGTTGTGTTGGCTGTTGTTATTTTTGAAAAATAAACTTGACAATCTAAGGGAAAAGAGGTCCGTACCCCTGACTAAATAGTCAAGCATTGCATGTTAAAAAAAAGATTCTTGCATCACACCAGTTGAAAATCACTGCCTTAGTGGCTACTGATTTTTGACTCTTAGGAGTGAGAGTCACAAACACATTATACACATATATGTGGACTACTTGGTGAGTTTTCTTTTTATATTTTTATATTTAAAGAATTTTAGCAGACAAATGCATTTTAAATGTATTCTTTCAAAATTCCAAAATATGCCCTGGCTGATGTGGCTCAGAGGACTGAGCGCCAGTTCAATTCCCAGTCAGGGCACATACCTGGGTTGTGAGCCAGGTCCCCAGTAGGAGGTGTGCAAGAGGCAACCACACATTGATATTTCTCTCCCTCTCTTTCTCCCTCACTTCCCCTTTTAAAAATAAATAAATAAAATCTTTAAAAAAAAATTCCAAAGCATGTTTCCCCCTTTGCACTTCAGTTTCACTTTCTTTAGTTTCCTCTTCTTTCTTCTTAATATTGTCATTAAAACTAATTCATGAAAAGGGAACCAAAGGGAAATGAGTCAATATTGAATATTATTGATGCCTCAGCAATATTCTGAGCTGTCTGAATGACACAATGTCCAGCTATTGTTGGCACTTTAACTCAAGTCTATACAGTGACTCTCGTTTTTCCAAGTGAATTAAGTGACAAGAAAATATAAGTTCAGACTTCTGGTCAAGATGGAGGCGTAGGTAGACAATGCTTCACTTCTTTGTGCAGTCACAGAGAGAATTACAACTATATCCCAAAACAAACAACAACCAGACCTGTCATAAAACTGAGCTTTATGGTCCAACAACCAAGGATTTAAAGAGGCCACATTCATCCAGACAGGTAGGAGGGGTGGAGTTGCAGAGACAGGCCAAAAGGTATGGAGACACGGTGTGGCAGAGAGGAGGCGACAGTGGACTGGGCAGTCTCACACTCACATGTGGTAGATAAAAAGATAGAAACTGGGAGGGATAACTTAGGAGCAAGCAATCCCAGCCACAGGCCAGATCACACAGCCTAAGGTTACGGCACCTAGAAAATAGATCCCCGTAACTTATGACTATAAAAACCAGTGGGGCTTGGGGCAGCAGAAGAAAACTGCTGAATTTTCAGGAGAGTCTGCGTAAAGGGCCTGCATGAACTTGGAACATATGCAAACCCTCTCATTCTGGGATGCACCACCAGGGCAATAGCTGTGACTGGAAGTGGCAAATGTCCAGAAGCCAGGCAGTGGCACTGTACCCTGTCTGAGCCCTCCCCCATACACAGCCACAAAGCACTGAAGCAGGTTGCCCTTATCTGGAGAATATAAAGCTTCGCACCACACAATTTACAGGTGTCTTTTCTAAGATAGGGGGTCAAAGCAGAAACACAGAAGCAAACACAGGGAGGTTGCTAAATTGAGGAGACAAAGAAATCTGGACCAAATGAAAGAACAGACCCTCCTCCTCCAAAAGAAAGAACGAAATGAAATGGAGATAAGTAATCTATCTGATGTAGAGTTCAAAACACTGGTGATCATGATACTCAAGGAACTCACTGAGTGGCAAAAACATAAGGGAAGAAATGAAGGCTACACTAAGTGAAATAAAGAAAAATCTACATGGAACCAACAATGGAGAGGAAGAAGTTGAGACTCAAATAAATGATCTGGAACACAAGAAAGGAAAAAGCATTCAATGAGAACAGCAGGGAGAAAAAATAATTTTAAAAAATGAGGACAAGATTAAGAACCTCTGGGACAAGTTTAAATGTACCAACATTTGAGTCACAAGGGTGCCAGAAGGAGGACAAGAAGAGCAAGAAATTGAAAACTTATCTGAAAAAACGAAACAAACTTCCCAAATGTGGTGAAGAAAATATACATATAAGTCCAGAAAGCACAGAGAGTCTCAAACAAGTTGAACCCAAAGAGGACCACACTAAGACATATCAGAATTAAAATGCTGAAGGTTAAAAATAAAGACAAAATCTTAAAAGCAGTAAGATTAAAGCAGAGAGTTACCTACAAAAGAGTTCCCATAAGACTATCAGCTGATTTCTAAAAAAAAAAAAAAAAACTTTGCAGGCAAGAAGGGACTAGTGAGAATATTCAAAGTGATGAACAGCAAGGACCTATAATCCAGATTACTCTATCCAGCAAAGCTATCAGTTAGAATGGAAGGGCAGATAATGTGTTTCCAGGACAAGGTAAAGCTAAAGGAGTTCATCATCACCAAACCATTATTACATGAAATGTTAAAGGGACTAATATAAGAAAAAGGGGATCAAAACTATGAACATTAAAAGGGCATGAAATTCACACTATCAACAACTGAATAAAAAACAACTAACTAAACAACCTTAAACAGGAACAGAATCATAGATGTGGAGATGATTTGGAGGGTTAACAGCTGGGAGGGGGAAGGGGTAAGATGGGGGAAAGGTGCAGGGATTAAGAAGAATAAATGGTAGGCACAAAATAGATGGGGATATCATGAATATTACAGGAAATGGATAAGCCAAAAAGCTTATATCCATGGCCCTAGGACATGAACTAAGGTGTGGGAGGGTTCCTGGAGGGAAGGGGGATACTGTGCAGAATGAGGCAAAGGGGTAAAAACTGGCACACCTGTAATAGCATAATCAATAAAATATACTTTAAAAAAGAAAATACAAGTTCATAAGTTCACTTCATCAAGCATTGTTTCTCTAGATGCTAACATTTTTGGTATCTTTTAAAACTGAGCTAATTACTCCCAAAGCAAAATCAGTAGCTACGTTAATGCATTGTATTATATCAATTTGGGTGCAAAGTGTTTATATGACAGTTAATATAGAGAAACTGGTGCTATCAGTTTAGTACTTCAAACCATTAAGAACTTCAAAATTGCATTAAAGAAAATCAAAATTAGTTTTTTCAGAGAGATTTTAATTAAAAAACCATATTCATTAGTGTGAGCCAAATAACCCAAAAAAAGGCAACCAATTATTTACCTTTGAAAAGACAGAAAACCCTCAACATTTTGTGCCAGTTTAAGAAAAAGTGTGTTACACTTCTTAGCACTCCTGGTTTTAGATACAGAGAATGCAAACATAACTGGTTCATTTATGCTTTACTATTGCTTAAAAAATCAAGAATACACATTGAGGAACATACCTTCATTCTAAACATTAGCCTAATAATTACAGATATGTATGTATTCTCTTCTGGATTTTAAAATTTGGGAAGCAGTAATAAAAAATAAACTGCAATCAAACAAAAATCCTGGACAGGATGGCTTCACAGGTGAATTTTACCAAGTATTCAAAGAACTAACACCTCTCCTTCTCAAACTATTCCAAAAAATTCAAGAGGAGGCAAGACTTCAAGGCCTATTTTATGAGGCGAGCATTATCCATAGATCTAGATGTTACAAAAGAAGAAAATGATAGGCCAATATATCTGATGAATGTAGATGTTAAAATTCTCAACAAAATATTAGCAAACTGGATCTAGCAATGCATTAACAGATATCATACACCATAATCAAGTGGGATTTATTCTGGGAATGCAAGGTTGGTACAGTATCTACAAATCTATAAACATGATATACCACATAAACAAAATGAAGTATAAAAATCACATAATCATGTCAATAGATGCAGAAAAGGCATGTGATAAAATTCAGCACCCATCTATGATACTCTCGGTAAATTGGGAATAGAGGGAACATACCTCAATGTAATAAAGGCCATATATGACAAACCCATAGCTAACATCACACTCAGTGGGAAAAAACTAAAAGCATTTCCCTTAGCAACAGGAACAAGCAAGGATGTCTGCTTTCACCACTCCTATTCAACATAGTATTATTGTACAAGTCCTAGCCACAGGAATCAGGCAAGAATAAATAAAAGGCATCCACATTGGAAAGGGAGAAGTAAAATTTCATGATTTGCAGATGACACATACTGCATATACAGAGCCCTGAAGATTCTACCAAGAAACTACTAGAACTGATAAATGAATTCAGCAAAGTAGCAGGATACAAAATAAATATACAGAAATCAGTTTCATTTTTATATGCCAATAATGAACTATTAGAAAGGGGAACTAGGAAAACAATCCCATTTACAAATGCATCAAAAATAAAATACCTTAAAATAAATGTAACAAAGGACAAAAAAGAGCTGTATTCAGAAAATTATAAGACAATGAAGAAAGAAACTGAAGAAGATACAAATAAGTGCAAGTACATACAAAATGGATAGGAAGAATTAACCATCATTAAAATATCCATATTATCCAAGGCAATCTATATATTCAAAACAATTCCTATCAAGATACCAATGGCATATTTCACAGAACTGAACAAAAATTCCAAAAATTTATATGGAACCACAAAAGACCCAAATAGCCATAGTAATCTTGAGAAAGGAAAATAAAGTTGGAAGAATTATCTTACCTAATATCAAACTACACTACAAGGCCAGAGTATTGAAAACAGCATGGTGGTGGCATAAAAATAGACGTAGAGATCAATGGAATAGAATTGTAAACCTGTGCTTTTATGGTCAATTAATACTTGACAAATGAGGCAAGAACCTATAATGGGGTAAAGTTAGTCTATTCAAGAAATGCTATTGAAAAAATTGGACAGTTACATGTAAAAAATGAAACTAGACCACTTTCTTACACCATATACAAGAATAAACTCAAAATGAATGAAAGACTGAAATGTTAGACTCAAACCCATAAAAATCTTAGAATAAAAATGATCAGTAAAATCTCAGACATTTCTTGTAGCAATGTTTTTTTCTGATATATATTCTCAGGCAAGAGAAACAAAAGAAAAATAAACATATGGAACTACATCGAACTAGAATGCTTTTGCACAGCAAAGGAAACAACAAAATGAAAAGACAACCCACTGAATGGGAGAAGATATTCACCAATGATACATCTGATAAAGGGTTAATAACCAAAATTTATAAAGAACTTGGACAACTCAATGACAACAACAAAACCCCCCCAAAGAACCTGATTAAAAATGGTCAGAGGACCTGAACAGACACTTCTCCAAAGAGGAAATAAAGCTGGCCAATAGACATATGAGAAAATGTTCAATGTCACTAATCATCAGAGAATGCAAATTAAAACCACAGTGAGATATCACATCACACCTGCCAGAATGGTTATCATCAATAAATCAACAAACAACTAGTACTGGCGAGGATGCAGAGAAAAGGGAACCCTCATGCACTGCTGGTAGGAATGCAGATTGGTGCAGACACTGTGGAAAGCAGTGTGAAGTTACCTCAAAAATTAAAAGAAACTCCCTTTTAATCCAGCCATTCACTTTTTGGAATATTTCCAAAGAAACCAAAAACACTAACTTGAAAAAATATATGCACCCCTATGTTCACTGCAGAGTTATTTATAACAGCCAAGATTTGGAAGCAGCTCAAGTGCCCATCAGTAGGTGAATGGATAAAATTACTATGGTACATTTACACAATGGAATACTACTAGGTCTGTAAAAAAGAAGGAAATCTTACTTTTTTGTGACAGCATAGATGGATCTGGAGAGCATTATGTTAAGTGAAACAAACCAGTCAGAGAAAGACAAATACCATATAATTTCACTTACATGTGGAATCTACTGAACAACAACAAAAAAACATAATAGTAACAGACTCATAGACTCACCGTTGTTACAAGGGAGAAGGTTTGGGGGCCTGGGTGAAAAAGGTGAAGGGATATAGCAAAAAATCCCCAAAACTCATAGACACAGACAACATCATGGTTATTACTAGAGGGAAAGGGGGAGTAGAAGAGGGAAAGGGGGGATAAATGGTGATGTAAGGAGACTTGACTGGGGTGGTGAACACACAATACATTATATAGATAATATAGAACTATATATCTGAAACCTATAATTTTATTAACCAACGTCATCCCAATAAATTCTATAAGATTTCTAAAATGTAGAAAAATTTAAAAAATAAATAAAATTATTGTGTTTGATTTAGAGACTTCCTTTACAATGATCAAGTATTTTTCTAACTGTTCACTGCCTATTTCTATAATAAGAATTATTAGAAAAAATTAGATGAACTGATTAAGCATAAATAATATATATTAATTGTCTTACTAACAAAAGCTTTCTGTCTCCTCCGACTTTTATCATTCACAATCTCAATAGATTCAGTTTAAATAATAGGAGGCCATTTAGAGATGTTTCATATAAGATTAATGAGAGCAACATTTAAGCACAGAGGTATTGTGTTACTGTATTATGGTCAACAATGAAAAAAAAACTATTCTCCTACAAAGAGATATAAATGCCCCTGTACCCAACTTCACATGCATTGAGTAAGCTAAGCAAGTTGATTGGCACTTAATGTTGCCAACCGCTAAAGTTACTCAACCTCAAAATATTAAGCCATACCCCATCCATGTGAATGTATGAATTGGTTCCACTTTGAGAATTCCACATGCTACCATGCAATACTAATGCATCTTGTGAGAGGTTTAAGGATTTCTTCCAAATCACTTTCTTTTCACCAGGGTTACCACACTAATATATTTAACAGAGACATTTACATGCTTTGCATTGTAAGTGCCTCGGAAATCCAAGCACAGAGTCTGCACATTTCCGCCGCACCATCAGATGTAATGAGTTATGGTACTATCGGCATGTTGATAAGCTATTGCCCAAAGAAGAACAAGAAGGAAGTATAAAAAATATGGCCAGAGGATGGGATAAAATTATCAGCTAGTGTGTTTTCCTGTTTGGTTTTAATCTACATTTAATTAAATTCTTATCTTCTGTGTACTTATGGTTGCATTTGAATGGCGAGACTGCATTCATTATGAATGGTAAAACTTAACTCAGAGAACATTACATGAGGCTTCTTTAAAAAAGGAAAGAAAAATGCTGTCTTTATTCTTTACACTCAGGTCTTATAAAAGGGGACCTAACTCTCTCTTAGGTCAAGTGCAGTAGCACTTAACCTTTGGGTTAACTGATTTGGAAAGTTGGACTGAAATCACTTTTATGTTTTTTTTTTAATTTTTACAATCTGGAATTGTTATTATCAAGTTCTAAGCCTGAACAGAGCTGGCAAGGGAAACAGTGAAGTATTTTGAGGAAATGCCTTTTTCATTCTTAAAAACAGAGATGATAACAGCAATTTTTTTATTAGTACTGCAAAATGCATGCATTAGTCTGTATCCTTAATTATTAAAACCATTACATTTCTTTGTCTTTATACGGTGAAATAAGAAAAAAAACCCTTAATTACTATTCAAAGGTTTTTTCCCCTGTGTCACAGACCCTTTGAGTTCATTCAAGCATCCATACATTTCAGAGAAAAATAACAAAATATTTGAACATAGCATTATTCTACACACTGGACTTATAACATTTTTAGTTCTATTATGAGAATGGCAAGGCAAATTGAGAATGTCTCCAAGGCAGTGTTTGGTACCCGCAATAGCAAGCATGGTTGCCTGGGGTCCACCTAAAATCTGTGTCAGACTTAACAAAGGGAAACTGAGGCAGCATTTCTGATTTACATTTGAAAAATTACTATTGAAGAACTGAGTTTTGGAAGCAGATTTACTAGTCCACTGGATCAAAATTCACCAAAAACAAGAACAGCAAGAACAAAAAATCCTGCATAATTATATGTTTATATATAAATATATAGACATATATGTTTATATATACACACAGTACACATATATGTACATATATGCATGTCTCCCCTTAATGTTTATATATATACTATGTGTATGCATGTATGCATGTATGTATGTGAGGTCTGTCCAGAAAGTATCCAGCCACACACTATGAAAAATAAATACATTTATTGAAGAAGATATAAGGTATCAGGAACACTGTACACAGGACAATTCTACCTCAGTCCCCTTCAAAGTAGGCATCTTGGGACCTCACGCAGTTCTCCCAATAACCATCAACTGCCCCATTGTATTTTCCTGTATCTCATCGATGATTTGAAATCTCTTCCCTTTGAAAAGTGATTTTAGTTTTGGGAAAAGCCGGAAGTCACAGGGTGCCAAATATGGACTGTGGGGGGCTGAGTCACCTGGGTGATTTGATGTTTCACCAAAAACTCTGCATGAGACATGATGCATGAGTGGGTGCACTGTTGTGATGAAGCTGCCAATCACCAGCTGTCCATAGGTGTGACCATTTTTGTCATACTGCATCTCTTGACTGATGAAGAACATTGAGGTAGTAGTACTCTCTATTAATTGTTTGGCCTGGAGGTGTGTACTTGTGATGGAAAACACAGTTAACATGGTCTTGATCTTGCTGCAACTTTACCACACCTTTTTTGGGTGTGGATGACCAAGCGACTTCCATTGGGACAACTGAGCTCTGATTTCTGGATCACAGCCATAGACCCATGATCAATCTCTGGTTATGACCTTCTTGAGGAAATCTGGTTTATTGGTAGTGGGTTGAGTCAAGTCATTAGCAACTGCAGCATAATATTCCTTCTGCTCTGGTAGCAGAAGTCAAAGAACAAATTTTGCCACACATGTTTCATGCTAAGATCCTGCATCAAAATCTTGGACACAGTAGTTTGGGGAATCCCCAGATCAGCTTCTAGTTCTCACACTGTCAGTCACTGATCTTTGTTGATTGCAGCCCGTACACATTCAACATTCTCAGATATTCTGCTCATTGCAAACTTTCCAGAATGTGGATCACTTTTAACAGATTCTCAACATCTTTGAAGTGTTCGTGCCACACTTTTATTTGGACTGCACTCATTGCATTGTCCCCAAAAACCTTCTGAATCATTTGAATAGTTTCCACAGAGGAATGTTCAAGCTTAAGACAAAATCTGATGCAGATTAATTTCTCTACTCACTCAGTCATTTTGAGTGCTACAGCCACACAGTACACATGCTCACTCAATGGCACCTACTGTTCCCACTGACTAGTACAGTGAAGTCATCATTGTTCATGCATGTGCCCACTCTCTTGGCTGCCAGGTCACATTGATGTTGTGCAAACCATTCTCATTACATTAACAATTGGTTGCCTTTTTCTGCATAGACCTCAAACACACACACACACACACACATACACACACACACACATATTAGGAGAAAACAGATTATTTTGCCACATATTTTCATAAAAGCAGTAATTTGTGACTAGTTTCTGTGTGCCAACAAAATAAAAATATTTAAAATGAACACATGTTATTACTTTGGTGTGTTACATAATGGGGAATACTAACCAGAAAGTGTTTGACATTCCAATTGAAAGCTCAGACTTTAACAATTACAAGTAAGTAATAGCAGTTACAAAAGACACATTTCCCCAAATAGCTCTAGCATTGGGAATGGTATCATTCTATTATGACTCAGCTTTATTTTGAAAAGAACTGTAAAATTCCAATAATCTGATCAAAAGTTTTTATCCGACACACTATAGACTCCATGACTTGGCCGGGTAATGGGATGCAAAGACCTTCTTCTAATAAACCACCGACCAGTCAGGCCCCCAGAGACCCCAAAGGGGACAAAGACTATTTTCAGTGTACATCCCTTACATCACAGAGATTTCTGCTTAAGATAAGAATTCTCATTTGGTTGGGTGTTTATACAAGTCAGTAGGTGGAACTGCCGTGGTCCTGTATGTAATTGGGCATTACAGTCACGATGGGGAGGAGTAAAACCAAAACTGTTGATAGTTCTACAACATCAAGCCTCCTTTTTCAAAAATTATTCTTAATCTCAGAAGTCAAGAAAACAAAAACATTCTTAATAAATGACAAATCCTGAATAATAAAACATACCCTGCCCTGAAAACTCAGCTCTCTAAACTCATAGCTTGATAATCATGTTTTACTATAATACGTAACACAGGTAAGTTAAAGATAACATTGGTTACTTGTTTTGTTTTAGTTGTTTTTTCAAAAATACCTTTTTATATAATCCCTTATTAGGTACAGTTAAAATACATGGTTTTTGTTGTTATTTCAGTAAACACATGAAGGATATGGTGTCCATGAACATACACTAACAAGATGCTCTATGTGATGCTTTTATCTGAAGAGTCTGACATGCTTAAGATAATTCAGTTCAGTAAACACTTACTGGGCAACAGTATGTTGACTTAATTTACTATTGGGCAGTCACCCTTTGAGGTATTGGGTAGACAATGATACACAATACGGTCTCTGTAAAGAAGAAGAATAAAAAAACCCAATATTGTAATACATTTGTTAAAAGTTTTATGGTCTAAGGGTACATAAAAGAAAAAGGGGCTGAGATGGAGAAGATGTGACATTCAGCTGGTTATGGAGAGTCAGAGGTTGTGAAGTGGAGAAGTCTCTGGATGCCTAAGAAATGACATATGTACAGCCCTTCTTGTTTCCTCAAAATCATCAAGATAATTACAATCGAGCATGCCAAGAACTGCCAAAGAGGAGCAAATAATTGCTATATGAAGTTGAGAGAGAACCAGGATGTAATTGTTTGTGCACAATGCCATGGCTTGGGCTGCCTCCAAGTCACTGCTCTGTCCTTATCCCAGCCTCACTGGTCTTCTTTGAATTTTCCAAATGTACAATTCACTCCATGTCCAGGCCATGTACACATGCTGTTTCACCTGCCTAGAAAACGTCCCTTTATTCCTACCCAACTATGTTCATCCTTCAAATTCAGCTCATATACCACTTCTTCAAGAAAGCTTTCCTCAACCTCCTCCTATCCATACACACACTCTCACACAAACTCACACTCAGTCTGGGTGTGTTTACCTGGTTATGTGCCATAAAAGAACTGTATTCTTTTCTCTAATGGTCTCAGTTTGTGATTATGCATTTGCTAGGATCTGTTTTTCTGACTAGAAAATAACCTCCATGAGAACGTGGACTTAACTACCTATTTCAGTCTATGTTACAGCAACAGTCTAGCTGAAGTGCAACACCAATGTATTAAATGCATATAGGACTACAGCTAAAAGACCTCCTGGCCATTCAAGGGCTTAAATGGGACCTTCCTAGTGCTAGAAATGGGGTGGACAATGGGAAGAAGTGTGGCTTGTCTGATACTGGTGGAAGTGCTCAGGCATCTGTTATGCACCATGGCTAAACTGATGAGTAGACTCTTCCCCAGGGAGCTATAAAAAGAACTGTAAAGAGCCAGGAAGGGAGGAAGTTCATGTTCCTACATGTGCCCAGTCCTAGATCTGTAGGTGAGTAAGAAAAAAATGGTGAGGCAGATATCAGGATAGTCTTTTCATAGTTTCTCTGTCTGCATGTCTACCACATGCATATTGGTGATACTTTTAAAGTGTAGGGTTCACTTGTCTTGATGTAAAAGTGATGTTCTATGTTAAAGGATAAAAGAAGTCCACAAGCTTTTTCAGTAATAATTCAAATATTTGTTATTGTTGTTTTTCATAGCTGCCCTTCATGGAAAAAACACTTTGAAGTAAATAATGATAAAAAATACGAAGTTGGGGCTGATGGAAGAAAATGCCTTCTGGTGAACTGTGTGCATTAAAAATGTTTTAAAGAAACTAGTATAATGTGTTCATTCTTATTTTATGATAGACATAAAAGTATCTTAAAGGAAGAATATTGTTGTGAGCTTCTGCTCCAATCAATGAGTTGGCATATAAAACATATATAAAATACCCACATGGAAAAATCATAGGCACACAGAGATCATAGAACTACTTCCTGTTTCACTAAGAAGTAGTCATTGCTTGGGCAAAGAGGATCAAGAGAACCCAGGAGATGTGAGTGTTTCAGATGAGATTGCCTTTCCCTGCTTCCACAGCATCTTCAGGGCAGTGCTGTGCATGTTCCTGGGCAGCCCCACGCTATTCCTCACTGACACTCATAATCTTACCATCATTCTCCGAGTTCTGATACAATCAGAGCTAACCCTGTATGGTGGTGAGTCTTAACTAGACCTGTTGTGGTGATCATTTTGCAATTTGCACAAATATCAAATCATTACGTCGTATACCTGACACTAAGATGACGTTATATGGGAATTATATCCCAAATTTAAAAAAGATAAAAAAGAAGTCATCTTAATGTCACTTTTATTTCTGTTTTTTTTCCCCAGTCATTCCTAGAAACCCAGGACTCCCATGATCCCCACCCCATAAATTAATCCCCATATAGTCTGACATGTCTTCTCTCATACTTTACCAACTCCCATAAACCCTTCCATTGGTACTCAAGGAAAATTTCCAGCAAAATCTTCTATAGCCTCAGCCTCTTCTATGAACATTCACTCTGCCCTTTGCTCTTTCTCTTTTGACTGGTCGCTGATTTTATGCTCATGAGCTGCATATCACTTGGCCCGAAGGTGGTACCCCTTACTACAAACTATCCTTCTTCCCGACTCTAAAAAAATTTTTTTAAAATCCTCAATCCAGGACATATTTTCATTGCTTTTAGAAAGGGGGGAAGGGAGAGAGGAAGTGGGAGGCAGAAACATCATCTCAAGAGAGAACCACTGACTAGGTACCTCCCATATGAGCCCAGACTGGGAATTGAACCTCCAACCTAGTGGTATGTGCTCTGAGCACAAATTGAACCTCCCACATTTCAGTTAAGGGACAATGCTCCAACCAAGTGAGCCACACTGGCCAGGACTAAGAACATGTTTTGAATCTCATATTTTTATACTTTCCATTCTTGACACAGTCATTTAGGTATTTCCATGTCATTTGTCATCATTTCTTGAAAACTTAGCTCTTGGGTCTTTTCCTACACTGTTCCTGATTTAATTCTTCGCGATTGCAAAATCCACAATATGCAGGCATCTGATCATGTGAACTCTCAAGTCCTTGACTTCCTCTCATTCAGTGGTCTTGCTCTCTACCTTACCTCCAACTACTCATTCTCCAGGCCTTTATAGTACCAATAATTTTGATCCTCCCCCATGTAATTTCACATCTGATCATCTCATCGGCTTAGCGGATGGCTCTTATAAAGATCCTGTCTTTATAATTCACTCTTTCAAGGATTTTCATTTCAATATTAACATCACTAAGACCCAACATCCACTATCGCCATCTTTTCCCCATGTCCTTATTCCCCTGCTTTCCCAGCTTAAATGCTGTGTCCTTCACCCTAAACCCTTCCTTGCAAATATCCTCCTCTCCCTCACTCTCTTGCTCCATTGGATTAGTCTGACAAGACTCCCACATGCTCCATCTAACTCTCCTCCTACTCTGCATTTACACCTAGCAGTAGACTAGATAAAGAAAAACACACAACAATCCTGTCTCATTTAAAATTCATGACCCATAATATGAAGCAGGTCAGTGGTGTTCCCTGGTCCATTCACTCTTCAACATCCATTCCCCATCCATTTTCTCCCAACTCTGTTCCTTCATTCACTAAGAAGATTGTAGTGACCAGAGGAGAACTTTGTTTCTACCTCCTCATCAACTCAACTATATGCCCCAGTGTCCACATACTCTGCTCTCAAGACTGTTATTATGGATGTTCAGTTCATGCCTTTATTTAAGGCCACCTGCCAAGAGAAACCAGATGTTTTCTTTTCTGTAAAATCAAATTTTCCATCTAAACTGTATCTTTCCCATGAACATGAAAACACACTATAGTGTTAGTTAGAGCATCATCCTGATCTGCTAGGTTTGATTCCCGGTCAGGGCACATACAAAAATCAACCAATAAATGCATAAATGAATAGAACAACAAATTGATGTTTCTCTTGCTATGTCTCAATCAATCGATGAAGAATGAAGGATACATACTATAATGTCTGCATCATAAACAATAACAAGATAATACCCTCCAACTGCCAGTTCTCATCTATCTGCTCCCATTTAAAGCAAAACTCCTTGAACTAGGCCTCCCTGCTTGTCATCTCCCAAATGGACTTTCCAATAGGTGTTCACAACCACACCTACAAGGAAACTGATCTTGTCAATATCACCAAAAACACTAAATGCCAGGTTCTCTCTTCTTACTTGACCAACTGAAAAAATTGAGCACAGTTCCTCCTAGGAACAATTTCTTCTCTTGCTTCCAATCAGCACACCCTCCTGGTAGTCCTCTGACCTTGCTGGCTGCTGCTCCTCAATTTCCCTTGCTACACCTACCTCCTTCATTTTGACCATCACTCTGGGCTACTCTGCTGTTCATGGAGCATGCCAAAGCGGTCCTGCTTCTACCTGGAATGACTTTGCCTAAAGCAGCGTTAGCGCCTTCAGACTTTGTCAAATGTCCCCTTCTCACTGAGGCCTTCTCTCACCGCCCTACTTTAAATTTCAAACCTCTGGGTTTTATTTTTCTCTCAGTCTCATTTTTCACCACTTTCTAGCATTTAATAAAGTATTCACATTATGCATTTGTTTATCATGTTTTCCTATGAGAATGTAAGCTCCTAAGGGGATAAATTCCCTGCTAGATTTCATGCCTAGGACAACAGCTGGCTTGTAGGAGGCATGGAGTAACTATTTACTGAATAAATAAACAAAATAGGCCAATATTTTAACATTTTATTGTATTTTTTATGCTCCATAATGTAAGAAAATTGTTTCCTGTCTATTTTCCATGACTCTAAAATAATTACATTTATACATTAGTGTGCTGAACTTGTCTGGTATTTTAATAATATAGAATTGCATACCATAATTAAAGCTAATTTTATTATTTTTACAATGTCATTTGGCTTTAGGGTATATGTCTAAGCTATGAAAGTTATTTACCATTGTCTTTGTATTGCTTTATTCATCATAGTGCATTAGAATAAACACTACTATATTGGCATAAAATAATATCTCTCATATTTATATTGAACAACTCTTTTTGCACTTCTCCCTTCATTTATGTCTTAACCTTTCTAGGGGACATGGAAGAGGAAATGCTTGATTTCCTACAGAACAGACCTATATGAAGCAAATGGTTTAAACACTGTGTAATAGTTTCTATTTCTAAACTCAGTTTTGACTGTCGATGAAGCATGTGATGAAATTAAGAACAGCGTATAAAGATAGGATTTGGTTGGATTTCCTTGTCTTTGGGATCAATTCTTTTAACCTAAGTCCATTAGTCAGACTGCCCCAGTATTAAGGAGCATTTTTCAGTAATTTTAAGCCAAATACAATAATTTCTGAGGTTAGGTGAGGACACAGGGAAAAGAAAAAAGGGGTTATAAGAAAGCGAACTTGCAGGAAGAAACATAAAAAACTCAGTACTTCCTGAAATACACCTGAAAGCATGACATCCATTATTTATATTGGCAGTGCTTTCCTTACAATTGTCACCTTTGTCAGCACTCACCTCTAACCCTTCCATTTCTGAAACATTCCTAGGAAGACTGGAAAGAAGCCATTAGAAGCCTATCTGCCCAGAGGCCCTGAAAAAACCACAGCTGCCAAGTGTCTTTACTGTTTATAAAGAGCAATCCGAGGTACCAGCAAGCAGGATGGCCGAAATTGTTCTGTCAGGAAAAGGAAAGCAGGATTTATCCTAACTGAATATTTCTATGAAACAGGTTATAAGGAAGTCTGGTTCTGCAGCCAAGTACACATCCCCCACATGTATGCGTATTTCTCCCTACAAACATGAATATTCAGAAATACAATTCCACTAGATGGGGACAAGCTAAGTTACTAAAACATTAGGAAGAGCAGAAAAACACTTTAATGTCATTCAAGTGCTCACACAGACATGTACAGTTTGTGTCAAACAGTTGAGGGAAAAAGATTAAACTACATTTCATTTACCTGTTATCATCTGTGACCGAGTTGTTTGATCTGTGTTAGTTACCATGTGAAAGGCCAAAAGTTGTTATGTAACTATTCTTTAACGTAACTCCTGCTAACATCTGAAGCATTTTCTAAACGATTTTTTGCTTTTTAATTCATTGTAATCTGAGGCGGAGAACAGAGAATACGCATTGTTTTACAGAAGGATTCTCCAGGATTACTCAGATAGTCTCTCTACTCCTTGAGCACCTGGCAGTTATATTTTTATTATTTTCAGTGGGATTCTTTTTTCCTGATCACTTCCCAATATTGCCAGTGTTCCTGCTGCTGACAAATATTTCATTTCTAATCCACCGTGATCTGGGAAGCCAACTGTTTATATAAAGTGTGCCTAAATTAAGAATATGAGTTCTGAGTAAAGACACAAGGGACTCTTATAATAGTAAAAAGTAGTAGACTAAAATACAAAGCTTTCTGTGGCACCTAAATTTTTGCTTAAATCAAAATCTACATTTGCATCCATTGAAATGTATACCTACATTTAATTTTAGCTGCTTTTTGTTTGTTGTCTCCTCTTTCTAGGTTCCTGGGTGTGTCTAGAACATTATATTGATGAAATATGTACACATGATGCATTATTGCAATATTTGCCTACAAGACAGCACCCTCTACAACAAAAGATTAACACTTACGAATTATATGGAGGGTTTTCTGATCAGAGGAGGCCTAGGGGCAAGTTTCTTTGGTGATGTCACATCTGGTTTTATCCCACAGCAGCTGCCTCTGCCATACCACCCAGGCTTGGCCCCAGCAAGATCAAGGTTGTGTATCTGAAGTGCACTGGTGTGGAAACTGGTGCTACAGATCCCTGGACCCCAAATTTGGTCCCCTGGGTCTGTCTCCAAAAGAGGTTGGTGATGACATCGCCAAGGCAACTGGTGACTAAAGGGTCAAGCTTACAACGAAACCAACCATTCAGAACAGACAGGCCCAGAATAAAGTGGCACCTTCCGCCTTTGCCTTGCTCATTCAAACCCTAAAGGAACCACTCTGAAATGGAAAGAACAATAGTAAGCACAGAGATCATAACAGCACTTTTGATGAGATTGTCAACACTGCCTGGCAGATGCAGCACCAACCTTTAGCCAGAGAACTCTCTGGAACCATTCAAGAGATCCTGGGGACTTCCCAGTTTGTGGGCTGCCAAGTTGATGGCTGCCACCCCTGTGACACCATCAATGACATCAGCAGTGGCCCAGTAGAATGTCCGGCTAGTTAAGAACTACAAAGGAAAACATTTTGATAAAGGATCATTTTACAACCCCCCCAAAAAAATGTTCTGTGGAAGTCATGTCGTCTTCATGATTCCTTGGTAGGGAATCGTCTCAGATTCACGCTCAAGACTGTCATGCATACAAACCCCTTGTCTTCCAATTATGAAGTTGTGAGCCTGACGAAGGCCACAGATGGAATTCAGGAGGTTCACACATATCTTACAATTATATGCAGAATCATGTGGTCATATGCATACATTTTAGCTGAATGAGTAAAGAATTTCATGTGAAAAAAATGTAAAATCCTTAATGCCCAAGTGCAGATGGCTAGTGAATTGATGAAATAATAATGGTTATATCAACTTATTATTCAGTGTGAAGAGTGATTTGTATTTGATCTGGTGTTAATTAAAATTATTAGGGATAGTATTTACAGAAGTAATTTCTGTAAGGACTTGCATTGTATTAGAAGAAATAGTCCTTGTGTACAGAAGCAGAATTCAAATATTTAAGTAGGCAAGAAGTTGTCTAATAAATTACAATATTTTTGTGGAATATTATAACCTAAGCATCAATAAATTCTCAAGTGTTTTTTCATTTCTTATTCTTGCTTCCAGGGCAGGGGTATCAAACTCATTTCACCAGGGGCCACATCAGCCTTACAGTTGCCTTCAAAGGGCTGAATGTAATTTCAACTCCTTAACAGTTAAGGAGTAGTTACATTTATACAGTCCTAAAATTATTTTGGCCCTTTGAAGGCAACAGCAAGGCTGATGTGCCCCCTACCTCCCCCCGCCCTGTGAAAATGAGTTTGATGGTCCTGTTCTCAGGGGTCTGTGATAATGACTCATGCATTTGTTTGAAGAATTATCAATATGCTTGGCATTTCATACCACAGTATAGAAGAAATGAAAGAAATTAATAAATGCCACAAGTTTGCCCTGGTTCTAACTACTGAAAAAATCTTTATTTTTTTATTCAGCCTATGTGTTAGAGGACGCCAGGTTGGCTCCTTATGAATGTAACATTCATTGTGGCTAAGTTAAGACAGCAAGTTAAACTATTTTGAAGAGTACCAGAGACTCAAGGTCAAAACCATTCATACTGAGATGAGCACTAACTTGGCAAAGGCCTAAACTGCAGAGACATACTTTACAGAGGTATATTTTACTCAGGTAAATGTTCCTTCCATCTCTGTACTTAGAGATCATACTTTAGCTCACAGATATATTGGCATCTGCATTATGATTTGATTTCTACTTTAGTTTATGATGATTTTAACCATCCTGATATATTAAAGTTCACATTTCCACCCATAACAAAGGTTGGATGACTTAAAAATGGCTCATATTGTATGCTTATGATAAAATAATCACCAAAAGAATTTGGTGGTTATCTCCTTATGTTTTATTTATTTTTTACATTGGTTTGCTTCTGTTTCATTTTTAAACCACTTTACTGAGGTATAATTGACATAAAATTGTATATGTTTAATGTTTATAATGATGAATTTGGAGATAAGTATACATTTTATATATTATTCTGAAACTCTGACCATGTCTGTCTTAAAATATTTTTCTATAATATTATCTGTTAAAAATCTTCTTAAAGTACACAATATATTACACTCAGAAGGAGTCTCATGATCTGACCTACAAAGGACACTTAAAAATGGTTTTATATCAGAAAGGAAGATACTGTTAAAATAAAATGATAAAAACAAAGTTGTTTTTATAAATAGAGTAAATCAAATTCAGAAACCTTTGAAAAACCAACAAGACAAAACAAAGAAGTTCACCAACTTTAAAAAGTCAACTGTCGATTACAATGTAGTACCCAATTTTTCCATCTGTACTGGACCTGTTGCCCCCCAAAAATAATTCTATTATTTATTTCTTAAATGGCACACATTCATATTTTCATCAAACACCACTAGCAAACCACAGATTTGCTATTCATTATTTTCAGCCAGCAAACAATTACAAATCCTGGAGTGATATCCTTCTAAAAATATAAACGTTGAAACCTCATGCTACAGGGGCATGCTCAGTCAAATATACTGAATCTGTAAAAAATAGTCACAGGAACCCTAAAAGAGAACCAGAAAAGAGGCTCCTTGCAGACCTCAACTCCAGAGTGAGGAAAGCAGATCGATTTCAGAGGCTAAGGTAGAAGGAGGGTCAGCGCGCGTTGCCTTGCCAGGCAGAGATCCTGAATGAAACTCTTACGTGATGACCTCTTGCAGCTTGAACGGCTCTGATTCATCAAGCACTGGGAATTGCAGGATAGGAGGTGAATGAGCTGCTGTGTGCACATCAGCTGTGCGGCCTGTGCAGACTGCAAAGGCTAGGTATGGGAACTGCAGCTTGAGTCAAGCCCACAACGTGGAGGAATTGCCCACTCTGCCTGTGCTCACTGTCATCTGATTGTTTCTCTGCAGACGGCACTGTGACACACTTGTCCTGCAACTTGACTTGCTCTAGTAAGAGAAACATAACGCAGTTGATGTTTCTTTGAATAGTTTGGAATTTCCTGGTAGTATAAACTCTTAGAAAAATGTTCATATGTAGTACTCTTTGCTTATAAACAGATATGTAAAACTTCTTGTAAATATGACCTCATTTTATGGTGAAATAAAATGGCTTAAATGCAAGGTTATTTCTGGGGAAGGGGAGGGACATGAGTAGATGCTAGTGGGGCTCTAGACAAAAATACATCTTAACTACATTTTTGGTATTTATTTGGGTAAAATCATTTTATTTTTCAAAAACGATTTTATTTATTCACTTTTAAAGAGAGGAGAAGGGAGAGAGAAAGAGGAGAGAAACATTGATATACATTGATCAGTTGCCTCTTGCATGTACCACAACCAGTGGTGACCTTCCGTTTTGTGGGATGATGCCCAAGCCACTGACCCACACTGGTCAAGATGGATAAATTAATTTTAAATGGACCCTAAGCACAACCTTGTGGAAGCAAAATGGCCATATGACATGGAGCCATTTAGCCTAAAGAAGAAGCATGAGAGAGAGAAGTGTTGAGCATGGCCCTGCACCACTGTGGACTTGTGAACGAGACGCAAATCTTAGTCCTTCCCACTGCCAGCTGGCAGGGCCTTCTCCGCTTGTGCCTGCAGGCATTCTGTTAACTGTCGTATTTCCCCACTTGTCACAAAATGTCCTAAAATGCCTTTGCTAGGTGCTCAGGACAACAAATCTCATGTGCATTTTCTTTACAATGGACAAAAACAGACTGGATTCCAAAGGCTTTAACTCCTTACCC
>PVIA01000361.1:0-337500 GCA_004024845.1 Tonatia bakeri | reverse complement strand
GTCTCAAGCTTTGAGATGATTTGTGTTGTGGTTTAGTGATGAAGACTGGACGCTTTGGTAAACCAGGTATTCCCTGCCTCCATCTAGGACAGTGTATGTCCTTGTCTTGTTGAAAGGCTGTCTGAGCAACTTGCCTTGGCCAGTGAAGGGTGAGTGTAAGTGATGTTTCACTTCTTGTTGGAGCTTTAAAAACCAGCTTATGCTTTGGCGTGGTCTTTTCCCCTGGGTCTCAAAACAAGCATTGTTTCAGGTAGTGGTCCTATCAGCTTGGCTCATGAAATAAAGGCATCATATGTAGCATCAGTTGTTTTAAGCTGCTGAGATTTGGGGGTTGCTTGTTACTACAGCTTAACCCAACCTATTCTGATTGATACATTAATATCTACGATCTTGGAACCACTGGAAATCAGGTCTCTAGAATCAATAAATTCCATCATGGACTATAAATTTGTAGTCATCTAATACCTATAACACATTTTCTAATGTCTTCTCTAATATGAGTACTACTGCAATTTATTATGAAAAACCATTTAAAACTTATTTACATATTTGTTCAAGGACTGGTTTTAAGCTCTTCATAGTCTGGCCCCACACTGTCTTTCCAATCTCATCTCTCATGACCTCTTCCCATGAATCTGACACTTTAGCCACACAGAACAGCTTGATTAAAAAAAAAAAAAAACAATAACAACAACATACCATGATCTTTCTGGACTCCTTACTTTTTATCTTGATCTTTCTTCTGTCTATCCAGCCTCTCCCCTTTGTCAGGCCATTGAGCTTCTGTTCATCCTTCATCATGCATCAGCGTCCACTGTTCTTTGATATTTTCTACACGTCTCTACACAACGTTAGCCACTTGCTCCTTCGTGTTTCCCCAGCACACGGTAGGTGCACACATTAAAGAACTGACCTGCCGAGTGGTGATTTTTTTGTTTGTTTGTTTCTGGCTTAGTATCTTCTTGCCAATGAGAAGCCACAGTACAGGGAAGTGTTATCATCAAGTTGTAACCTGAGCAAAAATACTAGGTAATGATAGTTATCTACTTATTCACTCATTAAATAGTTGGTGTTGATTTACTGATAGTTTACAGATTTTCAAAACCCTTAGCTGAGGGAACAGATCTAAACAACTTGATTTCTTAAACAGAAATAAAAAAGGTCACGTAACTTAAAAATAATGTAGCTGCAGGAGCGTCACAAGTCAGTAACTGAAGAACACCCGGGGAGGTGCCATGTTACACTGGCTCATTTCATGCTGGTTTCAGAGAAAGCAAAGAGTCAACCAAAATCTCAGGCAGCAAAGAAACATCTCAGACAACAATAAAAATTCTGAAACCTAAATTCTACATTTAAGGATCATTTTAAGGATGATTCAACATATCTGAAGATTAATTATCTTCACATTAGTCTGGCATTTATGGGACCCGTAATGTGCCTCAAGTTATTATCACCATTCACTCTGCATCCAAACTTGTCTGTCACTGCTCCTTTATACAATCCCCATTTACTCCCCAGACTCTCTGCATCCTGTCCTCTGAGTGCGCTACACGTCCCGCCCTCATGTTTACTCAGAGCTCCCCTTTAGTGCCCTTCCTAAGCTTATCTCAGGACTCCTGCACTGCCGGAACTTAACTCACATATTCTTCCCACCAAGACCTTTTCTGGGTAGCCTTTCCCTTAAGTCCTGATGTGCTTATCACCTAAACCATTTATTGGACACTTACGATGTGATGTTATTCTTTTAAATGTATTGATTTGAGAGAGAGGAAGAGAGGAAAAGGAGAGGGGAGGGGGAGAGAGGAAGAGAGAAAGAGGAGGAGAGGAGGGGAAGGAGGAAGAGAGAGAGAAAGCGCAACATCAATTTGTTGATGTGTTGTTTTACTTGTTTATGCATTCATTGGTTGATTCTGGTTGATTCTTGTATGTGTCCCGACCGGGGTCATACCTGCAACCTTGGTGTATCAGGATGATGCTCTAACCAACGGAGCTCCCCAGCCAGGGCTGTGATATTATGTTTAATCTTAAATGCATCTTTTTTTCCCAGTGAGACTGACTATCCATTCACTCAGGAGTAGAAATCACATTTGAAACGTTTCTGATACTCATCACCTTGACCAGGACTTGTGCAAAGTGGACCCTCAAACAAACAAACAAACAAACAAAGCATCTGCTGGCTATTTACTGACGGGTTCTCTCTGTGCCAGTGCCCGTGCCGAGAGAGAGCTCCTTTGCAGGACTGAGTAGCCCAGAAGATTCTTGGGATTAGCTGTTCTTTGCTGATTCACTTCTGCCCACAACACGAAAACCAATTTTCCTCTTTATCACTATAAATCTGGATTACTAATATCAGACTCCCCACAGACTTCTCCTTTCCAGATAGAGGGAAGTGAGATTTCAATTTTATAGCATGCTAAGTACTGTGTAGAAGCCAACAATAAAAAATTAAAATAACATCTGGCTGGTAATCATGATGTAGCTTTTCCAATTTTTATGAAAATACCCAAGCAAAAAGTAGAAAGATGGAAAAAGTTATCACAACATCCTTGAATCATCCTAAAGCCAGAACCAGCCTCTTGCCAGAACTTGATGGAATTTCCCTGGCTGAAAGGCCACTGAAATCATACTGAATAAAGCAATTGATGACCAGACAAGCAGGAAATTGCGGAAATTTATACATTTAAAAATAACTAACTGCTTCCACAAAGTTTGCATCTTGGGATACTATGTACCCACATTCTGACATGACCACAATACAGTTTCCCACCTCTATTCATGAGAACTTTTATGTCTCTATGTCTACTCATAGACCCAACTACCCACTTCCCCCAAATTAATTAAAACTGCAATGGAAGAGCTGGAGATAGGATGCAAGGAGAAAATGAACAGAAGAGACTCGCTTAGAGCACTACGTCTTGGAAGTGCTAGAGGAGAGAGGGAGACCTCATCTGTGAACAAGGAGAAGACCTCTCAGTGCACAAACACAACACATGAAACCCTAGTAAATCATAGGGCCTGGGTTCGGGGCCACGTCTCCCACCCTGCAGTAGGAGATCTGGAAAGGAAATTAGACCATTTTTCACGTGACAGAGTAGGTCAAGGTCAGGCGACCAAGCATCCCAGCTTATGCCTGCAGTGCTGGTACAACTGTGACTGGTACTCCCATTCACCAACAAATAGTCCAGTTGATAGAAAGCAATTGCCTCGGTCCCTTGGGAAACACCAGTTCTAAGATTTCTGGTTCTCTCTTCTCATTCAAAAATGAGTAAATTTAAACAGTCTAGGAAAATTTACTAAAACATAGGGAGAGGGTGCATCCTTTTGACTTAGAGGAAGAGCATATTTTTGGAAACTAATTTGCGATATGCATCATGTAATTTTTTCAGAAAATAATATATATCATCAATAAAAGATAAGAAGACATAGAGGTATAGGAGAGAAAAAAAGCCACACAGAAATACCAGTTGATATGCAAAGGTGACTAGATAAGACTGAGAGGAATAATTTTAAGGACACTAACTATCAAAGCAAAATAAGATTTCTTTGGAGCTAGACAATAGAATTGACACTGCAGGAAATAAAATCAGTTATGCAGATGCAAACTTGAAAAGTTCTCTCTTGTGAAGAAAAGGCAAACAAATTTTTAGATGATGCACTGCAAAGGTGGAGAAAGTAATTTGTTCTATGAATATAGTTGTATCCAAGGAAGAAATTGGAACAAATGCAAAGTAAGTTAATACTAGAAATAAAGATCCAAAGAGTTTCCCATGTTCCAACAAAATAGGAATCTAGACCTTGTCTAGAAAGTATTTTGATTTTTGATAGCTAGGGATAAAACATTTTTATGAACATCAAACAGGAAAAAAAAAAAGAAAAAGGGGAAACTCCAAAGAGTACAGAATAAACATTAGACTTTTGCATTGTAAAAGTCTGTTAACATCTACAGAAATCTAATGCTGGCCTTCTGTGTAATTTTAAATACTAATGTAACCACATTAAAATTAAAAACAAACAAGTAAAATGATTTTTAATAACAGCTCTGGCTGGTGTGGCTCAGTTGGTTAGAGCATCATCCGATATAAACCAAAAGGTTGCGGGTTTGATTCCAGGTCACGGCACATGTAACCATTTGATATTTCTCTCTCACATCAATGTCTCTCCCTCTCTTCCCCTCTTTCTAAAATCAATAAGCTTGTCCTCGGGTGAGGATAAAAAATTATTTTAATAACATTTTATTTAACTTAACATATCCAAAACATTGTCATATCAACCTATAATTTATATATAAACTTTAATAACACATAATCTCAGTAAATGTTTAGTATAAAATATAGTACATATCATAGTTTATAGTACAAAAAATTTGTATATCATGCAAAATTTATGAGATAAATAATCTCATTAATTCGTATTCTATACCAGACCCTGGTGGTTTCCAGGGACTCCCATTCTAGGTTCTCAACAGCACAGCCTGACTTTCTCAGGAGCTCTCCTTTCTGACCCCTGTTTCACAAGAGTGCTTTTCTCACTTTGCAAGTGAAAGGCACAGGGCCCTGTTCTTCCTGTGCCTTGCTGGGAGGCCAGTTGCGAGATGTTAAACCCCCAGGACACCCCGCCTCTGTGAAAGGAGGGTCCCTCCCTTAAAAGAGTTGAAGTGCCCAGTGGCTTTTCCATCCAGGTCACACACCTCTTTGTCAGGTTCTGGGAGTTCCTTCCTGAACTGAATTTTAGGATCTGAATTCGCAAGTGAGATGACTGTCTTGAGGACATGAATTAGCACGTTTATCTGAACTGGAAAATAAAGTCAGACTTTTTCCTGACAGATAGAGTGATCTGGGCAATCGGCAGCACAGAGAGGTTCACTGCCAGCTAGGTTATATTGCAGATCATTTTCACGAAAGGAGTGAGCTTAATTTGCAGCTCCAAGGTTTTAACAAAAATATATGGGAGGCACTTGCACCATATAATGCACACTTGAGATTATTAGTAATTAATAGTAGTAAATTAATCATAAAATAATAGGAACAGAAATTAGTAATTACTGAAAACTCTTTAAACTTATGATTAAATTTGTAGATAAGAAGGGAATTCATAATATTTCAACATTCATCTTGGGGGAACTTGAGATATAAGTCTTGTGAAATGTGTAAAACATGGAAAAGCGAATCTTTTGAAAAAGGACACTGACAGAGCAGGGTGTGGAAGGCATGCAGGACAGCTCATAAGAACCTAAGCACAATGACTCAGATAATGAATTGACCTTCCATCCGTTTTTGTTTTTTTTTTTTTCCATCCCTAGTTGCTCAAGAGTTCAATTTAGAATCACTGACTACAGCCAGGTTCCGGGAGGACCTTACCACGTCTGTAAAATGCATGCACCCTTTCTGCACGGTAACTGTGGCCTGTAAACTAGGGAGAACGTTTTCTGGCCATTAAGGACAGATGTGGCTCCCTGTGAAATCAAACAAAATGATTTAAACTTGACACTCACTATTTCTAAAGTTATCCAATGAGATAGCTCACTATTCTAGTTATGGCCTCTGCCCAACTACCAAGGCCGTTAAATTCAATTGGAAAATGGAATCCATCATAAAACACTAATCACAAAGGACTGCTGGCATGGGGACACTTATCAGTGTACTAATTACACTGTTCATTCCTGTGGGCTTTGATCCTGTTCAGGCAATCAGGCAGGGTGAAGGGAGATGAGGCTAACAATAGTAATAATGTTGCCAAAGGTAATAATAATAATAATTAATAATAATAATGGCTAACATACAATGGCTCTTACTCCTTATTAGACACGACTAAACATTCTATATGTATAATTTAAACTCACTCTTCCCCAACATATGTTGAAAAAGGTTCTGATACTATAATCATCCCCATTTTACATAAGACAAAACTGAGGTTCAGGGAAATTAGAGAACATGTTCAGGGTGACAAGTTAAGGAATGGCCCAGAGAGGAATCCCATCCAAGTCTGGACCTAGAGTCCAGGATATTAAGCATTACATGACTTAGTCTCCCTATCAAAGCTTTATTTGTTTATGGTTTTGCTTTTGCTTTATTTAGCACTGAAGTGTCTGTGGGATGTGTGCCTTGTGGGGGGGGGGGACCTGTTTTTTTGTCATCACTCACAAGAGGAATAAAAAGGCATAGAGACTCCAACCACTAAATAATTGACACAGTACATTTATATGGCGAGGCATGTCTCTTACTCTTAGCACAATTTAATTGGTGATTAGGATGATGGTGATGCTGATTCAGACATCTGTGAGCATGTAAGCTTCGTGAATGACAGCTGGTACAATATTTCAACTCTGAAAAGGCATACCTACACAGAAGAATAAATCAGAAGATGTTGAAAACGAACTTAGAAATGTAGTTTGGGCCAGGATTATACAGAACCATGAATGTCAGAGAAAGGAAGAAGCAGTATTAGAGAGTAATGTATTAGGAGCAAGTAGACTTTGAGGTAGAGAACCAAATCTGACATTGTAATGAATGAGCAGTGTTTAGTAAGTTTACCACGTGGTCTAGTTTATAAAATGGAATTGTTGTGGGGGCTAAGTAAGCAAATACATGTAAAAGGAAGCTGCAGGGGTGTAACAGAGTAAGTCACTGGGTTGCATTTAGTAGTAAGTCATGAGGGCTGCAAGGTGTGAGCCATCAGTTTTCGAACAGGATCGGTCTGCTTTGTTTTTTCAGAAATCTTCTGAAGACAGAATGAGGGCAAGGATAAAGCAGAACAACAGAACACACGAACTTAAATTTTTTAAAATGCATATTATGTCATATTTATTAACACTGGACAATTTTCTCTAAAGGAATTACCAATTTATGATAATCCTTTGCATTCTTTAGTGCCTTAAACTTTGCAAAAGCCCCTTTTCAAAGTGTTTTATCTCACTTGATTTTCTGCACAAGGCTTCAAACTACACTAATATCTTGCAATAATGTGCCTGATGATTACATACATTCGGGTATAATCTGATTGGGGAATGACTCCCATTCTCTTTCCAGTCACAGTGTGAACACAGACATAGGCTAATTACTTCGTTTACTAGTGAGGGGTGAGAGTTATTCTCCAGGACTAATTTTTTTTTTGCACCAGGCAGAAGAAAGTGGCATCAATTAACCCAGAGATTCCTAGAATTATTGCCCATATTCTAGACGTTCCAAGGAGCCACCATGTCCAGAACCGTCCCTATTAAATGTATGACTGGAGAGAACAACTGCCACCAGGGGGCACCAAATCGCAGTCAGGAACCTTGACATCTAGAAGCTAGACCTCAGAAGTCCCAGGGAGTTTAGGGGCGCAGGATGGCTTTGATCAAAAATAGCATAATGACATGACTCCACATTTTAGGTGATTAAATTTGAGACCCCACTTATTTTATTTTATAGATGATGTAGGGCTTCTCACTGAGGTTGGATAATTTACTCAAGGTCACACCATATCTTAATGTGAGGGACAAAATCTCAGTCTCTAGGCAACAAAGGCATCCAATGACATATGTTGAAGTCCCAGCCCAGCTTCTTCCTTAACCATGTGATGATGGACAAGCTAGTTGCCATTTATGAGCCTGCTCCCTCAACTACAGCTTGGGGATATTCTTCATGGGTTGTGGAAAGATAATGCATGTAAAGATACAAGAGGAAAGTACAGCACACTATGTGAATGTTACTGCATTTCATTTCTCTCTGATACCATATACTAATAGCTTAAATTCTTTTTCAATTCTTAATTATAAGGACAGCAAAAGAAATACTTTATAATTGAAGCAATAACTTTAAATTGTACACTACTTTCTAAATAGAAGCATGCATTACCAATGCCTGAGAATGATCTCTTTCCATTTATTATAACAATCAAACAACCAGACTTTATTAACAATCTACTATGTACTCAGTAGTGTAGAGGACACAGGAGAAAAAAATCAGGAAGATCTCACAGAGTCTACTCCTTCTGAGAAATCCATGGTCAAGGGCTGAAGAATCAATCAGAGAAATGCATGTTGCGGAAAAACAAGTAATGTAAGATCAATATTATAAACACTAGAAACAGGGGCAGAACTGCAGTGATCAGAGAAAGAACAGGGCAACGGTGAGCTCTGTAGAGAGAAGGAAACCTCGCAAAGAGTTAAGATTCTGATTCAGCCTTGAAGGTTGGGTATGATATAAACAGGCAAAAAAAAAAAGAAAAGAAAAGAGATGTTAGCTGTTCTGATTCATCTCTTTGCTTTTCTCTGACTCAGTGGTTCCATTTTGGTTAATATGATCCCAGATGCTCCAAGCAGATTCTAATCGGGATAGTTTTGTAATAACTGCTGACCTATCTGCAGGGAGTATTGAGAGACATGCATGGAGTATAATTTTTCAGCAACTTCTGGGCAGGTGCTGCTGGGGAAGCAGCTCCCTTTTAAATGTATCAGCACTTCCTCCCGTGCAGTGTATAAAAGTTACTCACAGTTTGTATCTGTGCCAGTAAGATGAAGGTAATGCCTGCTCCACACACCAGTGGGAAGATGTGTGATTTCACCCTTGGAGAATTTGATAGAATAATCGACTTTGATGATTAATCCATTGTGACAGGAGGCTCAGCATTGGTGGAAATGAATTTTCTGCCTTAAGTGACTACCCTGTTGTGTTGCGTTCTTTAAAATCCTTTAGAAGCTGATACACTATGGGAAGGAGTAAGGTTGCAGACCTTAGGAAATCACTCTGATTCTTTTTGACTTGTGAAAAGCACATGAGGTGGCTGGCTGTTCTCTTCTGGTGTCTGGACTTGACTAAATCAGGAGGATCTTACAGAACATAGCCCTCCTGAGAAATCCTTGATGATAAGAGCATGTGAACTCTCCACAAGGTCCGGAAGATTTCCCACAAACCACGGGGAGGTGGTCACAGAGTGGCTCTGTGGAATTCTGTGGAGCTCTGCGATTCTGTGGAGTTATTGTTGTCATTTTAATATTGACTGAGAAATATTGTATACAATATGGATCACACAGACACACATACACACACACATACATACAAAGCAGACATGTGCATACATATCTATATACAAGGCCTGTCCAGAAAAAGTCCAACCATTGTTAACATAATGAGGATGGTTTGTGTGCCACGGATGTAATCTGGCAGCCAAGGAAAGTGGACTGGAATGTGTATGTGTGAGCAATGATGACTCACTGTACTAGTTTGGGGGTGGTAGATGCTGTTGAGTGAGCATGTGTACTGTGTGGCTGTCACATTCAAAATGACTGGGCAAGTAGAGGAACATAACTGCATCAAATTTTGCATTAATCTTGAACATTCTTCCACAGAAAGTATTCCTTCACAGAAACTATTCAGATGATTCAGAAGGCCGTAGCTATGGGCAACTGGTGATTGGCAGCTTCGTCATGACAAAGCACACATTTGTGCATCATGTCTCGTGCAGAGTTTTTTGGTGAAACATCAAATCCCCCAGGAGCTCAGTACCCCTAGAGCCCAGATTTGGCACCCTGCGACTTCTGGCTTTTCCCAAAACTAAAATTACCTTTGAAAGAGGAGAGATTTCAGACCATCTGTGAAATTCAGGAAAATATGATGGGGCAGATGATGGTGATTGGGAGAACTGTGTGAGGTCCCAAGGTGCCTACTTTGAAGGGGACTGAGGTGTCACTGTCCAATGTACAGTGTCTCTTGTATCTTCTTCAATAAATGTCTCTGTTTTTCATATTACATGGCTGAATACTTTCTGTATATATATATGTAACTATATGTAGTTACTACAGCTTGTCCACTAAATTTTCCCTCCTACAATAATTAGGAGGTCAAATAAAGAAAAATATTTTTTTTTCTACCAGCATCTCTTTTTTCTGCACTCTGTCCTCCAGATTTAGTTTATTGCACATTGCAGAATCTTACTTTTTAGGATTACAGTAACTCCCCATTGAAGAGAAAATGTGAGGAAGAACAAATGGTTCTCATAGTAGAGAGGGCATATAAATCACCGGCGTGAATATAAAAACTCCAGGTTCCTGGGCCCCAGCCCCAGAGATTCTGAATCAGGAGGTGTGCCAGAAGGTCCACAGTTCCACAGTGCTCACTCCCCACTGGGGGTTTGGACAGAGACTGTCAGAGACCACAGTTGGAGAAACATAAATGCTAGGGCGGAAGTCAGTCAGTTACGTAAGCTGGACTGACTGGCTAGTGATATTGAACTAGTAGGGTTACACAGTATTTCCACCATACAGATTCAGAAAAAGTAAACAGCCTCAAGAGCACAGATCACAAAAGAAAGTATAGCAAAATAATCAGGGAGTGACAGGTTTTGAGTACTTCTTACCTTGTTAAAATATAATTTACTTAATTATAAGTTTATATAATTTAATTTTTAATCATGGCTGTGTTTAAAAATGACTCACAAAAGCACCCCAAATTTAATCGCTGGCTCTATTAAATGAGTGTGATTTGATTCCAACACACTTCTGCAGTGGTGCCCTCACAGAGGATCTTGGGATAAGAATTGACCTCACAAGGTCCACTTGCTAGGGGCTTGCCTCCTGCCTACAAGGAAGTCTGATTACTCGTTTAGTTAGTTCTAGCTGTCTTTCAGAATGGACACTGTACGATAGCTTAGCTTAGCCTTTTTTTGTTTGTTTGTTTGCTGTTCACCAACATGCCCATTCCTGTAACCATGCTCTGGCAGTGTGGCACTAGTCAATACTGGTGGAATGAGTGAACGAATAGCCCTACTAGCCCAGTGTGCCTCTCTCCTGGCCCCTCCCCAGGCCTTTTCCCCGCTTAAAACAAACAGCAACCCTCTTGTTGTACTGAAACGGACAACAGCTCTATGGCGCTTCTCCGTTAGCTCACTTAGCATCTGACTATCAAAAGAGAATGTTGTAAACACTTACTATTGCCAGATTAATTTAAGAATAAAATTAAGTAGAAAAAGTGTGCCACCTGTTCTGCAGGCAGAAGTCCGAGGTGAAGCAGCAGGGTCGAGCGAGTGCTTAGACGTGAACCAGCTGAGGAGCAGGGCAGCAATGGAACAAGCGTGGGCTGTTGGTTGTGAGAGGAGGTGACAGCCACGAGGCGCATTTTAGAGCAGGGGTTGACAAACTTTTGCGTAAAGGGCCTAAGAGAAAATCTTAGGTTTTGTGTCTCAAATATTCTTGTGATTGTTTATTTACAACCCTTTAAAATCATAAAAAAAAAATCCAAAACTATTCTTAGCTTGCAGGGCCATGATGTGCTGATGGGGATTTTGCAGGAATAAGTTGCAAGCCTTGATGACCAAGTATGTGTAAGGGATGAAGAACAAGGTGGGCGAGACAAAAATGACATCAAGATTTTAATCAGACTGAGAAGATACCTAAAGAAGGGAGGGAAGCATCTGACTTAGCCCCTTGCAAGTATTTACTCATTGAATTTTTACAATGGCCTTATGACCTAGTTACCATTATTAGAATCATGTTAGAAATGAGGAAACTGAGGCACGAAGAGGTTAAACACAATGTTGAAGGTCACAGTCCAGGCTTTGGCTTGGGATGTGCTCTCATCACCACTGCACACACACAAAAGTGTGATTTTTAGGCATGTGATATCTGAGCATGTTACATTAGTTATAGCAGTGTTTCAATATTTCCAATAAAATATATTTCCTAGGGTGTTTTAAAACAGTAAAATGAAATGCTGAGATCATTTTTTTTCTGTTGATATGACTCAATTTGGAGAGAGACTATAGGGACGTTCGCACGCTATATTCTAGTGTAGTTCTCCCGTCTGTCCATGCCTGTGAAGGGACAACCTTCACAGAAAGGGACCGCCCTTTGCCATTCTCTTTCGAGTTGGGCATGTCCACGTGACTTGCGCTGGCCAGTGAAACATGACAGAAGTGACAGGTGCATTAAGAGCCAATTCATTGCATCCCCTTCTCTCTGCTGCAGTGATCAGAGAAGCCCATACCGCCGAGCTCTGCCACTTGGGTTTCCTGAGTGAACACCAAGGACAGAAACCTCCTGATGACCACATTAGACATGTGGTATAAACGAAAATCACAACTTGTTTTTTTTGAGATCACTGAGATTTTGAAGTTGTTCGTAACTACAGCACAACCGAGTCTATGACAGCTCTGCATGACTGTCAAGAAGAATGCTTCTTCCTGAGAGGAGTGATCAGACTGAATAATGTCTAAAAAAACCTTTTGGTAACAACATGTAATTCTCTTAAAGCTGACTCAGTTAAACACACGGCCTACCAGGAAGTAAGCAAACTGAAAAAATGAAGTTCCACGTTCCTATAACAGATGAAAAGGTTAGCATGGGTTTAAAGCTTGTGCAAGGCTTGGCTGTAGACAAGGTTTTCAAACCCCTCCAAAATGGGGCTGAGTTTTGAGTTTCATAACGAAATCCAAAACCGTAGCACAGAGGTTCACATTTCACTCTGAAAGTTTCATACAGCTTAAACTTCTGTATCTTTTTCAGGTATCATGCTACAAAAAGTTCCAAAACATCTCTCTTAAATAAAAAATGACTACAGTACCCATCTATTAAATTCAGTATACTCTGCTGTTCTTTGTGTACAAAGCTGGTACCACTAAACAACTCCATCGAGAATGCATTCTCTGCTCACTTTTATTTCCGGTGGGTTCTGCACCATATTCCCCCCCAAATTTTAAGTACTATGTTAGTGGCATACATTTTTGAAAAACCCAGATGGGTTGAGCAATGTAATCTGGGAACCATGAAGCTAAGCTATCTTTATATAAGCTCCATGCTCGTAACTCAATAAGGTGACTTTTAGAAAAAAGGAACACCGAAGATCCTAGTCTAATCCTCGGACCAAAGCCATTAAGATATACCTAAGGGCACATTACATAGAATATCATAAAAATGGGCAAATATTAACTAATTTTTAAAGTTTTACATTTTAAGAGTGAAACTGTTGCATTCAATGGTTTACTTTAAATCAAAGGCAAAAAACTGTGAGTCATATCTGCTCGGGGATAACGTTCTAGGAATCCCCTCCGCAGCTCACTTGCTTTTCATAATATAAGGTTTCAAAGGGCACGTCTGAGAGACTGACCACCTTGCTCGCGTCCCTCCCCGTCTCCACCACCCAGAATGGAGCAGCTATTTGGTCCACCATCACCCCTGTGCTTTGAGCCCCAAGGTTTGTTACAGTGAAGAGCAAATCCAGTTTAAAAAAAATCTCTCCTCCTATCAGGTGGAAGCTATGTTCTATGACAAGAGTACTACACTGGAAAGAAGAAACCTAGATTGTATTCTTTCATCTTTGATTCAGCCCATGGCCTATTCTCGGAATACAGGAAGTATTAATTCTTGTTTTCCAAAAGAAAGCCCTTCAACAAAATGTTTTAGTTCTTCCTTGACTTAGCTTTGAGACAGATGTAAAAGCACAAATCTCACAGAATCATTATGACGTTCAAGGAAAGAAAGGCCCAGAACAATGAAGCTGTTTTTAAGTGGTAAGTTGAACTACACAACCAGGTATCTTTATTATATAAAATCCTAAAATACGTAGGCCAGAACTATGATATGTTTATTTTCATAATCATCATGATATTCTACAACAGTTTATCAGTTAATTTTGTAGGGATGTGGAGGTGGAGGGCACAGGCTTCACTCTTAAAAACCCAGTTGAGTTTAGAGTTGGCCTCACTTTCAGGTCTATTGGACTGGAATTGTGGATACTAGGGTATGGTCAAGACAGGCAGATCCTGGTTTTGGCGCTTTTAAGATTGTCTGGGCCATTGTGCACAGGTTATTTAATGTTTAATTAAATTATTTATTTAAGATTCAACTCTCTCATGAATAACATGGAGATTACCTACCCCCCCCATACACACACCACACACACGCACACAAACATCCATATACCCATGTATACACACACACACTTGGGACTGCTGTGACGATTAAATGAGTTACAGTAGTATATGAACTGTATGGTGCCAAGGTAAAACTTGCTGTAAAATAATTAATTACTGGATTTCAGGTCATTTATTCTAAATTTCTGATAAAGCAGTATCTATTAGTAAAACAGTCCTGAAATCTCTCTGCCTTACTTACCATATTTCCCCAGGGGGAAAAGAATAAATATCTAATCGGTGATTTTTAGACAAGGAATTAGAGAATGCCCCTTTCTCTCTTTCTTCTCTTGGGAGCTTGTCTGGCCGAAGGGAGCAGACCTCAAGGTCAGCTTGGTGCTTGGGGTGACCATCAATTGTCCACAGTTCCTGCCTGAAGTTCTGAGGGTAAATCTACCTCGTCTTGGATGTGTTATGAGGCAGCCCACTTGGCCAATAAACACACCTACACCATAATCTCCAATCACTTGTTTACTAAAGCTGCTATTTTGATTTTCATCAGCCATATGCCATATCTACCTTGCACATAGAAAGGGAAAAGAGATGCTATTTATTTGTCCTTGCAAACTCCAACAGAAATGAGATACTGTAGGAGAAAATGTAGATATCACGCATTATATATTGGAACCTTATTGTAGTTTCTGATTTATTTTATAAACATAAACTAATCCCAAAGTCAATCTTATGTGTATGTTGAGCAAACATAATGCTTTTGTTCAATTTTCTATTAACAATTTATGATGGCCCCAAACATGTATTACACTGCACTAAATATATTCATATAATTTATTAATTTTAGACAGAATGTATCACTTCGGAAAACACATATACAAGCAATTATACTGATTTAATATGGCAACATGCTTTGACTAGCTTTCCAATATTAATATCATGATTAAAACCTAATCCCTTAATTATATACTGGCTTCGAGTTTAGAAACACTCTCTCATCTGCCATCATCGGCTCCTGTCGTCTCGCCCTCCCTATGACCCGGGTGCCCGAGGTAAAGGGCTGCAGCCGCAAATCACGGCGATAAGACGAACTGCCTCACAGGAGTGAAGCCCACCTGTGACTTGAGCCTCCCGGGCATTCTGTGCTAACCACTAAGCTAAATGGTCAAGAGAAACGCCTCATCATAAAACGAATCCAGATTCGTGCAAGGAGTCCAGGGCCTCGTGGAGTTGAATTGTAGTCCACTCTCCCTGATGAGACAGCACATCTTATCTAAGTATTGCAGATGTTTCTCAAATGACCTAATAAATATTAGAATATCATCTAGGTAAATGAGGTAAATATGTCATTGGAATCTTGCAGCCTTCCATAATTAAATTCAACATACCAGTTGCCTATTTTCTATCTAGCGAGCTAAACTTGGCTAGCTGAACTGCCAGTATATTCTGATAATATTCCTTCCGATGGAAGGCTGGGATCTGCTCACCTTGGCAGGGGTGGGCGTTCAAGGGGTGGGGGGAGGTGATTACCTAATTAACACTATATAGCTTAATTAATTCTGCATCCTTAGAGCGTGGATGGAACCACCAATTTCAAACAGATAGCAAATCAATCAGGCTAGTGTGCTGGAGGAGACGGCATTTTACACATCCTTCAGTGCTTAAGCTGCATCCAACTCCCTGACATATTCGGGATTTAGAAAAGAGTGTTGTTGTAAGTTTTGTGGATTTAATATAGTCCAAACATACGTATACAGGGAAAGTAAATATGCATAGTTTTATTTCTGCTAATTCTTTTAGTGGTGTAGAATCAACGTAAAACCAATTTAACCAACGATGTCAGGATCTCATGAGGATCAGACCTGGGTTGTCCAATTGTGTACATGCTTTTTAAAAAATTGACTCTTAAAATATGACTTGAGCTCTATTGCCTTGCTTTGAGCAATTTTGACAGTGTTCCTGTGCAAAAAAGTAATTTTTATAATAACATGCTTTAAAAATAAGGTTTTATTGACTATGTATATTAAAGTAAACTAGGTTAGGACTGACAAGGAAAACATTCAATGATTTTAGGGCTGTGATTTGCAGTGAGGGCCCAACTCCACCTGAGTACAGGGCACACCTCTAACATGTTAATCCACATCACTCCATTATTCCCATGCCACGCCCCTTCCTGAGCTTCTGCCCACTTCCTGGGCAAGTCAGGACCTTGTGAAACCCTGTGCCTTTGTACCTGGACTGCTCTGCCCTCTTTCTCCACGTGGAAAACACTCTTTATTTAATTACCACCAAATCCTTCAAACCAGTTAGTTTCCCTCTGTCCTTTGTTTCCATACTACTGATTTCCTCCCAAATATATTGCACTGTGGTTTTTAGTTTTATATTATCTGTCCAATTTTACTCCCATTTATACCTTAATAAAAAGCATCACTCAATAAAATTTAAATATGATTGTTTACATTTACTCATTCTTTTATATACTGATTTCCACTGATCAAACTTAACATGTTTTGCCCGCAGAATTTCATTAGTTCATCATCTAGTGCCCCTAGAAAAATCTGGGGAACATGAGGAATATATACACTAGTATTTATTATCAAAACCTTCTTCTGATCAGAAATGGATAGATTTTCCTATATGTAATCCATTCTCACTCGTTCCTACTATTCTGCTAATATTTGGTCTAGTATCATCTCAACAGAACATGAGCTGTTTGAAAAATAAAAAACAAAGTCCAAGTAGAGTCCATTCATTCCGTCTTCATCTGGTCATTTGCTTGTTTTCTCTTTGGAGCAGCTTTGAAAGCTGGGATAATTATTCTAGATAACACTAGACTATGTTTCCTATGAGTCCTGCCTATCCTAACCTTCTGTTCTGATATTTGTGCTTTTTGGCTCAACAGTGTCAGAAAGCGTGGGAGTGCCTCCACCTTCTACTCCCCCACTGCCCGCTTGGTTGTCAGAAGTGAGAGCAAGACGGGAAGCCACAACACAGGGCCATTCTCAGATCCATGAGCTGGGTTCTCCAGGCATCAGGGCAAACAGGGGGCAGGCCTGATATGGACTGTCATCTGCCTTGCACATACGTGTACCCTCTGGGGTGAGCAGCCAGCCCTTCGTGCACCACACCAGCACACTTCCCTTCCCGTGTAAGACAAGGAGGTGGTATTGGCACCAGGGCACCTCCTTTGCCTTTGAAGAATATCCTCCTAGGAAACACCCTGTTCTTTACATCTGACAGGAAAAACTGCAATCCCAAACTGCATTGAAACACACCTTGGAAAAGACAGAAGTGACAAACCACACAAACATGACCATCGGCATTGTGAGAACCACCCCATTTTCATAGGTAGAAATTTGCGGTTTCCAAAATACTGTTCACTTCCATTTGATGCCCCAGATAGACCTCTCTATAATACAGGTGATGACTCTTCTTGTGAGAACTCCTAACACACACCGTGTTTACATTTGGGACTAAGGCCTTAGCTATTACTTGTTGAAATCCATCTCTTGAAATTAATGCATAGATGGAAACTCACTTATTCAAAACAAAGCAAAACAATAACAGCAAATACAAAACAAACATGTAGAAGCAGCCCTCAAAGAAGCTGAACAGACACTTCCTGTCAAATAATGAACAACATTGTACAACACATTTATTCATACTACAGCTGTGATTTGATAACCAGTTCTGTTTGGAATTTATTTGTGAAATGTCACACAATCCAAGATGTTTTAATTATGTTACATTTTATTCCAGACTGCTGATTATAAAATGAGTGATCAAGAGTTAAATCCACTGAAGTCTAGAGAAGCTGTGGGAAGAAAGACTGCCACAGAGCAAGTAAATCAAACCTGGAATATCTGATTCCTCTTCATGCTCACACAAAAACACCTCTGGGCAAACACCTCTGGTGCCAACACCTACGCTTTATTTTAAAAGAAGAACTCAGTTCCTGGTCGACTCTGTTCTTCACGGCAGTAACTTTGCAGTCATCACCATGAAAACTGCATTTTCAGACAACATTCATACATTCCTGAAGAATGAATGTGCAGACATGTATTTTGTAGCACTGAATGATGCATATTTTAACCACTAATTCTCTCCTGTTGAAGATGTGGCATCGAATGACAACATTTGAAGATGGCATTGTGGTATTTTGTTTAGCAGATTTATTTGGCCTCTGTGATTCAAAGACTTTTTTTCCCTCATTTTAGTTTGGTTATACAGGATTACTTTACACAGTGTAGTAAGTTTACTTTCAGTCTAAGTTATTCAAAGACAGGTTTATATTATGCTGGTAGAATAACTCTAGTTTAATTCACCCACTGACAGACAGAAACAGAAATTAACTAAAAGGTAGGAGATTTCACATAGTCAGATCCACATAATTACTAGTTCAAAAAAATATCAACAGAACCAACTCAATAATAGCATATCAGAAATTTCTATCTTTTGCCAAGTAAAAAATCCTAACGAAATATGATGTTTGCTTGTCAAGTGTCTGAAAATATACTTCAAACATTAGTTACAGCCAAATCTTCTGTTCTTTTCTTCCATCCCAAGACAAAACTAGGCAAAATAAATTGTGCAAAAGAGAAATACTTTCTATTTCCCCATCCAATATAAAATATGGCTGATATAATCGACATTATTTAATGACATTATTTTATTCTTACAATAAAGACAGCAACCAAAAATCTCTATTTGTCATAAAGCTGGAGAGGTACTTGATAATAAGGTAATGGCAGCTTATAGCAAAAATAGATATAAATTGAAAATTTCTAAAAAGTGTTCTTATGTCATAACTGATGGTGATGGAGTCAACAGCAAATCTCTTAAAGTAAGTTGTGTTGAAATGCTGGACAATAACCAGCGAGTTACAGGACATAGCGAATCTGTCCGTAGGTATTTAACATGTATCATTCAAGTAACCAGGAAAGCAGTAACCAGTGCTATTCTGTGAACTGGACATGTACTCATGGATTTCTAAACTGTAGGAACCTAGAAAATGACTATTAAAAGAATTCTTGAATACTTCATTAATTCTGAAAATTACTAAAATCAATTCAGGCTAAGTCATTCCTCATTGAATACGGATAAAGTAACTTCAAAATCCACAGTCACTGGTTGCCACGCAACCTACCATGGCATTCTGTCCGAGTGAGCTGGGCTTGAATTTTCTGGGCCCTCTGGCTTTGCCGACCTGATGTTTTGATACCCTAATGCGTCTCAGCTAACTTCCATTAAGTAGTGTTTTGTGGGGTAGTATTCCAAGGTTAAAATGATTAAATAACTTTATGGTTGATCAAATATAAGCCCTTATTATACACAGTAGGCAAAACCATACATTTTAATTACTTTGCTATCGAAGATCTAGGTATTTACATTTCATTTTTCAATACTAATTCTGAATTTAGTAGACCCTTCAAAATAGCTAAAATTATCGCTCTTTAAAAATATCACAAACAATAATGAAATTAGTATAGGACTACAATAAATAACATTCACAGAATATCAGGTGTTTGGTGTTTTTGTTGTATGCCTTTGTGTAACTAGTTTAATTTTTCAATGTAACTGAATTAATATTTGAGGGTTTGTATTCTATTTCTCACTTTGCAACCATGCACAAAATAAAGAAAACTGATCAATATTTGATCATAGTTACAGCACATTAATTCAAAGTTAATTTTCAGTGGAACCACTGCCCTTATTCACTTCCGAGAGGTGTTATATGACTAAGAGAAAAAGCATACAATCTTCCTAGAAAAAGAAGACATATTTGAAAGTGTCATAAAATTACATTATTAGAAGAAAGAAAATCCTTTCAAAATAATATACATAGCTATGTTTTTAGAAAAATTCTGATTAGGCTTCATATTTTACAGTTGAGTTTGTGCATATATGAACCATTCTCATAGAGAGAAAATCAGAGTGACTAAAACCTCTTTAATAAAATCATTTCTTAGAAATCTACTTACTATCAAAATGGAAAGCAATTTAAAATCTAGCCATTAACCTCTAGCACTTATGTAAAAACAGATTTATTAGAATAGGAGAAAAAAATACCATTTTGGTAATTCACACTATAAATATTTCAAAATAAAAATACTACCTTTCATTTATTACAAAGGAAAGTGAATATGTCAAAATTCACTTGCACTTCATTTTAATGGCAAGATGTTCAGATAACTACACCTTATAGAAAGACTGAAATTTGCAATTAAGTCCAAACAGATTTAACAGTGCTTATGTTTGACATCAGGTGAATTAAACTGCACTTCTCTCTTTAGTGACTGATGCATTCATTTCTGCTCACACAGTCTCAGATCCATTGGCTGAGGTCAATATACTAAAATAGCATCTTGCCCACCTCTTCCGGGGCCTCAAAATAATCTAACAAGGAGACAAAGAAATGAAACTGGTTTTGACTGTGTGGGAAGTAGAATAAAATAGAAATATTCCAGATGGAAAGATATTCTAGATAAAAAAAAAATATCAGTGTACATGTAATCAAACAGCAATGAAAATTGAAGCTTTGTAACCTAGTGGTAATAACAGAGGCAGATGACTTTTATTTCTTTAGCTGTATAATGTTGAATGAGGGTCAGGGGAATAATTTTTATTTTTATAACTCAATTTCTCAAAAATATCTTTCTGTTTTAGCTTTTGCATAATCTATGAACTTTGGCCTTAATATATGTCTAAAAGCTATCAAACACTAAGCCAAAATTTTCCAGTTTGGGACTATTCCATTTTATATTGATAAAAGCACTAGTCTGTCTGTTGTTTAGGAATAATGAAATTTTTAATATTAGTTTTAATAAAAGGCTCATCAATTTAAGAAAGTGAAAGGAGGCTTTTTGATGATATAAAGTAACTTGGAGCTTTAAAAGTGTTGATGTGCATTTTGAAATCTCCAATAGCATCTCCCAAATGTACCCACCATGGATGGTACCCCTTCCATCTCCTCCCTTGTCACCGTCCCTGGGGTCTCTTTCACTCGGGAACTCTTGGCACTGAATACAAGAAATGTAAGAATCAAGAACACACAACTGAGTGAAATCTTAGAAAAGATATGCTGGCTCATCAATAAGGAAAAGGTAGAACTAGTATTCAAAGGTAATTGGAACTGATTTCAATTCAAGCCAAGTCAATAACTTAGACTGAGTATTTACAGTTTGCATGGAGCTAAGTTAGGCATCATGAAAGGCATTGGAGAAATCCAAGAGAAAATACATGTTTTCAGAACAAATCATGGTAGAACAAAGCATGGGATTCAGAGGTTTGGAAATGAATTTAAAGATCAGCTTAGTCTCTCTCTCGTTCGAAAATAAAACACAACCTCAAAACCATGAAAGCCTTAGGTAAGACATTTTTCAAGCCAGTCCTCATAGATAGCTCTCGGCACATGAGGGAAATAGCAGAAGACAAGCAGTAAATGCAATTTTGTAGCAATGTTAAAAAAATATATAAAGTCTGGGCCCCTACTTTGAAATAATACGGATAAAAGAAATAAAAATAAATTTTAAAGTTGTAAACTCAGGATAGAAATTTTAAGAAAAACATATCTAATTCTTAATATGTATATTTCAGGATTACTTGGAAAATTACATGATATAGCATGAAATACAGACTTAAAATAGAGTAAGTATAAACCTAAAAAGAGCTTGAAGTAAAAGTTTAAAGGATATATCATTAAACTTTAAAGAGGCCTTTCTCTCACCAAGCTAAATTACTATACTTCTTGATGCTGTTGGCTCCTCGTAGCAATTGAAAGCATATGTAATTTAACAGCAAGCCGCAATCCTTTAATAAGATGTCTTTAAAATACGTTACATGGATTACCTATCTGTAAATCTGCTTCCCATGCAGAATGTGGCAGCATTATGGAAATTGTTAGCTAAGTAAAGATGGCATGTACCAAAGCAAACCACATCTGCACCCTGTAAGATTATACCAAACACTGGAAGTCATCTTTCAGCATTTATAATACTGCAAAATGCATAATTAAGATTAAGAGCTCACTCTAACCTTTATTATGGTCTGGGTATTTTAAATTTGGGAGGTAGCTGGGACATAAATGGGACTAGAGAGTATCACTAAAAGATTTCATCTTTTAAATCACAGGTGGCAAACACAAGGCCCGCGGGCTGAATCCAGCCCTCCACCTTGTTTTATCCAGCCTGGTACCTTGTTTCTACATGGTGGCATCACCGAGCTCTTGCTTAACTGTTAAGGAGTAGTTATATTTATACAGTCCTAAAATTACATTCGGCCCTTTGATGTGGCTGAATGTGGCCCCCGGTGAAAATGAATTTGACACCCCTGTTTTACATGAAGAAGGTTCTATCTCACAGACTGACTCAGATTATGTAGACATTTGTCTGATTAGCAGACAATGATATGTCCACTGGAAAGGAAGAAGAGAACTTAAGGTCCAAGACTTGTTTGCTAACTTGAAAAATCTAGATATATATTTGGTTTAATTTCTTTATTCTAATTTTGAAGCATCAGATTCTTGGTAACCAAATAGATATGAGATCATCATGTATCACCTATATCCATGTATTCATCTGTTTCACATCTGCAGATTATCAGTTTCCAAACAAATTGAAGTGAGCTAGATCATTAAATAGAACCATAAGCCTGTAAATATTAACAATATTGTGAGTTCACATAGGGGAATCCCTGTATGCCAATAAGACAAATTCAAGTAGATCCTCTATAAAGCAAACTCTGAAAAAGGCCTTGGCTAATCTATGAAACCAGAATTACTTTGGAAGCTTGACTAGAAATGAAAAGTATCAGAGTCTAATTAGCACACACAAAGCTAATTGACCTGATTGATTTTTGTCACATTTCATACTAGGCTGGCTCAAAACTAAATGCAGAAATTCTTGAAACATTGTTATGGATAGCTTATCAATACAAGAAAATGAAATTAAAATATATGTAATCTTAAGTCTTTCCAAAAAATGTTATCAGGTTGGAGTAAAATAGAAATATTTCATATTTGTATTTTCTGATAATAAAGAAGACTCCAAAAAAGGAGGCAACTAAGTTAACCCTATTCGTTCCTTATCATTTGATTGGCGAAAGAACACTATCTTGTAAATAACTGTCTCTCTAATTTTTAATAATTTTAGTGGCAAATAAACTGGAAGGAGCTGAACCTACAAGTCAGTGTTCAGAAATAAAATTTTCTCCTGGTCAGGATTCTTATTTTCAAGCTGACAGAAAATGAAAATCCTTAAATTTTCTTCACAATATCCACGTTGAATGAGTATTGCTCATTAGGTAGGGGTCAGAGTTAGGAGATTAAGGAAGAAAGTGCCCATGGTTATGTAAAGATAAACTAAACAGTTATCTTAAAGATTTAATGTTTAGTAGATGAGGTGGGTAACCTCCCCTTCTCACGCCCAAGGCATGACCTAAGACAACCCTATGCCTACCGTGCCCTCGAAGGACAACCGGATAGTGCATGGCAAAGACCAAAGGGGAAAGGCCTAATCTACTCACTGTGTTCAACACAGCTTCTTAAAAGGATGGGTAGATCCATGTTTGGCTCTTGCTATGTTCACAGCAGGGATAGTATATTAGTACTAAACCAGTAAAAATGAGACCTAATCAATCTAATAAGAATCACATAGTAGTCACATAGAAATAAAGCAGAGAAAATATAATCAAGAAGATGGCGATGGAGGAGGTGGAAAACACACCAACTGGAAATAACAATTAAATTAAAGAAAAATCTCCCTGAATAACCAACTGAAAACTAGCTGGAGAGAAGCCTTATAAGCAAGAACACATGGAAGACACCACTGCACCACAACAAGACTGATAGGAGTGCAGAAACATGAGAGGGCTGGCTACATCCTCACGAATGGCAGCTGAAGTGCCAAATTGGTATTTCAGTGGCCAGGGGGTTTCCCCTGAGAAGTGTGGGGTCTAAACCCCAAGTGGGGCTCCCCAGCCTAGAGCACCAGAACTGGGAAAGGAACTCAAATAACATCTAGCTATGAAAAGCAGCAGGGTTTCTATACACCAGGGAGAGACAGCTAGAGATACAGACAGCCTCTTAAAGGGACAGTGTACAAAATTTCATTTGCAGCCACTTACCCTGGAGGGCAGAGTAGACTAGAGATGCATGAAGAGTCTGTGGCTGGTGGCTGTGAGGAGTGAACTGAAGGAATAGCCACCAGGATACCTGTGCTAAGTCATTCCCCATACTGCAGAAACCATCTTTCTCAGGCAGACCACTCCCCTTCAAGTGGCATCTACCTGAGGGGAGGCAATAGCTTCCCTCACAGGAATAACTCTACCCCACCCTGGGGTATTTAAATCAGGCTGCTGAGTACAGCTGGAGGCTATCTCAGTGATTAAGCCTAACAGCAAAGGAAGATTTCCAGGAGCTCAGAGACTTTAGCTGATCTTCCCTTGAGCCCAGTGCTAGTAAAAGCTAGCCCTGGTGTGCAGCCTGGTACTTTCTGCACACACCCAAACCCACCAGAGGGAGCCACAAGCTGTGGATTTCTGATACTTCCACACAGGGTTCCCAGGACCAATCACAGGCAGCGTCTGACTTAAGACTTAAGGCCTTAGTCTTTGTAGATCTACCTAACACAGAAACAAACACAAACAGGCAGCCAAAACGCAAAGACAAAGAAATAGGCCCCAAATGGAAAAACAAGAGAATTCTCTAGAAGAAGAAAATAAATGATGTGGAAGGAAACAATTTATCAGATATAGAGTTTAGAGTAATGATTACAAGAATACTCAACAGCATGAAAAAGACATGGAAACAGAAAAGAACCAGTCAGAAATAAAGAATGCAATATATGAAGTAAATAATACACGGAAAGGAAAAAAAACAGTAGGTTACATAAAGCAGAGGATCAAATCAACAATTTGAAAGACAAGATAGAAGAAACAAATAAGCAACAACACCCAAGTAGAGCAACAACAACAAAAAAAATTAAAAACAATAAAAAGAGCTTAAGAAACATCTTGGACAACATGAAGCATAACAACATCTGCATTATGGAACTATCACAAGGAGAACAGAATGAGCAAGGGACCAAGAACCTATTTGAAGAAATAATGACTGAAAACTTCCTTAACCTGGTGAAGGAAAAAGACACACAAGTCCAGGAAGTGCAGAGAGTTCCAATAAAGAGACACTCAAAGAGGCCTGTGTGAAGACACACCATAATTAAAATGGTAAAGCTTAAAGAAAAGAACAGAACCCTAAAAGCCACAAGAGAAAATCAGTTAGTTTCTTACCAGGGAGCTCCAATTAGACTGTTACCTGATTTCTCAACAGAAACATTTCAGGTCAGAAGGGATTGGTAGTAATATTCAAGGTGATGAAAAGCAAGGACCTACAACCAAGGTTACCTTACCCAGCAAGTTTATCATTTAAAATTGAAGGAGAAATGAAGAGCTTCCCAGACAAGAAAAAGCTACAGGAGTTTGATAACACCAAGCCAGTACTGCAACAAATGTTACAGGACTTGCTTTAAGAAGAAGAAGTAGAAAAAAAGGAAAAAAAAGAGGAAAATAGTTTAAAAATATAATGGCAACAAATACATATCTATCAATGAGGCCACCATTATCCTAATCCCAAAACCAGATAAAGACACTGCAATAAAAAAATTGTCAGCAATATCCCTGATGAACACAGATGTTAAAATCCTCAAATTAGCAAACTGAGTACAGCAATACATCCAAAAGATCATACACCATGATCAAAGGTTTTTTTTTGTGGGAAGGCAACATTGCTACAACATTTATAAAACAATAAATGTGATACACCACATAAGCAAAAGGAAGGATAAAACCCCCATCATCATATCAATAGCTACAGAGAAAGCATTTGATAAAATCCAGCACCCATTTATGACAAAAACTCTCAACAAATTGGGAATACAGGAAACATACCTAAATACAGGATTCAGAAGAATGCCTGCTTGACTATGGTTGGTAGGGGAATAATATTGGCATTATAATTTATAGTTTTAATTTGAGCATTTCACCTAAAATGTCATATGGTATGCTTGAGTGTGATATTGTTATATTACAGAATCACATACTTATGATTTTGTAATAAAAATTTTTGTAATAAAAAGGGGCATTATTTGTGCTGGAACCTTACAATAAAGGCCATATATGACAAACCCACTGCCAATATCATACTCAACAGGTGAAAATTATTAGTGTTACCCTTAAGATCAGGAACAAGACAGGGAAGTCCATTTCAACCTCTCTTATTCAACATAGTACTGAACATTTTAGCCATAGCAATAAGGCAAGAAGAAGAAATGAAATACATCCAAATTGGAAAGGATGTAAAATTGTTATTATTTTCTGATACTGTACATAGAGAACCCTAAAGATTCCACCAAAAAATTACTAGAATTGATCAATTAATTTACTAAAATAGCAGGATACTACATTAATACCCAGAAATCAGTTGCATTTTTATATGTCATAATGAACCATCAGAAAAGAAAATTACAAAAATAATCTCATTCAAAATTGCTTCAAAAAGAATAAAATGCCTAGGAATAAATCTAACCAAGTATGTAAAAGATGTGTACTCAGAAAATTATAAGACACTGGAGAAATAAATTGAAGTAAATACAAATAAGTAGAAGCACATACCATGTTGATGGATAGGAAGAATTAACATAGTTAAAATGCCCATGCTACCCAAAGCAATCTATAGATTTAATGCAATTCCTACCAAGAATCCAATGAGATATTTCACAGAACTAGAACAAATATTTCAAAAATTTATATGGAACCACAAAAGGCCCCACATAGCAACAGTGATCCTGAGAAAGAACGAAATCAGAGGAATCACACTACCTAATATCAAACTGCACTATAAGGCCATAGTAATCAAACAGCATAGCACTGACATAAAAATAGACACACAGATCAATGGAACAGAATAGAGAGCCCAAAAATTGCCCATAACTTTATAGTCAATTAATATTTGACAGAAGAAGCAAGCATATACAATGGACTAAAGAAAGTTTATTCAATAAATGATGTTAGGAAAATTGGACCTATATGAGTAGACAATGAAACTAGACCACCTTCTCATGCCATACACAAGAATAAACTTAAAATGGATTAAAGACTTAAATGTGAGACCTGAAACCATAAAAAGCCTAGAAGAAAATAGGCAGTAAAATCCTGGACATTGCTTGTAGCAATATTTTATCTGATATATCTCCCCAGGCAGGAGAAACAAAATTAAAAATAAACAAATGAGATTACATCAAATTAAAAATTTTTGCACAAAAAAGGAAACCATCAACAAAATAAAAAGACAACCCACTGAATGGGAGAACATATTCGTTGATACAACTGATAAAGGGTTAATATCCAAAATTTATAAAAAACTTATAAAGCTCAACACCAAACCCCACCCCCCCAACAATCTGATTTAAAAATGGGCAAAGGGTCCAAAAGGACTTCTCCAAAGAGCACATACAGAAGGTCAATAGACATATGAAAACATGATCAATGTCACTTACCATCTAGGAAATGCAAATTAAAATCACCATGAAATATCACCTCACTTCTGTCAGAATGGCTATCATCAAAAAATCAACAAACAAGTGCTGGTGAGGCTGTGGAGAAAGGGTTATCCTTTTTCACTGTTGGTGGGAATGCTGACTGGTGCAGCCACTGTGGAAAGCAGCATGGAGATACATCAAAAAATTAAAAATGGATCTGCCGTTTGACCCAGCAATCCCACATTTAGGAATATATCCAAAGAAACCCAATACACTAATGCAAAAGAACATAAGCACCCCTATGTTCACTGCAGTGTTATTTACAATCATTAGTATGTACAAGCAGCTCAAGTGTCCATCAGTAGATGAGTGGATAAAACAACTATGGGACATTTATACAATGGAATATTGCTCCACTGTAAAAAGGTAAAATTTTACCATTTGTGACAGCATGGATGGACCTGGAAAACATTATGCTAAGAGAAATAAGCCAGTTAGAGAAAGACAAATACAATATGATTGCATTCACATGTCTGAACTAACAAGTGAAATAGAGACAGACTTATCAAGAATAGGATGACAGCTGTGGAGTGGGTTAGGGGATGGAGAGATCAAGGAAAAAGGACTCGTGGACATGGACACCAGTGTGATGACTGTGGGGGAAGGACATATATGGGGATAAATGGTAATGAAAAAAAATACAATAAAAAAGTTAAAAACAAGAAGAGAATCAAAGAAACAGTAGAGAAGCAATATTAAAAGAGATAATTGTCAATTTTTTCCAAAATTAAAGAAAGATATGTTTTAAATTACAAAATCCAAAAAGAAAAGAAAAGAACATATAATCTAGGCTTCTGAGTTAAAGATACAAATAAACCAAGAATTCTCCAGAGAGAAAGAAAATCACATATCAAGGTAATTTGTTTGTTTTAGTTTTCATTTATTTTACACAAGTACTTCTTTTTCTTATTTCCATAGTGGAAGCACTTATACTTGGAAAAGAGAACAGAAATGGGAAATTACCTTTCTTCAATGTAGAAATGACTTAAAAACATAAAATATATCCTATATATTTCTAGCACTTGGACCTATTTGCTACTGTAACATTTGAACTCTTTAATATCAAGCAAGCAGAAATAATATCTTAAGAACTTTTTTTATTCTTTGGTTTTGATTGATGGCTCCCTTTCATCATACATCAGTCATTCTGGTTTCGTCAACTGTGGTTGGCATCTATGCTTAATGAAATATTAACATGTGAGAAAAAATCCAACTCTTACAAGCATCCAGACGTAACTCAGATCTAAATAGAAACTTCAGAGCTAGACTACTGTTTTTCTGAGTATTTCATTGGTTGATTCATGGATAGAGAATACTGAAACCTTTCAAATTCTGGATAATTAGCCTATAAATATTCTTTTAAAATGTGGTTAGATTCAGTGGCAACAAGTAAATGCTATAGCTATCTATACAGAGAACATATGGGCAACAATTTGAATTCAAATAAAAATAAAAATGGATAATAAAATTAGATTTTTTACTATCATATATAATTTTTAAAAGAGTTTTATTTATTTATTTTTAGAGAGAGGGGAAGGGAGGGAGAAAGAGAGGGAGAGAAACATCAACGTGTGGTTGCCTCTCCCATGCACCCTATTGGATACCTGGCCCAAAACCCAGGCATGTGCCCTGAATGGAAATCAAACCAGCAACCCTTTGGTTCACAGTCTGACACTCAGTCCACTGAGCTACACCAGACAGGGTATGACTATTATATATAATTTATTCTTGATTTTAAATTTCTTATATGTGTATGTGTTATCTTCTGAGTTTCGGTACATTGGCTCTATCTTTCTAAGTATACCTTCAAAATGCTGGACATTCAGTGTAGTGCAGCAAAGAAACAAAAAGTGGTTGTGCTCTCAGATGAAGCGTGCCATGAACAACTTCATCTATTCTTCTTTCTTTGTCGACTTTTAAACATAATTTAGGATAGGGGCCAATTGCCGGAGGTCCTAACACTCTTGAATGGAACTGTAGAAAATAAAAACTTTGCAGCATCATTTGCATAAACATGTATTTTATTACAAGCATTAGTCATAAACATTCTTTAGTACGTGCTGAGCACAGCAGAGCTGGCCACTAATCTGCACCAATGGACATAACCCTGACCTTATGCAAAGGTTCTGTGGTGTGAGAGCAAAGCCAGTAACCACAGGGCTTTGCTGTTTCTCCACTGACTTCACTGATCATCCCACAAGCCCTGGTTCTCTTAGTGGAGGACTGGGGTAGCATTTTCTTCCCTCCACGCATTTCTTCTGCTTGAAAAATGGATGCTTATGTAACACATTTATGATGGAAAAATCAAGTCCATAAAATAAATCTTCTCCCTCAAATAGACCCACTCTTGTGCTCTTACCCCAATGCAAGAGAAGGACACCATGCCCACCACAGCTCACGTCCTTCTCAGATTGGGCTGAGTCCATCTGCAGTGGGTGCCCCACTGGCACCTCCACCTCCCATATTTTTATCTTCCAGCCAGTCCTGCACACTGCTCACACTTTTTCTTCTGAAATATTATTTTGGAAATATCACTGCTCTGGGCAAAGGGTCTCTAGCTTTCTCTGGTTTATTGTTAAACTTTAAAAAAAAACTTTAGCCCAATATTCCAAGCCCATCACGCTTTTCCTAGAACTATTTATACTACTCCTCTTTACTCGTCTATTTGTAAACCTTCTGCTCCACATGGGACAATTTACTGCTGCTTGAACACAAGAGCCTTGGTGCTTTTCTCTGTGTTTGCTTACAACAATTACCAGGATGAGCAACCTCCCCAGCTGGACTTCAGTACATTCTATCCATATTTCAAAGGCAAATGCCAATTCTAACCTTTTGACTTTCCACAGAAAGAAGCTATCTTTTTTTCCTCCATATTGTGATGGAAGATGTTTTGCATCCTTCATAAAGCATTTAACATATACTGAATTTAATTATATACTTGAACATGTCCTATTTGCAGGAATTTGTTCATATAATTCACTTAAGAATAATAAAAAATTGAGGGTCTATTATGTATCTGAATCTTCAATTCTGATGGCCTTTAAACTTTTGTTTGTTGCAATTGCACAGTCCATAAGCAAGCAAAATTTTGAGCATGTACCCCAACATTAGATATTTGTTAATAACTATATGCATGTTCTATCACATGAATACTTTATAGTCATTATAACATAAACATAAAGAAATATTTTAAAATATGGAGATAAAAGTGAATAGAAATAGTTCTTATAATTTCTTTTCACTGAGATACATGCATCTGACTTTAGAGCCTGTTGTTCTAGCCACTAGAATTATGCAATTAATCAAACACTTTTCAAGGCCTTAATCAGTTTATAAATCAGGTGCAGAGAACATGTAAAAACTTAAATGAAATGTATTTGATAAGTGCATAATAGATCCATGATTTTATTTTCTTGGAATCCATGTTTGGATATACAAGCATGACTTGTATATCATCAATGTGCTATAAAAATGTTTTTTAAATAAATGAAGATTAAGCTTTTGCCTAAAAGCAGTTTAGTTTTTTAGCTTGGGCTGAACAACAATTTGTACCTTTATAGTTCTTTACAAATAAAGACATGTTTGAATAGGCTTCTCTGAATTTCACAGAAGTTGTAGGAAATAAACGGGAGTAGGAGAGTATAGTTTTTCAACCCACCACTCACTCTGTGTCCATCATGTGCCCAGAACTACTAGGTCCTAGTGAAACAGGGAGAGATAATGCAAATGACTTAAATGAACAGCCTAATGGGGTGTATATCTTTGTGACGCAGACAACAAACATGCAGAAAATAAATTAACATGATATGTTCACAGAGTGAAGTGTTAGAAAGGAAACAAAACATTGTGATGCAACAAAGAATTATAAGGTGATCATAGGAAAGGAGGGGAGGGTCAAAAAAGTGAGTGTTTGAGAGTCTCCGGGAGGAAGCAGCAGGTGAGTCAACCCTGAATGAAGACGTGGACAGACACAACTGTGCGAACAGCAGTGGGAAGAGCATTCCTGGAGAGAACTAAGGGCCCAGAAAGTAAGGACAAGCTTCAAGTGTTTGAGGAACAAAAAGAAGGCTAGTGTAGTTGTGGGGTGATGAGCAACAAGAGGGTAGCATGAATTTCCATCGGGAGTCAGACAGGTGAGGTCAAATACCAGTACCTCTGTCAATCAGCTCTGTCACTTCCTCTGGAAAAGTTACTTATAGACAGAAGATTCATACAACTCTTTATCCCCTTTGCATGTGAAATTAACTTGAGCTTAATTCTCTTGATAGGTTCCCTGGTAATCTGATAAAAGTTGGAATGTTAACTATATTATTAGCTAATACTGCTTATGGTAAAATTAACCGCTGATTGGCAAATTTGCAGCTGAGCTGGATGAAATATAAACAGACTATTGAATACTTGATGAGGAGACCAACCTTGCTATGTGTTATAAGGAGAAAACTTAGACAACTGTCTTACTCAGGATAAGATAGCTAGGCAATGTCAAAGTGAAGACTCAAACCCCTCCCTGGTCTCCTAGTTGAAGTTTGTGGCATGTGACTGTATTGCACAACATTTTAAGACTACCCAAATTCCTTTTGCTGTTCTGTAGTAGGCAGGATAGGAAGATGGCTAAACACTTGGAGATGCTCTTGCCTACCAATCTCAACTTGACTTAAAGATGGCATTGGAAGGGCACATCCAAGGAAGATCCAGAAGCTGATGAATCACCCATTTTATTTTTTATGTCTTTAAATCTGCATTCTCTAGATGATTGGCAGTTTGCTGTTCCATCTAACTGCATGCAGGTCTCCAGGGTAAAGAGGAAAATATGTCTCTCAATGCCATAATTTACTTAGCTATACACATACTTGAAATTAAAAAGGATACCAGAATAGCATATTGAGTTCTCTCATCTAATCGCCATTTAAAAATTTATGCGGAAATTCCATGATAGGGTATCTATCACAGCATCACCTTCACTCTTCATCATCACCACCACCACCAACACCAACAACTCAATCATGCCTCTGATTCAGGAGCTTGCAACAGTTTGGCCCACAATAATGACAGAGCTGCGATTGTTTTCGAAAGAACTTCCTCGTTATAAGCATCCTAATAGCCAAATTTTAATAACCCAATTATCTCATTAAAATATTAAAAACTGAAGTATATTTTGTTTATCTGGGTGTCAGCTGCAATGCTTATGTAAACTTAATGTTTATTATAACTGGTGAAGTTCTTATAATTAGTGAGTATATTGTTAATAATATGTCTATTAAGAAAACAAAATATAAAAATTCTAACTTTTGAGATAAATATGGATTAAAATTTCAGATCCCTTCCTAGTATAGCAATGACAGCATCTGTGTCTTACTTTTCCAGAAAGAACATGATGTTTGTTTGGCTGTAATACAGGTTATTTGACCTGGTGGGGGTCACTAGAGAGGGCTTCCACCAGGAAGTCAGGCTTCACCTGAGATATGAAGGAACAGTAGAAAATGCTTAGGTCACGGAGAGAAGTGGAGGTGGACATGAGAGGGAGGGAAGTACACGGGGGTGAACAGCATGCAAAAGCCCTGGGCGGAACAGTCTGATGCTTAGGAAGACTGGAAGAAGGTCAGCGTGGGGGAGGACAACAGGCAAGGCAGAGCCACCATGTAGACAAATCACTTCCACAATGATGAGAAGCTTACTGGTTATGGACATGCTTCTTTTTTAAAACCTTACATTTTAAAGTTCTCAGCTTAATAAAATAGTTCTATGTATTAATTCATAATTGCATTGTACATGATAGAAAATCAAAATAGTGTCATGCATTCATGAAGCTCAAGGTTTATCATCTGAACCTAGAAAATGATACCAATTCAAAAATGATACCAATGAACATAACATTGATAAGTTTAAAATGATTTTTATGCTATTAAGTTTATTTTTAACAAAAACCATTAATAGTATATAGATGAAACAAAGTTATAGAAAATTTAAGCAAAATCTATATGTTGTTCTCTCATTAGATATTTCATCTCTTTCATCCAAAACTTTCCTTAATCTATATTATTTTCACTTGATTAGAACCAGCTGTAATAATTTTTATGATTAATAAAACCACACTTTTAAGATTGCATGTTTACTCATTATGCCTTTCATTTCTTGCTAGTTTCTTCATTATCTAGGAGTTTAAATAAATAAGTCCCAAGGGGCTGGTAAATTCATTAGCAATCTTTTGATCCTCATGATACAATATCATCAGAACTCCTCATCAACTTATACTTAATCATTTCAATATTTTATTAAATTTGATCATTAGCCATATTTATGAGCTCTTCATAACTTAATAATTTTCTATAACTTTCATTATTTTAGTTAAAACATTTCAGGTTGAACCATTTAAACATTATTGATTCCACCCACTTTTCAGGTGACTTATGGCCCCACTTTCATTCCAGTGCTGCTTCGTCACCTGATAGAATTCTAAGAGCCCCTTGGACTCCATTTACCCCTTTTAGCCACCATTAATTCACTCAGCTTTATTTTCTTTTTTGCCCTTTCTAGCCCTTAGAACTTAAACATTCACATTCAGTACACTTTGTATTCTTTTTATTTCTTTCCCTTCTCCATTTCATAATGTCTTCCTTTTATGTTCCTAATCCTCGATCGACCCGCCCATGCTCCATCCCTTACACAGTTACATTTTACAGATTTCTAATTCAACATGGGCCTTATAAGCATGTTCTAATTTCCTTCTTGTACAGGAACTCCAGTTCAGGATCCAATTTTTTTCTGATGCTCTTGTTTCACTGCTTGAGGTTTTGAAATCCATTTTATCATATTTTATCCCTTTTTTTCCCTTACATATTCAGAATAAGGGTGTACAAAAACCTGAGTTTCAGACAAAATATCTGGATAAGGCTTGATGTCAGCTGAGCACATACTGTGGAGAACCTAGGACTAGGAAAATATATAAGTACATAATGTTTCTGGATCTTAATTGTAAAGTTTCATCTTGCTCACAAGTTTCTGGGCAATTTTAATCCAGTAAGTAATTCCTCAGCTTCTTGGTTTTTCTACGTTTCTCTAGTAGCTTGTGATCAGTGAAATTTATTTGGAAAAATATTTGCCAGTAGTTTTATATCTACCTCACCTGTCACCATGCACTTCCCCCTGGTAAAAACAGTCCCATGCTGCATCTAAGGACAATGGAGGCTGGGCAGATTCGTCCAGCTGCATGCATAGGAAGAAGTCGGGAGTCTAGATTTTGGTGAGCAGCTAGCAGTCTCTGCTGCATCAATCGAAGGAAGTACTTTTCCCCTAGTTACTGACAGAGATTATAAATAACAAATTGGATGTTAGAAAGAAGTAGTGAAAGCAAAAAGATGCATGATGTGATGAATTTTTTGCAGGAACACTTTAAAAATTAATTTCTTTATGATCATCACCCACATGATTTAAAAAATTTTCACATCAACATTATATGCTAAATATGAATGTTAACATGTTATAAAATAATGGGGGTGTATGTGTCTGAAAAGCAAGTTACTATAGAATGCTACATACTTGTACTCTATAGTAAAACTTTGGAGACATAGGCAAAGAAAAAAATGAAGTAAACCAAGAAATATTTGGGATTATATTACCTAATATGATTCAAACATATATTGTTGACTTGGAAGAAATGAGCACTTAGTTTTCATATCCTAATTCCCTGAATGTGGACTTGAACTGGTGGCCATAGAAGAGTCTTTAGAGGACGTGGGAACACTGTTCCCAAGAAATACTACTGGACTTAAACATGAAAATGATGGAGAATGAAGTATTAGTCTTAGAGGAAACGGAGAAGAAATTACGATGTAACAAAAAAAGCAAGTAATTGGCACTTTTATAAGTATAATGAAATGACTGCTTCATTGTCTTGGTTGGCAGGCTGAACAGATTCTAGTTAAATGCGCTTCCATAACAATGGAAAACTGACACATCTAATCTTTAATTATAGTTGTCTCTCCCTACCTTACAGGAATGTTGTGAGGACAGATGAGATAACATACCGAAGTCCTCTGAGCTCCTTTGTACAGAACGATAGAAAATCAATAAAGGTTAGAGAATATATTAGTACTATGATCTCTATGATAGTCTAGTTTCCCAGTTGGCCCAGTCCGAGTTCCAGTATAGCTCCTAATCAAGATGGATATTTTTACATTAACATTTGTAAAATTATGTAGTCACATGAAGCTGCCTGCAGGGTCTACTTTCTTTTAAAATATGAAAATTCTCTGTATTATTTCAAGTGTGATGAGTTCACTGGGTCTAAATTTGCTTTTGACTATTTTTATGAAATATTGAGTCTTAACATCCCAAAATGAGACATTCCTTTTCTTTTGAACAGACGTAGTTCCAGAAATATATCAGCAGCTTGGCAATCGTGTGATGATAAAGATATGTTTTCTTTTAATATATCTTACTCGAGTTAGACTATATACCAACTTCCCAAAAGTGAAATGTAAAAGTTGCAATCTGCCTTCCAGTGGTTTCAAGACATGACAGAAAAGTTGCCAAATGGCTGACTAAACTAAAATAAACATAGGTACAAGACATCGTTAGAAAAAAGTCATTTTTTTCTCACAAGTTTGTCACAAAAATATCATTTGTGATTTAAAAAGCAAAAAAAAATCCTTCTCCATTTTGAGTAAAAAACATTTTATGACTGAAAAGGAAACACAGGTAAGCAGTCTATAAATCCTCAATAATCAGGCCGTTGATGATTAAAAAGTTTCACAAGCCTTGTGATCTCTTTCTGGACTTAATTTTTTCCTACATGATCCTTATTATCATCTGCACTGTTTCTTATTTTACTTATTTGTTTAATCAACTTTATAGAAATCTGTGCTAATATGACAGCCACTAATGACATGTAGCTAATTCAATTTAAATTAATTAAAATTTAAAATCCAGTTCCTTAATCTTATTAGCTACATATCAAGTACTCAGTAGCCACATGTGGCTGTGGCCACCATATCCGACAGTGCAAAACAGAGCATTTCCATTGTTGCAGAAAGCTCTACAGGACAATGCTTCCTGTTAATAATACTTTTATTTAAATTTCTATCGTGTTTATTTTTTTAAATGGAATATAAGCTACTCAGAAAAGAGGTTCAAAATAGCAGTTTAATGTTAAAATTATTTTCTCATCTAATGCGTGTTTGTATATATCTCATACCAATAGTTTGAGCAATAAAGTTATTACTAAATAAAGAATTCCTGAGTGGTTTCAGAAATAAAGAAACACAAACTGCTGACTGACCTAAGCAGGGAAGTTCTTATATTGGTGGAGTTGGAAAGCATCACACGGACTATTTGGGGTAAGGCTCCATTTTGTAGCTATTATTATGGACATTTTAATGCAGAGAGAAACCATATCACTGGGTAAATTTCCATAATTTACCCAAGTTTAGGGACTGGTATTTGAAAACTGGTCTTCCAGCTCCAAACTGAGTGTGTTTGTCAAGAACATTGCACCTAAGCCTAAACGAGCTTTCCTAAACATCAAAGGTGGCAAATTCAAATGCTCACGGGGACTGAACAGGCAACAGGAATGTACCCTGTAGTCCAGACGAGGACTGAAGTGCACTGCAGCAAAGACAATTGTTGGAAGGAGAAGGGGCTACTTCATGGCCTTTTGCTGCCACGTGGGAAGAGGGGTCCCGTGCTGCCAAATCACCCCGAGTTTAGACAGAACCCAGAAATCCTGACATTTGTTAATGTAATATTTTCTGATTTTTGAAATTAGAGCAATGATTAAAATTCATTGTGGGTAAAACATACCACATTTGCATGCTGCACATACAGACTAGACCATCAACGAGATTCCTCTGGTGTACATGTTCCTGTCTGATCATCAAATGAGTAAAGACATCCCATTTTACAGAGAAGAACGTTAGAGATAAAAATAAAAGAGTTTTCCAAACTGATGGCTGCCGGATTTTGGTGGGGGGCGGGATTTGAGGGCTGGGTGGAAAAGGTAAAAAAGTTGAGAAGTACAGATTGGCAGTTACAAAACAGTCACAGAGGTAAAGTGCAGCGTGGGGAGTATAGGTGATAACGTTGTAATTGCAATGCACGGTATTGTGTAGGGACTAGACTCATCGTGGGGACCATTTGTAAGTTATTTCAGTGTCTAACCACTATGCTGTAGACCTGACACTAACATAATATTGAATGTCAGCTGTAATGGAAAGATTAAAAAATGAAAATAAATGTGCTTTATACTTCTGAAAAAAGGAGTCACTGATTTTCTTCAAGTCCTACAGGCTAGCAAGTGGCACCAATGTGACTCAAAACTCACCAGTTACCCTTTCCATGTCATTTCACTGCCTTGACTATTTTGTGGTGTGTCTAGAATCAGAAAGAAACCCCACCGCATCGTAACACTCAAGCCAACAGCAGTGCTCACTCTACAGCCCAGATATTTCACAGCCACCACAGCCTGTGACAAGCTGGGGGCTGCAGCCAGCGCACAGGAGAATTCACAGGGTGGTTACCAGTAGGGATGAAAGAAAAAAACCGGAGGATAAAAACGGACAATTTCCAGTTAAAATTACCATATTGTAATTCTGTTAGTTATCAGACAAAGTACACAGCAGCTTATCTGACAAGAAATTGTCCTTATGGGCATGATTTAACCTAGAGATGTCTGATTTCCTCATATGTGGTATCCAGATGGTCCCTTTTGCTCTGTGTTGAGACCAGGAGGCATAAGGGCCATTTCTAAACAGAGACAATGAAGTAAGTGCAGGATGGAAATGCACAAGGCTGGTCAACATAATATACTCAATTAGATTGTATTTTTTAAAGCTAATTTCCTATTACTGACATAGGCAATTGATGAGGGAGAAAAAAGGGTACGATTTTTTTTTTTTGGTGATTTTGCTAGAGGTGCTATTATTACACATGACTAGCAGCCGATGAGATAAATCCCATCATCACAGGCTCTGCAATAAAAAATGGAAAGCAAAGAAAGGGCTACCAACATGAACAAAAGAGAAGCCTGATGTTCTACTTGAAAAATATCGCTCCTTCCTCTCAATGCAGAATTAACTCGGTGCCAAACTTCAGTACCTCCTACGAATTAATGACAGGAAGGTCAGTGTGTGAGGAGGAAAATGGTATAGACAACATAGCTGAAAAAAATAAAAAGCCAGTGGGAAGTAGTCAAGGCAGGATAAAACATGTAAACTACACAATAAATAATTCAACTAAAGTCCTCTAAAATGCACAGTTTACGATCACTTCTTATGGGCAGCTCCAAATACAACATTGGCTATTTGCATAGAATATTACAAAGCCATCTATTACAGTATTCAAGAACAAGAAAGTACCTCAAAAGTCATTTTTCTTATTTGGAAGTACAATAACTTTGTAAGTTCAAATTTGGAAAGCTTCCCAGTTTTCAGCAGGAAAACGAAAATGCTAGACATACCATTTTAATGTGGAATCTCCTAGAAGTTAATTCAATCGACAAGGTCACATTTAGAATTTATTTTTTCCCTTATGTGTTGCACTCAAAATAATTCCCAAATCTGAGTACTCAGAGCCCTGGAAGTTACTATGGCAATTCATGAGTCTGCTCATACTCAAGGCACCTCTGAGAAAAACAGTTAGTTAAAAAACAAAAAAACAAAAAACAAACAAACAAACTTCTATGACACAGATCATGGAACTCACAGTGTTTTGAAAAAGATAAACGAGAAACACTTATTTGTTGGGTAGAAAGGTTTGATTTTTAACAATATCTTACGGTGAAAATTTAGCAGAATAGTGTTGGATTTCAAAGTATGGAAGCTGTAGCTGGCATGTCTGCGTTCAAAGCTCATTCTACCACTGGCTTGCTGTGTGGCCTCGGGCTCTTTGTATAACCTCTGTGTGCCTCCATTTCCTCATTATCGATAATAGTAGTGAGGATTAAGCAAATTAACATTCATAAAGTCCTTATAGCACAGGATCTAGTCCATAGAAGGCACCAGGTAGAAGTTAGCCATCATTACCTTTGCTTTAAAGACCGACAAATATGATTTCATAGTAGAAAGTACATTTTTAGTCAACAAGTTTTAAAGATATTGTATTAGAATAGGATTGAACCCGAAACTCTATGGGAGCATGCTTGATGAAAGCTGTGTTTTTCTTTTGGCAGGGAGAGGAAAAAACTAATAGGGATTCAGTGTGAAATATTGAAAGTAACTTGACTAGAAAAATGATATGCCTTTCATAGTTTTCCTGTATTTAAAGTACAATACATTATGGTTTCTTTTATATGTCTTTAATAGCTTTTCAGATTTTAGAAATACATCCATATTAATTAAACTCAAATGTGTTAAAAATATTTTCAGGTGTCTTTTAGACACTTTGACTAGTTTAAAATTTCATTCACACAAGTCAATTAACCCCAGGTAGTCTACATTTCAACTCCTAACTATGTTTTAGAAAGTAATTATGAACTAAGACACTTATTTCTTGAAAATGAAGCATCAAATTTTCCTTTATTTTTAACTTACAAAATTTATTCTCTTGATTCCACCTTTCCTTGATTCTTATCCATTTAACTATTTTGGTATTTTCAAATATCACTCTAATATATTTAAATATATTTCTTCATAAACGTCAGAACATACCTAACTAGCCTATTTCTCCATGCATATTTTCCAATTTCTCTCTAACAAAACAGATGAAAAGAATTCTTATGTCAAAAAAATCCAATACTATGTAGTGCTTCAGGTCAGAAGCATTCAGAACTGAAATTTATTTTCCACATGTTAAAATAAAACTGAAGATTTAGGACAAGAAAGAAAAATTTCATTAACATTTTTGAAATGATGCAAATTTGAATTGTGCAAAGCTGTTTACAGTAAAGAGCTCTACTTCCCATCTTGGATTATCCTCCCCGACTCAATTTTTAAAAACAATTTGCCAAAGTCTCTAGGTGAACCAAAAGCAGTTCTTAAAGCTCAGTGGCTTTAAAATATGTAAATGTGTTACTAAGTAGACCTGTGATTCCATGTTACCGTTAAAACCTGTAGGATGCTGATTCAAATGGAAGAACACGTGTGGCTGCTGCTCATTAAAAAGCAACAGAGACCCCTGGCCAGGTAGCACCATTGGTTAGAGCATTATCTCACCACACCAACGTTGCAGGTTCAATCCCCAGTCAGGGCACATATAGGGCTCAACCAGTGAATGCATAAGTAAATGGAACAACAAATCAATGTTTCTCTTTCTCTCCTCCTTTCTCTTTCTCTCTCTCAAATCAATAAATTAAAAAGCAACAACAGAGATTTTTCTTTCATTTGGTCCCAGATTCTGAGAAACCCTTGAACCTAGGAGAAAGGTCTGAAATGAAGCAGTGGCTTCTGCCCTATAATTCAAATCCCTATCTGTTGTGCTAGCCCAGCAGCAGTTATCATTTAATGGTTAAGAGCAGGGTCCTCAAGCCACAGGAAAACCTTTTGAATTCGGACTCTGCCTCCTGCCTAATTAACTGTGTGACTTTAGAGAGTTCCCATTTTCACATCCATAAAATCCTAATAGTAATAGTACCTAGTTCCTCAAAGATTGTGACAAAAATTTTTATAAAAAGCACATGTAAGATGCCTAAGAGAGTGTGTAGTTTGTAAGCTTAATTAATGGTAGCCAAGGGTTTTCTATTACTATTTATTTCTAAAGCCCTGACATTTAGAGCTTCCCCCCTTTGCCAATCTATCCCTTTGAAACTTGGCTATTTATTTCTATTTACTTATTTCCACCTCACCTTTATCCACAGGATTTGAGACCCCAAAGGGCTGACGCCACCCCTTCCTTCCCTGCAGACAGAGAGAGATCATCGCTCAACCTGACTCTCCAGCCTCTGAGAAACCGGCTTTGCAGAGGTCAGCGTGTTAACCCAGGACCACAGAGGGGGCCCTCCAGAGGACTGAAGGTGCATCCGCATCCACGATGTCCACAGCTCTTTTCTCAGGAGTGAGGTCCTGGCTCTCAACCTGGTTCCCTTTAGTTATTGTTTCTTGACTCTGCTCTTTGAAATACCTTCCCGTTCCCTACCTTTGCTACTATCACTTCTGTTTACATGCTTGGCTTATCAAATCCTCAGAAGAAAGTTTCCTAATGGCCTAGCTGCACAGGTTTCCCAATTATCAACAGAACAAATGTGATGGCCTGTGGGCCATACTGGTCCCAAAGATACACTAAGAGCAGTGATTAGACAATTTTTGAGCACTAATGCCTTCGCTGGTCATGAATTTTCTAACATATTTTGAGATATGTCCTACCAGCTCTATCAGTTCTATTACTTTACTCCTAGTCCAGGACACTCTCTGAGTCACCTGCCTGAGCTCACCTGAGTCTGTGAGCTGGCTACACCTTGTCTCTACCGTCTGAGGGAGTTTTGTAAGGTGGGAAATAGCAGTAACACAGAAGTTTCTAATCCATCACCATTAGATATGCTCAACAATTACCATGCATCCCTTTTATGGTGTCTAAATATATAGGGTTTCTCTTTTCTGAACCACAGTCTCTGGCTCTGTGGGCATTGGCACCTGCAATTTTTTTTTTCTTATTTCCCCTTGACCATGACAGCAAAGGCATCTGTAAAATGACTTCTTCTGAACTTAACCTCTGTCACATGCTCTTGCTTTCTTCTCATTTCATGTTTTTTTGAGCAACTAAATTTGGATTTCATAAAAGTTTTCATAGGACAGTGTGTAAAATCAAACCTTTATTCCATCCACCAACACTGAACACCTAATATATTTCTATTAGTTTGTGGTTCTGTGGTTTCCCTTTATCATTACAAGATGATTACCTATAGAACACTTTTAAAAATATGATGCCAAGGTATGGAACAGAAAAGCAATAAAGCAATGAGGAGAAATGAACAATGCAAATGAATCCCTTTTGATTTCCTCTTTACCACTGAACACAAGACTTGGTCTCTTCTGAAAGATTTATGAGGCTTTCTACCATAAGGAAGGCTGGATTACAGCTATGCTTACTTTATAAAATGAAATTGTGCCATCATAGGCAAGGGTTCATGGCTGTAATTATTTCAATGATCTTCCCAGTCAATGCGTCTTGCACAGCTGAGCCAAACCCTCTCTTGCACAGGCAGGCGGGCCACTGCATAAGAAGTCCAAAAGCTCCCACAACTTTGTGTGACCTTGCATTGAATAACACTGGAAAATTGATTTGGCTCTAGTAATAAAAGACCGTCTGCATTATCTGCATTCTAATTATAATTAATATAACCAGGATAACTGCTGTATTATTTACGATTAGAGCTATGGTGAGCACAGTGTAATAATAATCTGCTACATAATTTTTTATTGATCTGATGGCTTTATTGCAGAAAAAAACAAAATGCTGCACCACTGCATAACTAAAATTGCCTTTCCTGACATGAGTGTTTAGACAGAGGATTTCATTTAATATTTCTTTTATCTGATGAAATTCTCATAGTTCTAATATCATAGTAAGTGGGATGCTATGGGATCTTTCAATTTTCCTCTTTGAAAAGAACTGAAGAACAGGCATAATTCATCCACCCAGGTTTCCTGTTCCTTACTCACTGAGTATCATTAACTCCCTGACATGAGAGTCGGCATACATCTCATTAATGGGAATGAAATCAGCCTGGGCAGGAAGTGGTCTTCAGTTAAAAGGGGACACTCTCTCTCACCCTACATAAACTCTCTCTTTGAAAATCATGTATATAGTGTAAACATAGTACTAAAGTCAGTGTATTTTCTTTAACAGAAAGTTAGAAAATTATGCTTTTAAAATATTAGTGGAGGAGTTTTTAGGAGCACAGAAATCTTTATCAACCCAGGTAAGAGTGTTTACCATTTTCTACTCTGTCTTAGTGATGAAACTGAGTCAGTTATATAATAAACTGGAAAATGTCTTATACAAAGTAAATAACAAATGAACTTTGAGAGAAAAGTAAACATAACAATATACATAATTGAATAATTTCATTTCAGCAAGACTTTCCAATTCATGCAATGAAGATTTGTAATTATCAAAGGGATTCACCTCTGGCAAATTTTTTTCTGATGTCCAATTTTAATAAATAAAAGTTGAGAATACTGAGTGATGAAATTATTAAAACTATTTTGTTTAAAGTTGGTTAGCTTTGCAAAATTTAAGAAAATCAATAGTGGATAATATAAATTTTATAGTCTGTTCCATGTATGTAAGCATTTGAGAAGCAGGCCTTAATATAGTTGCTTGCACAATATCATGAAATGGATTTGAATCTCTGTGCATTGTTTTGAAAAAATATATTTAAATTGTATGACCCAGAATTATAAGTTTCATGTACACTACACCTCAGGTGAGCTTAACAGTAACAAATCATATAAGGTAGGAAAGACAGATGAAAAAACTGAGGCTCGAACAGCTGGGATGTAGTAAATTCACATTTCACAATTTTATCTCCTGTACTCTTTCTATAATACTATATGCTCTTTATTGGTTTATTCGATTTGAATTAGGTAACTGGTACACTGATGCTAAGTGTTTACAAAATAGATTTGCATAATATTTACATAAAATATAAAGACTATGAAACATAAACTCTCTAAGAGAAGCCAGATTTAAGAGAACTTTCAAATAAACATCCTCAACATCGTCATCTTCAGCTTTACCACCATCACCACCACAGCCGTGGCACTGACATTTATGGAACCAAAACCAAAAAATATTGTCTCATAATGACCTGGCATAGCTTGGGGAGAAATTAAATAATTTGTCCAATGTCACATAGCTGGCTAATGGTGAACCAAGGCTCTGAACACTGATGTGTACAAAAATGGAGTTTGTATTCTTAATGTTGTTTTTCATCTTCCTCATGTACCAGCTTTCCAGTATCATGTGGGGACTGTCATACAATTGTTTTAATGAAGAACTAAACCCAAATGTACTGTCCTTTCTCTTTGTGGCTAGGAAAGCAGTAACAGAGGCATAAAACGTGACATCCCTGAAACAGTCACTCACAGTCCTCACAGACACGTCCATTCGATCACTTGAACGTTCCAGAATTGTACGTGATAGCCACGCCCACATGAATGATCTAAAATGTGTTAGAGTGTGGGGCTGTCGACTATGACTTTCAAGATTACACCTTTATGTTGATTTCATTTTCAATTTAATTACCTGTTTACCAAGAAATTCATCTTTGTTAAGTTGTTATAAGGTGTTATTTTTAACAAAATATGTGACTGGTTTTTTAATGAATTTTAGACAAGGCATAGAGGTAAGCATTGTTGGTTAAAAAAAAGAAAAAGGAGGAAATTATATGCACTTTGAAAAAACAGAAGAGAAATATAAAAAACTATATTTGAGTTCATCCCTGGCACAAATTTTCCCCTTCCCAGACCCTCTTTTACTGTCCCTCCTCGCTGTACAGTGAATAGTAGGTTCATTCCAGGTAAAGAGTTTAAACAATTTGCCCTTTGTGTTATTTCCATTAACTGAATGACAGCAATGGGAGTTTCAAAATAACTCTCTTTGTTGCAGTGGAACGGATATATTCCATGGCAATTTTTCCTGAAAAATGTATCTTGGCCTGACCAGTCTGGTGTAGAAAAGTCAACGTCCATGCTTTGGACTGTTAATCTGGTTCTTTCTGAAATACAAGGCTTCAGTTAAACAATTAGGTAAAAAATAATTCCATCATACTGCCGCTAATTTTATATTTTCATTAAAAGCACTTTTTACACATTAAGAAATCCATTATCAGCAATGTTAATTTTTTTCTAGAAATTGTAGCCAATGTATTAAGGCAGGAAACAAAATAAGAATTGTAGTGCCATGAGGACAGTCACCAAAAAGTAATTATTTACTGATTAGAAATAGTTAGATAATTGTTCATGTAAGACAGCACTCATGTATTATTATTAGGGTAAAATATAATTGCCACAAAATTTCATTCATAATTATTATAACAAAACTGCTGCATACATGAAAATATTTTAACAAGACACATATCTAAGCAGTATGAAGGAATGATAGAAATCAGAATTTACTAAGATGAAGAGTTTAAATGGATAAAATATTTAAATTAAAATTTGATTTCAAATTGATAGATAAATGTAGACAATGTTAATCAAAATCTCATCAAATATTTTTTTGAAATAAAAAATTACTTCTTCCATCTGTTAGAACAAACAGATGAGAATAACTAAAATAATATTGAAGGTGAATAATAGAAGATAATACGTTAAAATACATTATTAAGGTACAAAATCAAACCAATATTACATAAGAATAAGGAAAAACAACAGTAGGTAGATAGAATCAACTATTCTAAAAAGAATCTAGAATGCGTAAGATCTTTCGTGCAAGAAATCAACTTGGGGAAACATCTCATTCTTTAAAAAACAGTATTTAGTTTGCTATCCAATTTAAGCCATTTTTGGCACAAAGGTAAGAAGGAATAAAATTCTAAGTCAGAGGAGTATTATAGCATAGGCATGAAGACACGATGGCTTTGCTTTCCGTTACACACTGCCCGTGCAGGTCGGTCTCCCTCGGACTCCGTTTCCACAGCCATAAAACAGAGGTCACCACAGTGCCTGTTGCTAGAGGCTTATTGAGAGCATTAAATAAGCAAAATATAAAAAGTGTTAAGAAAGTTGTTTAATATATCTAAGGACCCTGACAACTACATTATTATAATTAGTATTACTCTTATATAGTAAAGGGATACAGTGATTTAAAAGAAAACATTAACATTATGTAAATGAAATAAGCCAGTCAGAGAAAGACAAATACCATATGATTCCACTCACATGTGGAATCTAATGAACAAAGTGAACTAACAGGGAAAATGGGGACAGACTCACAGACAGGATGACAATCCTGGGGGTCTGGGGTGGGAGATTGAACAACAGAGAAGAAGGACTCATGGGCATGGACAACAGCGTGGTGACTGAGGGGAGGAGTGGAGGTGGGAGAGGGTATAAGGGAGATAACTGGTAATGGGAAAATATGTAAAAATAAGATAAAAGGAACAGAATTCATGCAGCAGACTCCTTAAAAAAGTAAAACAAGCAAAAAACAGTTGAACTATTCATTTCATCTTCCCAATGGAAAAATCTATAAATCTGACAACCTTCAAAAAGAGGACTGTCAAAATCTATACTACAAAGAGTTTTAAAGGTAGTGTCCTTTTTTCTTAACTCTAATAGTAAGATACTGAACAATCTAAGAAGTAAAAGATAAGTCACTTAGGAATAATCAAGCAATATATTATGTCTGCAATAAACCTATTTTTGAAAGGGAAGGGGATAATGTGTAAAAAAATCAGGATGAAGGTTTGTTGTTACGGAAGGGAAAGTTTACACAGACACGCGTGACAAGGATGAGGACACGTGTGGGGGACATGTCATTGTATAGTTCTAGTTCTTCATCTGGATGGCAGAGTCGTGGTTGTTATGTGCTGTTTTGTTTCATATTGTACTTAGCTGTTGTGGATATTCTTATGTTTATATTACATGTACATATATTTCTTTAATTTTTTTATTTGAGAGAGAGAGAGAGAGAAAAGAGAGATCCATTTGTTGTTCCACCTATCTGTGCGTTCATTGGCTGATTCTTGTATGTGCACTGACTGGGGGTTACAGTATCAACTGTAACCAACTGAGCTACCTGGCCAAGGCAACATGTACATGTTTTTAAAGGCATAGGATAAGTAATAAAATAATACATCTTACTGGGATAGTAAAAGAATAAAACTCAGCTTGATTTCGGCTGGTGCCTTTGTTAGAAATGTACTGTTATTCCTTGCTCATGTTGCCCCTAACTTCTCTGCACTTTCTCTGTCTACCTGTCAAACAGGTTCGAGCATTCTCAAAATTCTCGGCAAGTGATTTTATGCACTGTTATTTCTCACCATTTCTTCCAAGTAATTTAAAAAGTGTCTGGCCAGTTAGATGGGAGTGGCAAAAAGACAACGCCAATGAAGTTATCATAGATGACACAGCCATAACACAAGGATGTGCTTGCAAGACTTTTGCTTCTAGAGCTGCACTTCCATACCCTTCAAAAAAGAGGGGGCTCATATTTGTAAATATTGCCTGAATGAGGGTAAGAGGATTATAGTTACTGACCCCATCACATTTATCAAAACTTGATCCTAAGCTGATGGCTCTAAATAAGAATGCAAAGGATTCAACCAGGTTTTTACAAAGTAATCCTCATTTATTCTCTCTCCCCACTCCCTTTCCTTAAAATACAGATAAAATAAAACAAAGGAAAACAATATTTAAAGGTGTTCTATAATTTATCAGTATTATTATTCTATGTACTTTCAGGCATTTATCTTAATGTAGGCATTAAATTACATTATTTTTAAAAATGCAAAAGTGGGTAAGCCCAGGAGATGAGGCAAAAATACAAATGTCTTAAGTCATTAGCAATGAAAATGTTCGAGGGAACAAAACTAGAATAAATTTACAATATATTATGTATGTATTTACTGAAGATCATCTAATCCATAGGGAGTCCAGTATCAGTTTCATGTCTTTATTTTCACTAAATCTCTCTAAAGATTTCCTAGACTAGGATATAACATTTGCTTGCAATATAGTAATAGTAACAATAACGCACATATGTATTTCTATAACTAGTTCATTACTCTTTTCTCTCTCTCCTATAGTACCAAAACATTCCAAATATGGTCCTGAGGCTGTTAGAATAATGGATATAAAAAAAAGCAATATTTAAAGAACTCGGTCTTTCACACAACAGGCAGTCAGTTGTGTGTTGAGGAATCGACCCATTCACTCATTCGTTGAAAATACAACGTGCTGGTTGACCTTCTGAACTCTGCTAGGTAGTTGGAATCCCCAAAAAAGCTCAAACATGATTCTTATCCTTTTAGAATCAAGTTTAGTCAAGAAATTAACCTCATCTTGATGTCATGAGTAATACAGTATTTGGGGATAAGAGATGAAACATCCCTTCTTGCTGAAGATGAAGTATATATAAATACTTCCTATGATTGATTCTTTAGTAAAGTTAGTAGGTTTGAGGGAAAATCCATAAAATTTCATCTGCACCTTTTAAAACATACTAAGGTTCAAATCCAGTTACTTTTATAAACATGGCATCCATCACAAGTAATTCTTATAATTATGAAAAAAAGGACCAAGTTAAGTAGATGTGGACAAAGATGGTACCTCACTATTTATTTTTTCTTAAGGAAAGGCTAATTCTACTGTTTGAAGTACTTTTTCCTGTTTTAAGAAAATTCAGGTCAGCAAAACTAGCACACTGAAATGTCAGCTCAGTCATCTCTGTCCATGTCTGCCTCACACTGTCTGCTGCTTTGCTAGGTAGAAAAAGCTAATTTAGTGGCTAGAGCTAAATTAGACTTCTTAATTGACATTTCACTTTCATCTAAAATTAGGCCAGCACATGTTTAAAAATCCTTTTTATTTTGAATGAATTAGAGAACAGCTTGTAAAGGCTTGTAAAGATCAGAAGGGGTAGTGTGGGACAAGCTTAGCTGAGCATTTTCCCAATTTGGCAACTGCTATTGAAGGTATGTATCTCCGGGAGATGCCAATGGCCTGTCTGGGCCTTGACACCTGACCTGAGCAGCCCTTGTTGGGTGCCTCCTCTGTGATCTGTCTCCGCAGTTTCCTAAACTTTCTGGTCTCAGGACACTCTGACACTCTTAAAAGTTGAAGACCCCAAAGGCCTTTGGTTGAAATGAGTTTCATCTGTCAATAGGTATCACAATAGAAATCAAAGCAAAGAAACGTATGCAGTATTTACTCATTCATTTTAAAATAAATAATATGCACAACATTTTAATACAAAACAAACAATTTTAGTGGAAAATACCTATTTTCCAAAACACTAAATAGTGAGGAGTGGCACTGTATTATGTTTTTCAAATCTCCTCAATGTCTGGCTTGCACAGAAGACAGCTGGATTCTCATGTCTGCTTCTGTGTTCAGTCTGCTTCCTATGTGGTGTTGACTGAAATGTATAAAGACTACCTGGCCTTATGTAGATAGATATGTAGTTGGAAAAGAGAGGAATATATTAGGAGCTTTTTCAGGGAATTTGTGAATTCTCTGATACAACACCAAAGTTCAACAAGTGTTATCTTCTGAATGGTAAGTTGGAATGTGAAATCCGATATGTCATCAATACACCTTCCCATTGGGTTACTTCAAACCCATGTATCTATATTGACCTTTGAATTAGTCTATGGATCCTTTACTAATGCATAATTTATTAGAATCATGCATTGATCATTTTGAAAATATTGGTCTACTGAGTTACACAAATCATCCAAATATCAGTATATTGCATCATATAACATCAAAAATCACATTCTTGACTATCACCAATGATCACATCAGAGAAGTCTCTAAGAACTAGAAAGCTGTCAAACTCACAGTGGTAGACACCATAAATGTCCAAAGTTCTAATTTTTCCTTGGAAGTTTTGACTTTATCATTAGCAATATATGCTGTCAGTTGTTTTCCTTGAAGCAATATTTATTTCTGGGAATACATCTGCCAAACACTCAAATCTAAATAGTATAGTATTTCTGTCAGGCATTCTGTCAAGCAAAAATAGTGCTCTATAAAAAAAGTGTCTAATTCCTTCTTTCATTCGAGATTCCTATAAGTCCTTTTTCTGGAAACAACTACAGTCCTTCAATATGAAACAAAAGTTCCTTATGTGTATTTCCCATTTTGTCACAACAAATTTAAAAAGGCATGTACTCAAGTGTTCAGATTTAATAAAATAAATCCCACTGCTTCACCAAGAACGTCCTCAAGTAGCACTGTCTTCTTAAAATAGAATCACTGTAGTACATTTTGGTACCACTGCCTTCATGCTAAAACTCCAACAGTTTTACCCACCATGGCCTGGGCACTATCAGTGCAAAGGCCAACACAGCAGAAAAGGTAAATGGAATGTCAGTAATATAAAGTAGCTTTGACCCTGTGACCTCTGGCCAGTGTCTTGGGGGCCCCAGTGGTGGGTGGATGACTTTCAGAACTGCCAGTCCACTTGACCACCCACAGATGGAGCCACCCAGCTACATTAGTGTGCAGTCTACAGAGTGATTTTCAAAGAATGAGCTTGCAGTGGCCGGGCATAGAGGAAGTAAAAGGAGGGAAGAATAGAACATCTATCAGAATCTTGGAGGTGATGCTTTTTGTGCAAACTCATACAAAATCACTGTGGCAGGATGATATATTTTTGTTTTTGTTTGTTTGTTTGTTTTTTGGAGCTGTGTGTTAGGATGGGACAAATGTCAAGAATTGTCACCACTCTTCCTTTAATCCAGATATTGGCTGGCCATTTGGCTCTCCAAGCACTTTCTTGATTGTATCAGAAAAAGATGTGCTTTATCAATTTCTTCTTTTTCTAAAAAGAAAGGAGGAAACAATAGAGCAAAGGGGCAGTTTTGTGAAATGGCAGTTCCTCCAGTCAGGGCCATCCCCCAAATTCAGTTATATTTTAGAGATTTGGGGTTGAACCCACATAATGCCTATAGCGCCAAGATGATTCAAATAATACCAAGTCCAAATATTAATAATCAACAATACAATTTATTTAAGTACCTCCTTAACATAGGTTTGTTATGATTCCTTACCTATGGTTTAGATTCCTATTGCATGCTGATACAAAAGCAGAAATGTGTTCAAGATAGCATTTGTCCACAATTACGTAGCATTTACCATGTGCTAAGCCCAGGTATGAGCCCTTTATATATATTTAGTCATTTAATCCTCAAAATGACCTTATAAGGTAGGTTTTCTTTCCCCTATTTTCTATTGAGAATACCAAGCAAGAGAATGTAGGTAACTTGCGTTAGGCAGCACAGCTAATAAGTTCCGGAGCCAGAATTTGAACCTAGGCTCTTTGGGTTCCCGGCAGTCCACACACTTAACACCACGCGAGAAGCAAGACAAACCCTAAAATGAGTGTTCTATGGACCTTTTAGTGGTTTCTCTCTTTTAAGGGTTGTTTTTGATTCTTCAAAAAATAAAAAAAATCTCTCAAAACTATCCCTGGACAGCAATTACAAGCATTTTGTCATTTTATTTATGAAATTATGATTTAATCAAAATTAGGGATGATCTCAGAAAAGGGTAACAAATAAAAAACCCTCCAACAGTGCTGTTTTAAAGTAAATGCAAAATGCAACCATTATCATTTTTATACCAACATAATAAACAAACTCACCTACATAATTTTATTCATTGAGTGGACATTTTGCCCTATGTCATCCTAATAATTTCTGGCACTTTGCCTTATGCTCTGCAGACTCAAGTTACTGAGAACTGTCATCAGATTAGAATGAGGTGAATTCTAGAACCCATGGTCCTCAGACTTTGTTTGATGAGATAAGTAATGCAAAAGTGCTTTGTAAAGTGAAAATGATTTATAAATGTTAGGTAATATCATCATTGTAATAACCACTTCATAAGGTTGCAATAAAAATTAAGTGGGAAAATGCTAGACTGTAAGCCCCAAGAGAGCAGAAATTTTCATGTTTTGGTCACTGCTCCAGACTTAGCCTCTAGAATGATACCTGACACATACTAGGTGCATACTGAATGAATATGTGTAACACGCAAAGTGATTTATGTAAGATAATCCAAGTGGTTGTTAGGTCAATTCTATGAATGCAACAAAAACTATTTTCATACTTTTACTATCAACATCCCAATTGCAAGTCAACTCTTTATTTCAAATGTTGTATTTATCAGTATTATTTATAATTTAGTTGTTAAATTATCTCCCACTAAATTGTAGGCTCCCCGAGCACAGGGACAGTGCCTAAATGGTTCTCCATGTGACTCCCAGTGCCTAGCTCTGGAGATAGTCGCTATATAAAACAAATTAATTTTACAGGGGGAAACGCAGTGCTTCCCATGGCCATAATATACTGAAGAATAGACTACCAGGCACTGTGTCAGCAGCCTTAAATTAGCAACAGTCCTGACAGGCAACAATGCATTAGTTATCTGCATGCCACAAACACTGACGAAAGATAGCCGAGAACATTCTCAGGGTGCTGTCTCTCACTGCAGGTGGAGTGCAGGAATTCAAGGGAATCTGTGTTATCACGAACACTCTTTTCTAAGGGGATGGGCTGGGAGGCTCACAAAAAGCCAGCCATCCCCATTAGGGAGAGTATTAAAAGGGGCAGCCCCCAAAGATTCAGCAGTAAAAGGAGTGAGAGAATACCTAGCATTCCTTTTTAAGTAGGTGCTGTAAATATGTTAGTATACTCAGTAATTCTTTATCTAGATAGTCCTCCTCAGCTGGAGGCTAGAAAGTGGATAATAAATATATTAAAAAAATGTGTTTTGATCCCTGGCCAGGTGGCTCAGTTGATTGGAGCATCGACCTGTATACCAAAAGGTTGTGAGTTTGATTCCCAGTCAGGACATGTGTGTGTGGCAGGGGTGGGAGTGGGGTGCAATTGATGGATGTTTTTCTCTCTCTCAAATCAATACACATATCCTTGGGTGAGGATTGAAAAAAAGATTTTTTAAGGGTTCTGCTTGGGCCAGCTGTAGACCTACAACCTGAGACTGAGAGTCTTGAGACAAAACAGAGATGCAGCCTGCAGGGTGCAGCTGCCTCGCGCCTTTCCCGGCTCAGACTGCTAGAGAAGGAGGAAAACGGACTGCCTGGGCTAAGAAAGTTTAATACCTTGGAGCTGATATTTAAGGTATTATTTCATCTTCCTGACAGGATCCGGTGCTATTTTTACCCAGGTTGATGCAGAGGTTAGGTCTGGACTTTAGGAAAAAATGATGATTTATTTTAAGTGCTGTTTCTGTGACAATAGCTACCCCTCCCCCACTCACTACAGCCACATTATTCATTGTTCCCGTCATACAAATGCCCTGTTCTCCCTCTTATTTCTCTTAAAAACACACCCTTGTGGGTATCTCCTTGATAACCCCCCCTAACAAGCCCCTGGTTGTTTGTTGAAATTCCTTCCTCCTGTGTCACTGGTTCCAGTTGTCAGTCTGGGCGCCTCCCCATTCCTCGCCCACAGCCTCCCTGCCTCCTCCGTGGCGATGTTGTTTCTCATTTAAATGAACAGTTGGATTCTTTTATTCCTTACAAGTGCTGGATTTGCCTTATCGCCCTCATTCCTTTGGGGGTTGCCAATTGGTTTTATCCACGGATGTATCACTTCTCTGGCTTCCTTTTTTTTTCTTGCAAAGAGAAAGAACCTTGCCGTCAACAAGCCTCTCCGGAGTGGAAGATTAAAAACCTAGACATCACCTACCTTGCAGCACTACTCCCAACTGGGTTGTGTAAAACTCAATTAAACGTGTCCCCATTGAATACTGCATTACAGTACATTACACAGAAAATTCTTCAAGCGTGATGACAAAGCTTGAAACCATGCCTCAGAGCTGTTCCTTGCAGCTTTCTTGAACATTTCAGTCTTTACGGTGTGAGTCTCCTGTACAACTTTAGTCCAGCCACGATGAAAAAAAAATCACAGGGACCCACAAGGATTCAAAGAGAAAAGGAGAAAAGTGAAACCGGTTTTGGCACTTCCCCGGAGCCTCTGTGGGAACTATACTGCCAACACACCACTTGAACTGTATTTCTGAGGTCTGCGGTCTCACAATGGGAAATATAACTCCCTTATTTCGGGCAGGTGGATTTTATAGATTTCCTCCTCTACCAAGAATGCTGTAGTCCCCAGAATACATAAGAGAAAGACATGAGTCCTTAGGACAGGGGATTTACGCAGACACACATTCACGGAGATTTAAAAAGCGCAATGACCACAGGAGTCCCTTCAGAATTTGTCTCTTCATGGGACGAAACTAAACATGGTTCCCCATCAATGCCAAACTTCAGAACTGTTGTTAATATAGACCATGCCCTCCTGTGTTTGTCTCTTACTCTCTTCCACAGTTTTTATTTGTGCTCTGGGTTGCCAAGAGGCAATCCTCCCCTCCTCATTCATTCACACAATTGGGTTTTCAAAGCTTCTTTATTAAGCAATGCACACAGGCTTATAAAATTTAGAAATAATCTTTTTCCATCAGCATTGTAGATATTCCTCTATTACTAACTTCACTGTTTTGCTATTCGAGGCTTTTCTCTTTCATATTTTGGCAACTCGAAGCACAATGTCCACCCTGAGCACACACACAAGCCTTTGTGTGGTCCCTCACCCATGTGCTGGTGTTAGGCACGGGAAGATGAGCTGGCTGCACGAGGTCACTGGAGTATATTTGAGGCCCTACTTTTGATGTTCTTTACTGATTGTCATTTATTTTCTGTCAAGAGTATGAGGCACTCTTTGGTCCTATACTTGATCCGAAATGCGATGTAGTATTATTGAGAGTTAATTTAGAGATCCTAATGCTTTAAGGACACAAGAAATAACCCGCGGATTATTCAAAGCTAAAACAGTTCTTTAATGTGGAGCTAGGGGGCGTGGTGATACCAGAAGTTCTATTTTCACGATAAACAGATTAAGCTACTATTATTAAAGAAAGAGCATGTTTGTCTGCACGTGCATATATATTCATGCAGACACATGTACATGTGCATGTATGTATATGTATGCTGAGACCTACTCTCGTCATTGTCAAAGTCATTTTCCAGCACATGTACTATACCTAATTCTCCCCATAGCATCTTGCTTTAATTCAGTTGTGGGGGTTCATTCTTCTCCAACATTATCATATACTATTATCGGCAGTGTTTTTAGTACAGAAAGAGAAGTGTTGACTATTCTGGATCTCCACTGCAAAGTCATAAACTCTGATACTTAAATGGAAATGCGGCTGAAGTGGACTTTGGCTGGGGTTCCAGAAAGGTAATCCCTTATGAAAAATCGTACTAGAGGCAAAGCTAGATGTTACTAGGGAGTCCAGCAAATGAAAACAACAAGTAAAAACGTCACCCAAAAGTGCAGAGCCACGGCTATCTGATGCCAAGATGACTTCAAAGTTTAATTAGCAAATACGTTTGATTAACAGTTTCCAGTTTCTTTAATTCAAGGAAGTATTCAAAGATTAGCTGATTATTCATAAGACAAGTTTATACCAGGAGTAACCTAGAGTTCAGGAAAGAGTTTATCTTTCTTTTCCAACCTCTTTGTTAGTATCAGGATAAAACAAAAGACATTTTTTCCATTCCAAGGCAGTATGTTTCCTAATACATGCTAGCAGTCATTTAACTCTTATCTCATGAAGAACTTCAAGGTAGAAATCTTAATGTGAAAAAGCTTTTATCTGTCCTAATCTTTGTTTTTTTTTTTTTTTTAGAAGCATGGTTTGATAAATGCCTATCTTATACTTTAATTTTAAATTCATGTAAACTACTGAAAAAATTGTCATCCTTATCCTTGAAACTTTTAGTTTGTCCAAATGAAAAACATAATTCTATAGAAATATATTTCTGCAAAGGTTTAAATTTGAATTTTCTATAAGAATTATTCTATCATTTAATTAGAGTTTTAAAGACATTTTGCGAACTCCGTATAAACATCTATATAGCCCTTTCTAAGAAAAAAATCGTTACAAATAGCTAGTAGTAATTGTGTTTGTTTTATGCCAACTCTTTCACTTTATAGCAGAATCATTTATTTATTCTTGTATTTTTAAATGAATTGCTCATCCTCTCGTATCAGAGGACTTTTTGGCTGGCCAGAGAACCCGCTCACTCCCTCATGTCTCGTGTGCTTCCGTTCCAACATTTTGGAACATTTGTTTCAACTAACAGATCGACCACATTAGTTCATCATACTTCCAGAGTTGAAGGTTAGGGCATAGCAGCCCATTGCCGTTAACTGTATGATTTCTTGTTTCTCAGGATTTTATTTCTTATTTTTCCTTTTTTCAAAACCATCTGAGCAATTTGGGTTCTGAGAAATGTTATTTCTCCAACAATGGTGAGTATTCTCCGACGAGATACAGATCAAGGCTATCCTGTGATTGTTCTTAAGGCTTTAACTAATCCGCACAGACCAGTACTGAAGCTACCTGACATCGTCTGGTGGTGCCCATGTTCACAGCCCTCTAACTGAGTCAAAATGTACCACTCTCCTTTAATGTTCACCTCCTCCCGATGGACCATTTCATTCCTGTTCTCAGAACCCTGGCTACTGTTACCCCTTCTTTCTCCTTTAAATACTTGTTTTACCTCTTGACCATTCACTTGTCCTTCTGGTTATTCCTTTCATAGCTTCCACTGCCTATTAACTGATATAAGAACGCTGATATTTTCCACGGCTTTAGCTGTTTTTATCCAGAGATTTCAAAGTGCTTTAAGATAGCTCTGTTGCTTTGTGGAAGACAAATAATAAGTCAAAAAGAAATAGATACCCCAAAAGTGAAGGACCCCATGTGTATTCACACACTAAGACCACTGGAAAATTCATTCGCCCTTGAATTACTTTGGTTAGGCAGGTAGGAAGGTCACTGAGAGAACTGGGAGTGCAGGAAATCTAGGGATGCAATTTGCTTTGAATCTTAAAGAATGGCTGGGGTCAAAAGGTCTGAAGGTCACCGAAATAAAAAAGCAAAGGAATCCAACCCATGTTGTTGTTTTTCTGACAGACTTCTTTCAGTCAAAATGTTCCCTGACTTGAGAGTACAGCTACCAGAGGTTTCCAGACTCTCTCAATTAAAACAGTTTACCTCTTTGGAGGAACCCATTGCTGCAGATGTGAGGAGAACAACCCGAATATCCTATATAGGAGAATAGATCAATAAATAGGTGGTGTCCTAATACAAAGGAATACTAGTCAGCCATGAAAAAAACTATTGCTACATAAAACGACATGGATGGTTCTCTAAAACATTCTGTTGAGCAAAGAAAGTCACAAAGGACATGACTGCACTTACATGACTTCATTCCTGTGAAGGTTAAGAATAGACAAAACTAACACGTTAATAGAAATCAACGATGGTTGTCTTTTGGAATATGGGAGATCTTCTGAGGGGATAGATATATTTTATATCTTCTTTGCACGGATTTGCAGATTTTGTTGTTGTTTGCCAATTTTCTATATGCCACAACCAATTTAAGAAACCAGGTTAGAGAAACTAGAATTAATTGCATTGGGATTTTTATTCCGAAAATGTTTTATTTATATTCTCATTTATACAGTAGTTTATGCCCTACCTTTTAGCGGTTTTCAAAATAAATTCTTTTCTGCTTGAAGTCAAGCCAGTGTGGGCTGAATTGTTTCATTAATTTCATAGGCATGTCACATTTTAACATGTTTAAAAGATAAATGCAGGGGTAGAAATAAACACTATTTTATTTGTAGGCAGAGCTGTGTTGTGAACAAAATTAGTCCGAATTCTGACTCTATCCGTCACTAGCTGTATAAACATGTAATAATTATAGCAACCCCTGAGTAGTAGCTGCTTAACACATTACAAGGTTTACCACAGAGTAAATGCTCCAAAAATTTCTGCTTCTCTTTTTCGGCCTTTTAACTTCAAATGTTTTATCTCCACACAGGAGGCTAGATGTGGACCTCAGGTGTGTAGCTCTGTGTGTCTTGTATGACTGACACCTCCTAGGATGTAAAACAAAGCCGCTCCTGTATAACACAAAGTCTTACAAGGATGGGAAGGCATTACCAACAAGAAAGCTGTCAGTTTACTTCACCCTTTAAATATAAATTCTTAGCCATCACTGCTGCTTCCCAGCCCCATCTAGTGCCTTCCCTCTAGACTTAGGAAACCCAGGAGTAAAGCAAGGGGAGAAGTCAGACACTCACTCACATCTTCAACAAACATTTCTTGAGTGCTTCCTATTATTTACTAGTCAGGCATTGACCCCCGCTCTCGGTGTTTCTAGGACTTGGAGCTGGAATCAAACTACAAGTACATGCTTTCAGGGACATGCTGCTTCTGGAATGTTCACTAGATAAAAATCTTCAAAAACTTTTCTATATTCTTTTATCAAGTCTTACTAGCGAACATAATAACAGTCTCCTTCCTGCTTCTGAGAGCAGCTGAGAGTCTTCTGTTGACACAGTCTCTAGCACTGGACTCCAAAAACCAGAAGCAGGGAGTTCCCATTAGGAGTTGTGCACTTGAAGACTTACCCTTCCTATCCGTCCCACAAAGCCAGAATTGTCTGACCTGCAGGGCACAGCGTGGGACTCATCTGTTTTCTTAGGCATTTCCTGGCTAGGGACAGAATACACTGGGGTGTGGGGGGAAGAGAGTGACACAGAGGAGATCTGTTTCCAGTTGAACTGGATGAGGTGAGTATCCAAGTATCCATGTAATCTCTGCCTATTAATGGGCAGTATATTGGGCTTACAGGACATTAAGGCTCAGAAATGCAGTGGTTAGTTATGGGGGGAAAAACTCTAAAATTTTTCACTGAAAAAGTCAATAAATCCAAGAGCAGATACTTCTAGGAACCCAAAAGGGTTCAACCAACTTTACTTAGTTGGCTTTATGTAAAGGAGGTGGGGCAGGGGGAGGTGTGTGAACAACTTGACCTTATTTTTGGCCTCTAACCAAAAATGTTAGCTTACCAGTGCAGGGATAATTGTCTGTTTTGTTTACTCCCGTGCCTAGAAAATTTCCTGGCCCATAGTAGGCCTTCAATAAAAAGGTGGTCACTAAATGAATAAGTGATGAAAAGCGGAGATGGGTTCGATTAGAACTGTGCCATTTGTTAGCTTCAAGATTTGGGAAGTTCATTAAACTCTAAAAACCTCCATGTCTCCATCATAAAACTGAGAAGAAAGGCATTGCATTCACAGGGTATGTGTCAGTGTTTAATGGTTTGATGTCCAGGACAGGGCTTCCCAGACAGTAGCACTGAGGGCAGGTGAACTCCCCGCTCCTTCTGCACACTCTCTGTAATGATCTAACACCTCGTTAGAGAGTTGGGTTAATTGGGTGGTTCTATAATAAGGATTCTATGGTGACTTAAATATGTTACAATGGCATGTAGCATTGGTTACAACAAAGCACTGTCTGCCCTCCTAGATTTTTCTAACAAGTATGTTCCATGGTAAGAAAATAAAGTTTCACTTGATAACAATAACTGTAAGTTGATGAAATAAACAGGTAACTATTTTCTCAGGGTTTGGATATTACAATTAGTGTAATACAAAATTCTCGACTTGTAGAATTTTATCACTTTGAACGAACTCCATTGTTTCTATTCCAGGGGTTTTATTTATCAGTCCCATGTAAATAAGTTGTTCTCAACCTAAAGTTAATAGCTGATCTGGGACTTTGTTTGGATAATAAAATACAGATCTTTGGCTTAAAATGGTTGGAAGCTAAAAACTCACATAAACCTATATCACAATAAAAGCTGTATCAGAGGACTTTATTTAATGGGGTGAAGAAAATATTTCCTGATTTTTTTATTACTATTGGGCAGATCTGACACCATTAGTTTTCTTTCTGTCATAAATACAGACGAGGAGAATTTGACAGGCGTCACTATAAAATAGGTTACAGATAAGTTCAGGCCTCCTTCCCTCCACACAGACCTTTTACACTCAGTTCTGACGGGGCTGCTTGAATAGATGGACCAAGGTTTGATTTTAGGCTTCTAGGTCACGGCTTCACCTTGACAACAGTTCTTTTCATTTCCAGCCGTAACATTTGCTAGGATCCCTAAGGTGCTTTCATTTCTGTGAGTAGTGGAAGGGGAAAAAAGCATAGAAAAAAAAGATAAATCTTAATTCGCACGGTGCAGGACTATCTCTGTGTCTCCGGCACCAAACTTCAAATCCAATCCAAGAACTGGATGTGTATTAGAAGTCTGCAGATTTAAACCTTGTCCACCATGATCAGACTGGATTTATGAAGCATCATAACTCTCCAGACACCATCCAGCAGCTTATTAATTTAATAGACTCCTGTCCATTCATGATGTTCCTGCCCTGACAGTCTCTCAAGATAAGACGAACGCCTTTTGACAGGACAGAGAGCATATATATTTTCCTCTGTTTTCTCGCGGATGGGGTTGTCAACAACTTGAAATGTGTGGCTCAGCAAATTTGCTTTTTTCCTTCTCTTTTGCTCCCCTCTTTCGCTCTGCAGGAAGGAGGACAGAGGCAAGCCTCCGGAGGGCTCCAGGGGTCAGGGGGCCCGTGTTTCCCCTAAGCACTTATTTAGCATTTTGTTTTACAAAATAGCAGTGAATTGACTTAAAGGCATAAGCATGGGGGCATTTTCACCATGAAAAGAAAGAGCATTACAATTTAATGCTTCATATAAATTAGGAGGTGCTGGAAGAAGAAACAGCGGTAACTGTTCCCATTAAAGAGAGAGCACAGCAGCACTTCCTTTGCTCTTCTCTGACCCCAGTTGTGGGAACGAGGGGGCGTGCCAAAAAAGATAGCACTCAAGCTGTTGTGTATTTCCAGACCAAACAGGAAGAATTTTGCAACATTCTTATTTTTCCTTTACAGTATTCTCATGCTGGACTGTTGTGTTTGTTATTTGCCAATAAGTTCACAAATCTCAGCGAGTCGGTTAGTATGCTAGTATGTTACAGGGTTAACTATTTCTAGCCCCGAGTACATGCTTCTGTGACAGGTCAGTAACCACTAGACGCTGGCCTCCCAAACTTCAATGTGTGCACAGATACCTGAGATCTTATTAAAAGGCAGACTTGCATTCAGTAGGACTAAATAGGACTCGGGATTTTTGTATTTCTACAAAGCTGATGCCTTATTGCTTGCTCATTGGCAAAGCATATATGAAATAGCAAAATGCCAGACAATAGTTTCAATGAAAGGAATTGTTCAGATCTGGACACAATCATACCCTAGTATTGCACCAAGGTAAGACGTAACTTGAACATATTGCAAAAGTTAACAAATTCCTGGCAAATTGTGCGTAGTCAACTAATATTTCAGTGAACTGAAAAACATACAACCCCCAAATTTCATGCCATGGCCATCTTTTTAATAATTACTTTTCATTTTTACACGTGTGTAAGGATGATTATCTTAATTTCCTTTGAGATAGTTAACTGAAACGGTGTCTTTAAAGCCAAAGATGAAATAAAAAGTAACTTGTCCATTTTCTCACATACATTGTTCCTTTATTTCTTCTCATTGATAGAAAGCTATCTTTCCTATCTGCATCTCCAGTTAAAGTGTAAGTGCAAACCTAAAATAAAAAACTCATGGACATGGACAACAGTGTGGTGATTGCTGGGGGGGATGGGAGTATAAGGGGACTAAATGATAATGGAAGAAAATACACTAAAGATTACATGAAATAAATATATAACTAAATACTGTTTTGTCTAAATATCTTTCATAAGTCTTTCTTTTTTTGCTCCCCTAGACTTATGATCAAGCCATTCTGGCTTGACAGATGAAAATATTTGACCACAAAATACACAATTAAATCTAGAAACCTACAAAGCAAGATAGCAGAAATAATACATGAGATGCTTAGATTTCATTTGCATTACAAAACTAGTTCTGACACTGAGAAACTCCAAATTATTATTTACTAGTTTACTGATAAACTTTGTATTTTTGGGGGGGAGGAGTGTAGAAATATCCTATATAACTCATTGGATCAAATTCATTATGAAACCGTAAGTTCCTCATTAGAAGGATTTGATCAGTATTCGGAAAATATTGTTTTTGTAAGAAGCCTGTGAAACTTCTATTTTTTTGTAAGATTACAGAAAGTAAAGGGTGTTGAACTAAAGAGCAGTCATTCTTGGAAATCTTTACTGACAACGGAGACTAGACAGTGATGATAAATACTAGATTTCTGACGGAAAAACTGGCTTAAAGTAATTTATTCCCATTGAATTTCAATGGGCAAGAGACAGAACTACATGAATAGATAGATAGAAAGATCTTATCTGTTTTTACTTAGAAGTATGTATTTCGGATCCATTCCTTTGGCTGGGATATTCTTGCTTGCAACACCACGATATACTATCTTGGTTGACCCCACTGTTGTCTGACAGTCTTCATAGCCCCCGGACAGCCTAATGAGAATACATCTTCTCTGAAGTACTACTGTATGTCATGGCATATAAGGTGACCTTTTAAGTTTAAAAATAGCCTTCAAAAATGGAGTTGACTTATATACCAAGAATAAACTGAAAAGCTTCCAATTCCAGGTCTCAGAGCAAAGTCTTGAGATCTGGCTGGCTTTCCCCCAGTGAAGAGCTTAGAACAGCAGGCGGGCAGAGTTCATGTCTGACAGGAGGGAAAAAAATGTGGCTCTGGAAAGAACTGCCCAGTAATAGTGAGCCAATGTCTTGGCATGGCTGGTGTGCAAAGATGTTACATGACATCCTGTGGTTTGTCAGCATCTTTTGCATGTATGTAGATTTTAATTTTGCCAAATTTTTTTACACGGCCTCATGCTAACTGCTATGGTATAACGATGATATATATACCATATATATATATCTTTCCAAAGAAATACTCTTGTACCAGATTCCCTAGCATTTTAAAAAGCTTGCTAAGGTGTGATAGAATTTTCTAGATGTGGGGGCAACAGCATTTCAGTTACTGGATTTTCAAATGATTTCTATACTACTAGTTTCTAAAATTACATGAAGTGAGAGTAGAGATTACCTCCTGAGTGATGCATCACAAAAGCCATTAACTAATGATTCAAAATTCAGTGAGGGCACACTATGCACTGTCTGTGGGTGACAGAGCTGAGAAATAGAGTTGTTGCCTTTGAGGTGTGCACGCCCAATTTGGGACAATGCCCAGGCTGGGGTGGAGCTCTGCCCTTATGGGGACAGGGCAGGGAAGGCTGTTCAGAGGCACTGATGTGAGGTCTTTTGAACGGCACCTGTTAGCAATGATCAAGATGACAAGAAGTTTACTAGGCGAAGGAAACATTATGTACAAGGAAAAATATAAACAAGCAGTGGGTATTTGAAGCATTTAAAATAAATGAGTAAACTCGGAGTATAGGGTATCTGTGGAGGATAAATGAGAAATGAGGCTCTAAAGAGTAGGGTAGTCAGAATGCAGATGAGATAATGTAGGGGGAATACAGACGAGAAAAACAAAGACAAGAGAATGACAACATTTAATAGACGAACAGTGATGGAGAAACCTGTCACTGGGCATGGAAAGGGACAATCGGGTCAAGCCCAGTGGGATGAAAAGCTGCCAACAAGAAACCACAAAGGACCCATGAGATCACTTTCATGGAGCCAGAAAGTTAGAAACTAGACAGAATGAGAAGATGCTGGACTGTAGGAAGTGTCAACGGAATGAGTGCAGAAAACTCTGCAGAAGGTTGCCTAGAAAGAAAGCAGAGAGCGCTTCTGTTAAATATGGTGAATTAACTGCATGTGGTTACTTCTGCTCCTTTCACTAACTTGACAGTTAAGAGACCAAAGATAATGAGGGCAGAGACGTACGGCAGAATAGGCAACAGAAGGCAACACAACCTTGGAAGCTAGAAAATGATGAAGATGACATAGCAGAGCACAAAATGCAGAAATTTGAGTGCTTGAAAAGCAGCAGGTCCCCAAGAAGCAAGCGGAGTTATTCTGCAGAATCCAGAAAAGGTCAGGAAATAAAGACACTTAGTGCCTTAAAAGTTGGGCCGAACAATGGGGTTAAAACGCACAGGACTGGCATTTTGAGTGGGAAGCTGTTAGCTACACATGGTCAGCTATTCCCTATAGGGCGATGGGACACTCCCATCCCACTTGGTTTGGAGACAGAGCTTTAGTCCTTGGAGAACTGGAACAGTGACTTTAGATCCAGAGACACAGGCTCAGCAAAGGGGATGCTCAAGTGTCCCCTGCGTTAGAGTAAGGGAACATCTACAATCTCAAAAATGAAATAGGAAAATTACTCAATACACCAGCTGATCTCTTTTGCTCAATAAGTCCTCAAACTGCTGGCTGCAAGACTCACAAATCTCAGAGATGGAGTCGGTATTCTCTGGAGAAGGTAATCACGCTAAGATTAAAAAATTACATATACCATTATATGGGGACCTCATTAGATTCCCATCCTATTGCCCTGTGCAAAACCCACCATTTGCCTGTTCATGCTGTTGTAGCATTTGGACTTTAGTGCCCCACTCCTTAAAAGTGTAGTCATCCGTGGATCTCTAGCCATTAGAGGGAAGCTTCAACACTAAATACAGAGATCAGAACAGGTTAGACAAAGTGAAAAACAAGGCGCAGGTCACATAACTTCCTAAACACCTTTCCAATTCCTATTTTAAGAGATTAAAGAATATCCATATAAAAAGAGCAAGCCATTGAGAAAAAGAAACTGTTACAGAACAAGAAAGACTTCTTGCAAATTATAAATATGATAGTTAAAATTCCATAGTGAAGTTAAGAAATAAAGTTTGAATACATCTCAGAAAATTGATTAAAAGTCAAGGAGATAATTGTGGGCATATTATTAAATGCATATCTTATATTGCTTTCCATATTAAAGATTAAGCTGCAGCTCATTCATTTATCTATTCATTCATTCATAAATTATTAATGAGCACATACTCTGTGCCATATACTACCGTGGATGACTAAATATTGTACAGAATTCCTATCCTCAAAGAACTCTCATTCTGGGAGTGGACAGAAATGGCACTGAAATGTTTCACTAAATGCTAAAATGTCAAACATGAAGATAAATGAGAAAGGATGACACAGACTCAAAGTCCTGTGACCCCCCACCCCAATTTTTATCTTAAAGCCCTAACCCCCTGTGCAGTGGCATTCAGAAGTAAAGCCTCTGGGCGGTGTGTGGGATATGAGGGTGGGGAACCTCGTGGTGAGGTTAGTGCCCTTGTAGGAAGAGGCAGGAGGGAGCTCACTCTTCTCTCTTTCTCCACTGTGTGAGGACATGCAAACCAGGAAGAGGGCTCTCACCAGACACCAGAGTGCCTGTACCCTGACCCTGAACTTTCAAACCTTCAGAACCGTGAGAAATAAATGCCTGTTGTTTAACTCACCCAGGCTATGCTATTTTGTTATATAGCAGCCTAAGCTGATTCATACAGAGGAGAAAAGTCAGAGGAAGAGAGACTGAGTGAGATAGGGTAGTTAGGCAGACATTTACAGAGTCCTGAATGAGGTAAGAGAGGGTGCAATGTGGGGACAGAGCTCAGGGCAAAGGTCTGAGGCAGAGACAGTTTTTGTGTTCTAAGGGCAGCAGAGTCGTTGGAGAGCTGGCGTACACATAGCCACAGGGGTACATCTGACAGATCATCTCGGATCTGTGCAGCCAAAGCAATGACTCTGTAGGTTTAGCTCAGGGGTTCTCGAGCTTTTTCTGTAAAGGGCCAAATGGAAAATATTTTAGGGTCTTAAGGCTGATAGTTTCTGCCAACCGCTGCAGTGGGAACGTGTGGGCCAGGTCTGGGTACTCGCACCAGCCACCTCAGTCTCGTGGTGCCGGGCAGCCACTGCAGGGGGAGGTACTTCCAGTTTCCCACTATCTCTGGGAAACCAGAGGCAAGGTCGTCATCTACCAAGAGATGTTGTGCATTTGGGGAGACCGAAGTCTGAAACAGTGACCATGAAGATCAATGAGGGGAATAAATCTCGATGTACAGGCTATCCACACGGAGCACTCACCTCCAATAGAATGCAATGCAAACTGGTCGGCACTGGGTTCTGGTGGTGGTGGTTCACCTGTTACATTTTGACCACATGTTTCTATGGCACGCACCATGAATCGGGCACTCCTGTAAGCATGTCACCTATATTAATTCACTTCAACTTCTGTCCAGAGAAATGTGGAAAGTTGGATTGACCATAATGGAAGTATTGTCAGGCCAGTAAATGCCGGAAAGAGAGAAAGGTGAAGGGGTATGAGAGAGATTAGAATCACAAGGGCAGGAATCTCCATCAGGTAACCTAGAAGAAAAATAGGAGGAGCTGGTGGACAGGAAAACAGCAGTGCTGGAGTGAGGGGATAGGAGGTCCATTTGGAGTTGAAAAATCATGGGAGTCAGGTAATAAATGGGTTAAGGTGGAAGATTTACTACTATCTTCCAGAGGGTGTATCTACTGACATTATTTCTCGGGCAGATCAAGTCTTGCTGTTATTAATGGATGGACCTAGGCGTAACCTTGCACATGTCTTCACTGAAACCCCGATGGAATCGTGTGGGTCTCAGAACTCGCAGCAGCTCTCCACCGCCTCCCTGAGAGCGCCTTCAGGCTGAGCACTCAGCGAAACCCACCACCAGGCCCTCAGGAGCTTTTGCAGGCTTGTCCCTCACTGGTCTCATTTGCAAATTCCCTGCTCTAAGCAGAGTATGCTCTGACACTCTCGTGCACACACTGGATGCTCTCGGGTACACACTTCCAACCTCCTCAGACGCCTCCCTCCACTTCTCCAACTCAGATTCAGGTTCTAACAGCCAACCAAAGTTCCACACCATCTCTCAGCTTTGCCTTGACCACGTAGGACAGCACCTGGTATAATGCAACCTGCATCAATTAAGGGCTTTCAATAAATCCTTAAGCCGGGGGCGTGTTTCAAAGACCTCTGTATCCCTCCTGACACCTGGGCCACGTCATGCACAAAGCATGAGCTCAATTACATTTATTTTATTTGGAAAAATATTTTATGGAACAAAGTGTTAGGACACTCAGAGAGATACTAGAGAAAAATAATTATATCACTAGGGAATAATTTAAATTCTATGGATGAGGGAAACTTTGTGGGCAAGGCAGAGATTTCTTTGTTCTTTTAGTTTGGGTTGTATAACAAGAAGAGCAGCATGTAGTTAAGACAAAACGTGATTTTCATTTGCAAACACTTTTCTAAAATTATATAAGAAAAATAATCAAAGTGAAGGAAATTATCAAAGAGGGATACAAAAAAAAAGCTCCCACATCTTAATACCTTTATAGAAATACTTTTATAATTTTGAGGTATTTCTTTCCACTACATTTACCGATGCATGCATTTTTTAATATAGTTTTAAGCATACTAGACTCAAAACCTCACATTCTGCTTTTTCACTTGGAGTTATAGTCTAATAATTTCCTCTATGCAATACACTATTTTAAAGAAGTACTCATAATACATTCCTGTGGAAAAAAATCCACCCTAAAGAGTTGTGCCCCATGTTAGCTGACAAAGATACTTTGGGGGGTAGCTTTCAAGATTAGCATCGCTTTGAATGACAAGCGAACATCCCTGAATGATAGTGAGTCACCTCTCAAAAGACCCCACTCTTCGTTTTTCATTTTTATACTTATAAAACTGACATATTCTCAGGCCTTATCATTTGCCAACATCCTAACGGGGTTTTTACCCCTAAGAGACAGAAGCGTCATTCACACATGAATCCAAGGTAGTCAGGGGTATTTTTTTCCTCAACGTACAATAGCTCATCTAACCCACGAAGGTAATTAATAGTATTATCATGTAGGATTATTTATCAACATTTCATTAAGGAAACCTACAGTAATGTTGATATGAGGACAAATGTATTTTTTCATATAATATAGCAAACATTAATAATAACTAAGGACATAAAGTATTTGGTACAACCAGAATCAGACTGGAATAACATCATTAAATCACTGATATAATCATAAAAACATCAAATGCATAGTGAAAAAAGGGAAATGACAGAAGGCCCGATATTTGCTAAAGTTGCTGTCATCCTGCAATTTGCAACAGACAGCTCTATTGTAAATAACGTAGCCTCTGGTGAGGTCACTTGTCTCGACCTCAAGAACCCCTCAGATATGACAATTTGACTCAAAATGGTGGTTTTCTAAAGCAGCTATTTTTACTACCACTGATTCCTAGAACAGGCATAATAATAAATTGCTCAGTCCTCAAAACACCTCTCATTCTTACAGCACAGAACTGGAAAAAGCAGCCTCAGATGTTCGTGAAACATGTTGGGTTTTCGGCATCGAGTTATCCTGTGGTGCTCTGCAATCAATTACTGTTATACCACCATCATTAATAATTTTCTTAATGAAAATGATTCTGTTGATCTCTGTTGTATTTTAATTATCAGAGTTAAGCATAATTACACTGCAGCTCTGAGCTGGCATGTGGACTCCTTTAGGGTGCAATTTTGTTTTAACACACTGATAATGTAATTTTACATTGTGTCAGTTTGTTTGGTTATTATCCAGTTGTACAATTCCACTGTATTCCTGATAACAGATAATAACCTCAGTACCTCCTATATCCTGAAGTCATTTAAAAAGCAATATTGGAATTCCGAGACTAGCTAACTTAATCGCCTTATGATTTTATAATTCCTGCTGTTAAATATTTGGTTCAGGCACCCACCCTCCTTTAACAATACTGTAAAACGAGACAATAGTATGCATTTTCCATGAATTACCAGATGGGCAAATACTGTATTTTAAGCATAATTTTCCCTTTTAAATTATAGTTTCTTATGATATTAGGAAACACCCTAATATCGTATTAGAAGATATCATATAGTTTCTATATGATATTAGGCCCTTTAGGTAAAGTTACACATTAACTTGTAGGCTAGTTGAAAAATTGGCTGCCACACTAGACAAGGCTATTGTTTCAAAATTCTAGCACCATGCAACAGATCCTTTATTTTAAGGTGGAAAATAGTACAGACTTTTGCAAAGATCCTTATAATGAAAGGTCTTTGTTTTGAAAAGTTGATCAATTTAGTCAGTGTGCAGAAAGTTGCTCCCCAAGATAGGTCACATTAGAATTTCTGTCATTCATTCAACAGTGCCTAGTGTAGGTCCTTGAACATGGGAGACAATCGATGTGGGCTTAACTGCATTAACTGCATGGTGACATCTGTGCAGATAAGAAAAACCAGAGCTCTGAGGACGATCATAGAGTGATTCTGAGATGGGTCTGCTAGCTGACTTTGAACTGCTGTGGCCCTAAAAACAACAGAGACATCAGAAGTACTGCTGCCACTGCTGTTTCAGTTCTCGAACACTTGCTCTTTAAAGCCGAACCACAGAACGAGAAAGGAAGCTTCACTGACAAACATGCATGCGACTCTGTGAAGAAGGGCAATAACCTGCAACCGTGTCTTCAGAATTCTTCTAATTGCACATTTGGGAACTTAGGACAGTAAATTCAAGATCGATGCCCAATTTCATCATGTATGAGCTAGCTATCCTTGAACTATTTAGTTGACTTATCTCAACCTTGCTTTACTCATCTGTAAAGCGGGACTAATGCTGCTTGCATTGTGAGTTTGTAATTGGGAATAAGAGAATGTACGTACAGTGTTTAAAACAATGCCTGGCATAAAATAAGTGCTTAATATGTGGTAACTGCTACTATTAGTATTAATATTGCAATCATTATCATTTTTATACTAGCACTTTATATGACTTTCATTAAAAATTTAACATATCATGTTCCCCAGACAAAAATTATCCAATAATATCTTCCGGCAAAGCCTGCTGCTCTGATTTGTGATACAGGTCTCTGCAGATACCCTGGGTTCCCAGTGACTGGAGGGAGTTCTTAGCTATACGTCTTGTGTGACACGATCATGGTCTCTTGCACACTTGTTTGATACCAGTGTCAAGGCCTGGCTTCATCTCCTCTAATTTGCACTGACTGACAACTACAGGGCAAATAGGACTGAGTCTAAGTAATCAGCCATGTAATATTAATAATCACATACACAGTTAGTGTATGGGTGCTTTCTTCTCCAAAACTCTGTGAGGTACCATCACTGCTCCATTTTTATAGCTGAGAAAAGGCAAGACTCAGAAAGGGAAAATGATTTGCTTAGTGTTACATGTGAGCAACCGTCTTATACAATGATATTATGGCTCCACATACAAAACATGATTCTTCAGTGGTTAAGGTGAGAGTGAGGTTGAGACTGATACTTCCCCACTCTTTTGATTGACAGTCTATTCTCTGAATCTGGATACACAGAGAATGTGGCTACTCTGAAATAACAACTCCATGGAAAACTAATAAAAAAACAAAATCATGCCTCATTTGAAGTGAACTGAATGAACAAACCCACCTGCAAAGGGCTTAGTTTTAAATACCCAGAAACATAAAACTGGAAGTAAGCTACTTTCATGTATTAAGAGGCCACTGCACTGTGCAATCACTATGGAGAAAAGATCAGAACATTGTGTGGGAAAGAAGACACTGCACAACTGAAACTAGCACAAAATATCATCAGACGTAAACTGTAATCGAAAAAGAAAAAGAAGACAATCTCCGATGCTCAACAGTGGATTTCAGTAGTCAGTGAGCAGACCCTGTGTGTTCTACCCCTAGCAACCGCCCTTTAACTTCAGCATAGTGCTTTTTAGTCTTTTTCATTACAGATAAGTAAATTAGAATTATCTGGAGTCTGCTGAGAATAATGGCAAAAAACAGACAACCCAACAAGTCTGGTCCATCAACGTCTGGATGAGCTAATTACTTTCTGAAATGACAGCGGGTAGTTGAGGCAGGAAAAAAGTACATCAGGTTATAATATTAATGCCAAATATTATACTTTTTTACTTTGATAAAACAAGATGATGGCAGCCTGTCAGATAGTGCTGATTAGACATAATTTTATAATAATTATTTGATGAACACCCTGGAAATGAAAATTTTATAATTATATTTAATTTTATTACTAGCCCACAGTTAATAATACTTCAAGAAGTGTGTCTCTTAAATGGTAATCATTACACATTAAGTGACCTATTGACACAACATAAACAAATATAAAAAATGTTATAGTCAAAGCAATTTTTTAAAAACACTACACACAGGCATTTTACCTCCTCTTTGTACATAGGTACGAATGTACTGAGGTTGGCACAGGATGCATAAGTAATGTAGATTCTTAGCTAGAAAACAAAATAAGGAAGTCTAGATGCATGAATGTTAGCCCGACAAGCAACCATGTCTGAGTGTCTGGCAACGGCACTTCAGTTGTATTTGGGGAACTATTTATGTCCCATCTTAGTGGCTCATGTGAGGTTAATTTTAGCTCTTGGCCCTAAGAGTGACTCAAGACAGCCAGGGAGAGTCACAGCGATTAACTGGTTTAGGGGTTGGTATGGGATGTGTCCCAGGAAAAACACAGAAAAGCTCCTCTTGTGCTGGAATTGGTGAGCTGGTCGAAGACCTCTGGAGCTTCCCACTGCCTGCGGAGAGTATGTCTGATGACGCAGCCCACAGAGGGAAGAGGAGGCAGAAGACTGAGAGACAATCTGGGGACAAAGTCTGAACGACTGGATCAAACTGAATGTCCCTGGACTCTCAGATATATGAGCAGATAAATTCCCCTACTCACAACACACACACACACACACACACACACACACACTTCGATTTTTTTTTTTTTTTGCACAAGCCAAATCCATTTGGGTTTCTATCACTTGAAAACAAAAGAGCCCTCCAAAATAGCATACATGTAATGAAAATGTCTCATACATTAGAGATCAAGTCCACACTTGCTAAATCTAAATTGCTAAATCCTTTCACCTACAGAAGTCATTTGGTTTGAGGAGGCTCTCATACCTGCAGCCTATGAAGACAAAAGCTTCGGAGCCCAAGGGGTGCTTTCTAGGATTACCTTTTCCATGACTTGAATGATCCCTACTACAATCCTAGAATATTAAGGAATTCACAGAACTTGGAGACTCACTCTGGGCGAGCTAGCCCCTCCCACCAAAGGAAATCTGAATTCTAGAGATTATTATCAGGCCTCTGAAGCCCATTTAGGTTCCAGCCTGAAGCAGAGTTTTCCCAAGCGTGTGGCCCAGAGCACCAATTCCAGTGCACGTCCATCAGAAAGAAGACACATACGCACTGTGGGAGTTACACACTAACGCACATGCTTTCTGACTTCTGGGCATAAAGGCCTGAGTGTTTTGAGAGGATTCACTCACCATTTAACAGCTGCAGGTAGAAAGGCGGAGTTGCATAGTACAAAGAGTACAGGATGAGGAATTGTCAAGACCTGGATTCAAATCCGGCTCCCTGTTAGCTCTCTATGACCAGGACAGCCATCCTACCTCCCTCAGTCACAACATCAAATCGTGTAAAATGAAAAAAAAACCCACCTATTTTACGGAACTGTTTAAAAGCCTAATGAAGAGAGCATATTCTAAAATGTATACCTCGGACCCTGCATTAGACAAATGCGCATGCGAACTCCACTCCAACCACTGTGCCCGTTAGCTGTGGGCCGCGGCAAATTGCACACCCTACTCATTCTTCATTTCGCCTTGTTAAAATGAAGCAGTGTATTAATGACCACACTGGAGGTTTTAAGTGATGATTAAATGAAGTAAAGCACGTACAGTAGTCATTGCAGCCCCAGCAAGTTGTGCTGCAGTACCGATTGCTCTTGCACAGTGAACAACATCAAATAGCCTTTTGTAGGTTAAAAACTGTTAAATGGCAGGAATTCATATGGTTCATTATCATAGTATGTGAAGTGTCTATTAGAGTTTCTGGCAAACATTCCTCATGTGTTTATCTAGCCAACCAACAAGGTTTATTTAGTGCTTTTCTTTTGTGGGGGTAGTAGGTAGGTGGTGGGGATAAGCAGCATGCCAGACCCAAGAGAGAGAGGGGACTGAGACCCAGTCCTTGCTCTTAGTAAATACAGAGTAAATTGGAGAATCAGGAAAAACAGCTTGTTTTTTACTTACTCTTTTTCTAGCTGCATAAAATGACCATCATAAAACAAGGCAAGGAAGAACAATGAGAGAAGAAGATACAATTTGGTATGGGACTACCAATGGAGTGGATTCAGGGGTGCTTAATAAATGGTGGCCATTATTGTCCATGCACAAAGCTAGCACAGTTTCATGAGTTAATTCATTAATTAATAAGCTTCTACAAATTACTCAAAATTTATTGCCAGAAGGCTTAATGTCTGTCCAAACCTGCTATACAAATACATAAAGTATTTTCAAACACTGAACTACAATTTTGTTACTATTTTCCTTACATAATAAGGTAACAATCATTTCTTCTAAAATGCCTGATTTACAAATGCACTGGGTTTGGATTGTGATAGAACAGCTATTTCCTTGCTTCATGCATATTATAATGCCAACATGAAGATAAGATTTTGTAGAGCAAAAAAAATTTATTCCCAGTAATTGACCCTATATGCCAAGTTACTTTTGTATTTTGCATTCTGAATGTGGGCATTGGGAGGCTGGTTCACTACACATACTATTTCTTTCCACTTTAATAGATCATATTGGCATATCCTGAGAAAACCTACCTTGTCTTACAGCTAAAAGCTCCCACCAGGATACTGCAGGTACTTGGGGTTACAAAATGAGTGGGTATGAGACCAGCAATTATAGAAGGGAAAGGAATATAATCAGATCCTGGTGTGCAGATTTTTTTTTTTTTTAGCTTGCAAATTCCCTCTTTCCGGTGTTTCAACTTTCAAAGGCTTATGGTAGTTTAAAGGCAATCCTCTTATAAGTGTACAAATTGTAATGATTATAGGAACAAGTTGTAATTGTTTCTAGCAAGTTTTTAAGAGTCTTTGATGTTATGATTAGTGTTTTATATGTTAATACATTGATAGGGGCGCTTATTTGCTTGTTCCCTTGTATGCTTTCATGGTTTCTAGGTTCAATGTGCAAATAAATCTTTGATCTCAGTAGGTCTATTTGGTTAAAAATGAAAGCTAAAAGAAATTAAACATGAGAAGCACAAGGTTTTGCAATATTTGCAAAGAAGAGAGATTAGGGGTTTCACTAGAAAAGTACAGAGCTCGGGTCCGTAACTTGAATATGGAGAAAAGTGCCCATAACCGCACCACACACGAGGACGGGGCTGTGTTTTGGAGAGTCCGTCCCATGACATGCCATCACGGAGCAGCGGCTCCTTTGTAGCCAGGGTGTAGCTGTATGACGCAGTCTCGGTTGATGTCACACTGAGCAAATCAAAGGCAAGGCTCTGCAAGCCACTGCTTCCTCTTTTCCGTCTGCCTCCTGCCCTCCAGAAATCACCAGGGGGAAGAATTGCACCTTTGCGATAGTTTCATGTTAAGCTACCCTCCCATCCTGACTGATTTCAAGAAACAGCCTGGACTGCAGTGCCTCCTGCAGCAAACACCCTGTCACGAATTGCTAAATTTCACAAGGAATTTACTTTTTGATCAATAATGCCTAACAGAGGAATCCGGGATTTCATTAAACCAGCCATCACTAACTACTAACTGCAAGGAAGGAACCTAGCAAGCCACTCAAATATGTACAGAGTTTAGGAAAATGTGTATGCTGCTAAGTAATTAATGGAATAACATTTTTTTTGTTTTATGTTGTAAAAATCAACAACAACAACCAAAACCCAGCAGGCATTGCTGCAGATACACGTAAGGGATTCATAAGAGAAGAAGGAAGACAAGATGAAATTCAACTCTCCACCCACATTCTAGCTCGTTTGATGTGGTTTAGCAATGCTCAGCTTTCAACAGTTCCAAAGATCTTGCATTTACCTTTGCTGTACACAATGCAGTTGTTTTTGTTGTCTTCCACTCCTTGCCAAGTCACATCCAGGAGCCACTTGGGGCCAGCAGTCAGCACCATTGGGACCTGAGCCTTTGTCTTCTGCAGAAAAAATGATAACAAACAGATGCCATTTGCTTTCGTTGATTAAAAACTTGAATAATAACTGTGCTAATCATTTTATTTTTACAAACAACTAAATCTCCTGAACCATAATCCAAGTCCTTATTCCCCTGTTTCATGATATCTTTTTAAGACGACAGAAGCTGTGAAGCTTTACTGCTTTCACTAATCTGAATGGTAGAATTATTATCGAGGATTTTTTTCCCCCTAAATGATACTGGATCAGATCTCCAAGATTAGACACATCTCTTGTGGCTCTGAATTATAAAGAGAATGCAGATGACTTTCATTGCAAGGAGTGTTTAGAAGTGAACTTTAGACACATTGTACTTTACTATCAACAGGATCTCACTATTTCCTGAAACAGACAGGAAAGAATTTAAAGAATCAGGATCCATTTCAAAGCTCTATCCTGAGCAACATTTATATTACAGTAGGAATTTATTCTGAATGAATAAAGAAATCTACTCAACCCCCTTTGCTAAGTGTGGATATGTAGTCTGACTATAACTGAAATGATAATAATGCTAATGATCCACCATACATTGTCCCCAGAGAGACTAGAAGAGAGGAATTGGGACTAAATTCAAATACAGAGCAAGTAAAGCATGATATCCCTCCATCTGAGAAGTGTAGACGCAGGGAGGCAAGTGATGTAATTCTGACACAAGGTTTTCAGTGTATGTTTTACGTACAAGGCTTTAAAGGTTCATCATTTTAGGCTGTTTGGCACCTGAAGTATTTCGTTAACTATGTTGATACGTTTACGAAGCAGGAAACAAACTGGGGAGGAAACAAGTAAGCCTGGCAAGAATCTAGTTTCTGGTGAGTCACTGTGAACGGCATTCAGACATTTACCATTCACTGGCCAGTGTTCTGTATATCAAATATCATAAAACCACAACACAGAGCACAATACGAGGGTCTCAAGGTAATTTTTGAGCTGCATTTTCACCTAGATATGATCCTGCCAAAGAGATCTCAGCCCAGCCTGGGACTTTCCAATGTGTTATATGCTATCACAAATTTCCCAAATTGATATTAACAAGTATTCACTTGAGGAGTTCCATGTAATCTGGCCATTTCAAATCTCTGAGGAATCTGGAAAAGCCAGGTCACCTGCTGAATGACAGCAATGATAATGCATGAGACATGGATGCATTTTTAACTGCAAAGTCATACTGAAAACTATGCAAAAAATGAATGCTAACCCATTTCTTGAAGTATCATGGTATTATAGGAGGTAAAGCTACCATAAAATATACAATGGAAAAATTAACCATGATGGATACATTTTAAAAGAAGTCAAAAAATATTTCAGTATTAAAATAGAAGTGGTATACCTGATCAATTGTAAGAAATACTAAAATACTGACTTTTCATGTTCATATTTTGATTCATTTTAAAGTATTAATTTTTAAAATATGTATATTAATATTTGGCAAGCAAAACCATGAAAAACAGTTATCTGAAAGCCCTATAGGGAAGAAGCAATTTTATATTATAATTTTTTAATAAGCTAGGCAAAAAATGTTATCAAGTTGTCCCTATGGTTACCAGTCTGAGTGACCATTTTTATTTACTCCCATTTTCAAAATAGAATTTGAGAACAAGCAAGCTTTTCTATCTTAAATGAGAGTGACCCACATCCAATTAAACAGTAGGTCTTAATTATGCACATTTCATCCCTTTACTGCCAGGGAAATAGTTAAGCCTACGGATCAGGGTCAGCAGCTCTCTGAGCAGGAAGCAGAACAAGTCACAGGACAGAGCCCACCATTTGTAAACCTGTGTAGCATGGACTTAGTGGTCTTATTTGTAATATCTGCTTCTGATTGTAAAGAACAGATTTCAACAATAGGCACCTGACCCCTTTTCTACTGTGTTCTCTCATTTCATGGGAAAGATCTGAGTTGCAAATTATTTAATCTTCATACTCCACAGTTCATAATGCCACATGGATTTCTACACAGTAAATCAGCATTTATGATTTTCAATAGATTTTATGAAAAATAAATATTGATCGCTTAAATTCTTCAGGGAATCTTTTAGTATAAGATAAATCAATTGATCTTCCATTCATTCCACAAACAACCAATCAACCCAGTCCAATGCTTGGTGCCAGAAATACGAGCAGGCATTTGTGTGTGTGTGTGAAGGAAACAGACATGTTAAAAAAAGTCTGATATAATGCAAAAAGTAGCATGGTAGGGAGTGCAACATCGTGAGTAAATTGCGGGTCAGTGAAGGGCAAGAGAGACACTCCTGTCCCAGGGATTCTGGGAGGATTTGTAGAGGAGGGGACTTTCAGGCAGGGCCTTAATGGATATACAGGAAGAATTTATAGTTGCTGTTTATATCATGGCCATTGTCTGAATATGAGAGTCATGTGTACAGAAAATGGTGAGTAGTTCTGGGACTCTTAAAGTCTTCAGAGATGTTCTTGGTATATAGAAAGTACTAAACAGGCATCGGCTGCCATCATTATCATCAATATTATTATTATCGTTATTGATAAGAGGAAGGAAGGGCAGGTTATAAACAGATCTTAAAGTACCTCTCCCATCAAGGAAAACCTTTTGTACTGAAATTGCTAAGCAGAGTAAAGCTAGTGAAGATGGCTTAAGCAGGTAGGCTAAGGGTTCTATTATTTCACACATATTTTCAGACAAAGAAAGTCTGAAGTTGCTTCCAGTCAAGATTACAACATAGGGAAACATAGCTCTCTTCCTCCCACAACCACATGAAAAGTACAACAAAATACAGAACAACCATCATTTAGAACCATCAGAAATCAAATTAAATGGAAGTCTGACAACTACGGAATTAAAGAAATCACACCCATCCAGGCTGGTAGGAGGGGTGCAAACATGGGACCAGCTGGCCCCACATCCATGTGCGATGTATAAAAATTCAGGAGGGATATCTTGGGAATGAAGAGTGCCAACCCCACACCAGGCCCCCATCTCAGGGTTTCAGTGCCTGGAAGATAAGTCCCCTTAACTTCTGGATGAAAAAAACAGTGAGGATTGAGCTGGTGGAACAAACTTCTGGAGCCCCAAGCAGTTCCTCTTAAAAAAGCCACACATGGACTCACCTACACAGACTCACTCCCTCTGAGCTCCAGCACAGGGATAGCAGCTTGAAAGGCTCCAGTATCATACAGGGGGAAATTGAAGTGGCAGGCATCAAGGCAAGAAGAGTCCAGCGTCCCTTTTCTGAACCCACCTTCCACAGAGCCAGCAAGCTAGTACCATACCTGAGACTCCATCAATCTGGCTAATATTGTTTGACCTGCCCTGGAGATCCCCTGAGATTCTGCCCCATCCATTTTATGGCCCACCGAAGCTGCTTTTCCATATGAATGGTTGGTCTTAGCTCATGCTTCACAACTTCCTAAATCCTCCCAAACAAGGAGCAGCTAGCCTCGGTGATCCCCAGGCATGGCACTAGCAGCCACCAGCCTATATTCACAGCTTGGCTTCACCTGGGAATTTCTAAGCCCAGCACTAGTAGCAGCCATCTCAGATTGCTTTATAGCTCAGACAGGATGGCCCAGGTCAAAACACAGGTTGGGGCTGACCTTGACCTATACCACCCAGGAAACACCTGGCAACTACAGACCATACAGAGCACTGCCACCCACTCTGCCCCTACACAGCTGATCCTCCACGGAGAGCAGAGGGTGATGGTCAGTGGTCAGTCAGTCCTCCCAGCTAATTGTCCTGGGTAAATCCCTCTCATTGACCTACCAGCTGCAATCAAGGCTCAACTATAAGAGGAAGGTGTACTCAGCCCAAAGGGTGTACCTCGAGTCCCCAGCATGGGTAACAGGGAAGGCTGTGCCACTGGACCCTACAGGACACCTACTACCTTAGACCATGCTACCAAGGCAAGGAGTCATGGGAACTCTACCTAATACATAGAAACAAACACAGGGAAGCTGCCAAAATGAAGAGACAAAGAAACATGACCCAAATGGAAGAACAGATCAAAACTCCAGAAAAAGAGCTAAATACGATGGAGATAAGCCATCTATGAGATGTAGAACTTAAAACATTGGTTATGTGGATGGTCAAGGAACTTATTGAGGACCTCAACAGCATAAAAAAATCCAGTCAGTAACAAAGGATACACCAGATGAAATAAAGAACAATCTACAGTGAAACAACAGCAGAGTGGATGCAGCCAAGAATCAAAGCAATGATTTGAACACAAGGAAGCAAAAAACAACCAATTAGAACAACAGGAAGGCAAAAGAATCCAAAAAAAAAAAAAGGAAGATAATATAAGCAGTCTCTGGGACAACTTCAAGAGGCCCAACATTCACATTATAGGAGTGCCACAAGGAGAAGAGAAAGAGCAAGAAATTAGAAATCTGTTTGAAAGAATAATGAAAGAAAGCTTCCCTAATTTGATGAAGAAATTAGACATACAAGTCCAGGAAACACAGAATCCCACACAAAATGGATACAAAAGGGCCCACTTCAAGACACATCATAATTAAAATGCCAAAAGTTAAAGACAAAGAGAGAATTTTAAAAGTAGCAAGAGAAAATCAGTTAGCTACAGGGGAGTACCCATAAGATTGTCAGTTGATTTCTCAGAAGAAACTTTGCAGGCTAGAAGAGATTGGCAAGAAATATTCCAAGTCATGAAAAACAGGGACCTACAGCCAAGATTGCTCTACCCAGCAAAGCCATCATTTAGAATCAAAGGGCAGACCCAGATAAAGAACTTCCCACGCAAACAAACAAAAAGGCCTAAAGGAGTTCATTATCACTCATCCATTGTTATATGAAATATTAATAGGGTTTATTTAAGAAAAAGACAATCAAAACTCTGAACAATAAAATGACAATACATACATATCTATCAACAATTTAGTCTAAAAATCAAACTAAGCAAGCAAGAAAACAGAAGCAGAATCATGGATACGGAGTGTTTTCATGGTTGTCAGGAGCAGATATGGGAGAATGGGTGAAGAGGTGAGGGAATTAAGAAGTACAAATACATAGTCACGTAATATCCATAGTGATATAAAGTACAGCATAGGAAATGAGGTAGCCAAAGAACTCATACACATGACCTATGTACATGAACAATAGTAGGGGAATTGCCTGAGGCAGTGGGGAATGCTGGGTGGATGGGGGCAAAGAGGGAAAAATCAGGACAACTGAAATAACATAATCAATAAAATATAATAAAAAAATAAAATAATAAAACCTTTATGGAAATAGGGGAAAAAAGATCCCTGGCTGGCATGGCTCAGCAGACTGAATATGGGTCTGAGAACCAAAGGGTCACTGGTTTGATTCCCAGTCAGGGCACATGCCTGGGTTGTGGGCCAGGTCCCAAGTAGGGGTCATCTGAGAGGCAACCACACACTGATGTTTCTCTCCCTCTATTTCTCCCTTCCTTCCCCTCTGTCTAAAATATAAATAAAACCTTTCAAAAAAAAAGAAATTGCAACTCAAAGATTAAATAATTTCTTTTAGGTAATTACTTAATTACCTAAAAATTAATTAATATTTAGCTCTGTTTCAAACTACTAATCCTAGGGTGACCAACCCTCAGGTTTTCCTGGGATTGAAGAATTTCCAAAGTGTTAGACTTTCATTGCTAAAACTGGAAAGTCCTGAGCAAACTGGCATGAGTATTTTATTCCCCCCTACTATTACTACTATTAACATAACATTAGCTGTTTATATTTGAGTACTTGCTAAATATTGCATATTAAGTACTTCCCCAGATTTTTTTTAAATTTTCAACTCTAAGAGTTAGGCATAAACATTTTCTCCACTTTGTATGTGAGCAAATTAAGGTTTAAAGCAGTTGATTTTGTGACACAAATAAAAATCATTAATTAATATCTTTCCTTAATAAGTTAGGCATAATACCTTTTAAAACACTGAAAGCATTTATGTTTGGGTATAGGCAGAATACAACTTACTAATAAACTAAATTGAAGAGAAAACAATTTCTTTTAATCCAAATCAGTAAAGCAAAAGGAAAAATGTAACAAAGATTTGCTGAAAGCTATATCCAAGCTGTAAAGTAAGTAAGTAGATAAAAAAATCTCAAGGGACCAGTTATTACAGTTTTGAGGAGGTAAGTCAATTTCTTTCTGAAGAAGTCAACTTTCGTAGAGATTGACGGCCTTCAAAGAAGATTACCAAGTGTGAGAAGGAAGGAGTTAGTCGGGATTATATGAAATCTACACTCCAGCAAAATCCATGAATAGAAAATAACAATAATATCCACATTGATCATTAGGTTCCTTTTCCCATGTTTCTCTCTATCATAAGGATTCATACAAGGGTTAAGAGTGGAAGCAACTTTACATTCAATGATTTTAATTGCCCTAATTTCACAGATGAAGAAAGTGAGGCTGAGATCTTTATCCAGTACCTACTGAGAATACAGGTGGCACATGACGCTGGGAAAAGAGAGCAAACATAGAAGGTGTGGTAGGCAGAAAACTGGTCCCCAGAGACGCCCATGCCCTAGTCCCCTGAAACCTGTGGACATATACCTTGCCTGGAAAAAGGGATTTGAAAGATATGATTTAGGTTTAGAAACGTGAAATGGTGAGGTGACCCTGGATCATCTGGAGAGATGACCCTGGATCATCTGGAGAGACCCAATCTAAACACACCAGTCCTTAAGTATTAACAGAAGAGAAGGGCAACAGTAGATCAAAGAGATTTGACATGAAAAGGATTCCACCGGCCTATGTTGCATTTGGAGGCAGCATGCTGAGGCCTCCAGCTAGAATGTAGTGGTCTAGAAAATGGGTGGGGCCCTTGGTTACAGGGAGCAAAGAAATAGAGAATTCAAAAAAAAAAAAAAGAAAAGAAAGAAAGAGAGACTTCAGCAAATTCAGGAAACTCAATTCTGCCAATAAACTGAATGAGCAGAAAATTAATCCCCCCAGGACCTCCAGAAAGGAACACATCTGGACAAACTGATCTAAGTCTAGAGAGACTCATATTAGAGTTCTGATCTACAGAACTTTAATGTATGCATTTGTGTGCCTTTAAGCCACTAAGTAGCTTAAATTTGTTTTGACCACAACAGAAAACTAATCCAAAAGGCATTCAGAATTACTGACTTAGAGTTTTTTTTTTTAAATGACAACTTCTTCATCAAATGTGCTCAAAAGTATAAAACAACTTTCCTTTAGTTGAAATAACACCAAATCTACACTGTCATTTGAAAATCATTAGATATGTTTAATGTTCTTGCCTTAAAGTACAAGAAATGACAAAGTGATGACTAATAATTCTTTCTTCTATCATTAGGAATTTGAAACATTTTGTGACTCACCATTGACTTTATAGTTGAGTTATAGCATAAAGAACATACTGTTCTTGGAGTCAAATGATATAGGTTTTGAACTTCAGAATGCACATCGGAGAAATGGGGAAAATAATTTCTATCTCAAAGCTTATCATAGAAAGCAGCCAGCACAGTATACAGTATACCATAGATGGACATCAAACTTTTGCTGAAGACATATAAATAAATAAAAATGTACAAAAAGCACGTATTGAATCCCTAATATTTCTCGGGCACTGGTAATGTTTGTAGTAATTAGCATAGAAGTCAAGACAAAAACCACTATCCGATTTAACAAAATTTATATTAATATTTTTAGAGAAAGAGAAGGAGGGAGGAGAGAGAGAGAGAAATGTTGATTTGTTGTTCCACTTAGTTGTTCATTTATTGGTTGCTTCTTGTATGTGCCCTGACTAGAAATTTAACTTGCAACCTTGGTGTATCAGACAACACTCTAACTAACTGAGCAATCTGGCCAGGAAACAATCATTATACAATTTAAACATGGTGGTAGTCATTAGTGCTGTTGATATTTATTTGCAATTCTCTACTTTCCAGATCCCCTTTAAAGTTAGGTATGGTCACATGACTTCATTTGACCAATGAAACTAAATAAGGACTGACCCCTGTCATTTCTATGCTGAAGCTATAAGAACTAATGGACCACTGTGACACCTTGCCTTTGCCAATTTGATCTTGTCAGCTTGTACGGAGGAAGCCCTGGTCACCATAGTGATCGTGGAGCATGAGAAAGAAACTCTTCTTATGCAAAAAGCTGTTGTTGCTTGGCTTATTCTCACTTATACAAAGGTTTTCATCATGTTTTGTTTGTATAGAAATAGCCCATGGGTTTTTCCAGGTTCAAGTTTGCACTTTATCTATACCTAGGCAGTCTCTTTCAGTAATAAGTCAATTCAAGGTACATAACAGGAACCCTGAATTTCGGTGAAGCTGGAATGTTTTACAAAGAAAAAGAAACAGTGTGTACTTTTGAGGCTCCACATTGTAGGTTTAAAACATCTGCACTTCTGGACACTCTGAACCCAGAGTTTCATGCTTAGACAGTCTACAACTAGACAAACTTGACAAGGACAAAATGGGTCAAAAGTGTCGTTTCTTAGGAATAATTAGAATCATCTAATGCAGATAAAAGAGGTCAGACTAGCATCCACTTCTCACTAACCTTTGGAGTTACTGGACCAACAAAGGAGGTAGCCTTCAATAAATGTTTATACTCGAGCCGAAAGGTTAATGGAGATAAAAGTAGACAGCCCAAAGGTAAAGAACAGAGGATAATTCTAACCCAAGAAACGGGTGACATAATGTGGTCTTAGGGATTTGAAACTTTGCTGGACATATTTGTTGAAGATTTCCAAAATGAAGCTTAGGAAGAGCTAGAAGTCTTAGGAGAATCTGACCCAGGAGAAGAGCCTGACACTACAGCCTTTTTAAAAAACGAGATGTGTCATTTAATGGAAAAACTGGCCTCCACTGCCTGGAGTTCAGGAAATACGGCAAAATATCATTAGAGAATCTCAGACCAGCGCTGTGAGAGGAGGCTGGATGGGAGGAAGATGCTCCTGGTGTATTGTTTCCAGAACTGAGTGGCAGGGGCACAGTGCTGAGGCCTGTTGGACAAAACTCATGGCTGTTTAGCAAGTCAGAGCTGCTTCTCTTCTCTCATCTCTGACAACATATTCAAGAGTAGGCATAAACAGTTCTCCAAATTACTGCAGACATTAGATTTTTATACTTACAACCAGAAAAATTGCCTGTCTGCCCCAGATGCATTCTTCACATCTATATACAAAAATGGTACTGTGTGTGACCCCACCATGCAGAACCACAGGGGAAATTTTTCACAGAGGAAGTTTCAGTAAATGCATCCAAGGAGTTCTCCACATGGGGATTAAATTCAAATTCAATCCGACAGTCGTGAAAACGCTGATCCCTCTCTGTTTAACTGCGTGCAATCTCCAGTGACGGTGAACCTGAATTTGAAAATTCCCTTCACCCACAGTCTATCCTAAGGGGGCAAAACAACTTAAAACCTTTGACTAACTGGAGTTGAAACACATATCAAATAATAACTCAAGACCCTGCATAATTTTATTTTCAGTAATTATAGGCATGGTATGTCGTCTCCATATTACTGACATGAATGGAACTATAAAACTTTTAGTAGGATGCTTTCCACCTAATAAAACCGTGTCTCTTAGTAAATATCCTTTAAAAAGTTATACAGGACACCCTGGAAATGTTTGAACTTGATGCTACTGAAGTTAATATTTTTTTTCTTTCAGAAAATACTGCATTACTTTACATAAACATAAACATTCTACTCCATGTGGTCCGGTAGGGTCAGCATGATTTGGGTAATGATACAAAAACAGGTGCTCAGCAATAACACCAAAACATTCTCCATGACTAATTAATTTCAGACATCATTCAGATATGACCAGGTAAGTCATGTGCTTCCATTAAAATCATGTGCTTCCACTTTAAAAGAGAATATAAAGGGATGTCCCTTGAGTGGGAGCCTCAGTCTTCCTTTTATCTATTGTGTCTAAAAGCATGGTTTCGGGGAGGGGTGGGGGTGGGAGAAAGAGAATGAATTACAAACAGATTTAAACAGGTCACTTTAAGAACTCCCAAATGCATATCAAATATTTCATCTACAATTATTGCTTAAAAAGTAATAAAACTCAACTTAATAAAAGATTATCAAATTTGTATTGCTTGAAAAAAATGATTTGCTGGACACACATTTTCAAAGTCAAGCTCAAATAAATGTAAGAATACGTTTCAATCAAAATATGGGTGAAAGTTCTAAATCACAAAGACGTTAGAACTGTGATATAAGAAGAACCACTACCCTGTACCATTAGGACCACAGTGGACTTATGAATGGAAATCCGGGAAGGTTTCATTAGATTGTGCTTCTCCCGAGCACAGTTCTCCAACATTTCCTTTAAGGACAGCACCAGAGGGAAATTCCAGAGAGCTTCTGCTTACAAACATCTTCAGGTTCACTGTGGTGTGTGGGATCTCACACATGATAAGAGACTTTTCAAAAACAAAATGAGTGTGAAATAAAATGATAGAATTCTTGGCTACTATATCCATACTCCTTATGTCAAAGACAGTTTTATCTCCATGAAGCAAAAAATTAAATAATCATTATCTCTGAGGTATATTTGCTTTTAAGTCTCAAAATCATTGAAACACATTATCTTAACATGCGTCACTGCTTAAATATAGGAATTTCAGTGTAAGAAATGATGATCTTTCAGGAAAGGGAACACAAATAGTTCAATATATATAGGTCATTAAAACAATCTCTTTACTTCCAACAAAAAAGAATCACATTGTGATCTTTAGAAAAATAATATAAAATTATCATTCAAGAGTACTCACCCTAAAGACACAGATATTTCATTTCCAAATGGGAGGAATCTCGAACTGAATAATAAACATCTAACTTATCCAGATATTTATTATACTTTCATTTTTGTAAAAAAGAGAATAGACTCATTTCTCTTTCCCTTTTGCCAACTTCACTCCCACAGTCTCATCTGTTCTCCACATACATTTGGCGCCAAAGAGGAACTACTCCCTCCAAGCTGGCAACCGTCAAGTTCAACCTTTTATTTTATACAGCTCTGAAAGTCACAGAGTGTTTAAGGAGTGTTGTTTTGCTTCTGGCAGAATATATGGGCTTGCACACAGTGCAATGTGCAAAGGAGTGTCAGTGCTGAAACCTTGGGAAGGCAGAAGCAAACTGCCCCCTTACATACGGCTGCCACAGAAACCTGGGGCAGAGTTCAGGGATCCTAAAAGCCAGCCATGGTCCCAGCTGTGTGACCTGGGGCCAGCCACTTAACCTCTCAAGGTCTCATCTTCTTTCTCTGTAAGATGATCTCATACGTCCTTACAGCTTAACCATAATATCATTATAAGACTTTCTACTATAGAATTTTCATCAAGCCTGAACTCAAATCTGGAGTGCAGGGAAGATATACTGCATACAGCAATTCAGTACACTGGGTTTATGCTTACTTAAGGACATGCTACTATTTTTATTGGTGAAACAGTAAATAAAGCCATTCTAATGTACTTCACTTTGGTATTTAAAAACCAAAAGGACTGATGTGGTAAAAATACAAATGTTAGTATGAAGAATTATAGAGTGTGTAATACATATATATACACATTCAACCCTCAATGGCTTATTTACACATAAAAAACAGTGGTCAATTCTATTCAGCAGTCTCTTTTTGAGACTTACCCCAAAGGCATTCTGGGGAAGAGAGTAAAAGCTCAGTCCTGTGCAGGGTCATCCTCAGATACTGAGATGTGCCTGTCCCTCATGAATCAGTCCACTGCAATTTGTCCTTCATCCACATTTTAGACTATCTCCTTATCATCACCATCCCAATCTTAACATCAGCTGCACCCCTCCAAAAGCCAATCCTGGTATTAATAATATAGTAAGTTCAAAAACCAAGTATAAAAGCTTAGTCCCTTTTAATTATGTTGTTTTTGTGATTTGTACTCTTAGGTACCATAAATTATTAAGAACTCATCTATAGTTTGAACTTAAGATATACCTGCTCATGACATTTGAAACTGATGGAAAAAGTCTAGGGAAAACTGGAAGAATAGGAGAGAGACAAGTATCCCCCTTCAGAGAGGAAAAGAAAAGATGGAATTGTTAAGCTAGATAGTAGGTACTGTAATAAATACGGCATGTTTTAGGAAGGCAGATTTTTATGAGACAAGTTATTGAGAGTGGGGAGCAAAAAGTTAAGAGGTCAGCACACTAGTTGGTAAAAGGGTGAAGGTATTGCAGCATCATAGTCAAACAAAGTTTATTCATCTGTGAGACATTTAAGAACAAGGATATTGCAAACACTTAAATGAAGCACTCAAAGTGAGACGCTGACCATGAGGGTGGGTTTCAATATTTCCCCCCAAATCATCAGATGCAGAAGGATGATGCTAATTCCGCACTGTCCGGGAATAAAAGTCAGGGGCCCAGCACGGGAGCTGGCCCTCCCTGCCAGAGGCACCCTGCCTTGCCTTTCAGGGGAGACACAATGAGAAGAGGGCACCAGCCAACAAAACAGATTCACCTCGACATGCACCCCGTGCAGGACAGACACCTTCATTCAGCATATTTACGGGCCTGGGGCAACTAAAAGAATATGCTATGAAATCAAAACCAAATGAGATAAACCTTTATTAATGCCGCCCCTAGAAAAATGTCTCAAACTGTATTTTTTAAAAAAGGAATAAAAGTATGAATAAAGCATCCATAGGTATGTTGGAAAGGATATTTAAATAATGTTAACATGACAAACTAACATATCTATCAAAACTTCATGGTTGGGTGCAAAGACCATGAGTTAAATTCTACACTTAGTGCCATGTGAATACTATTAAAGCTTGGGACAAGTTGCTTTGCATTGTCCAAATGTGATTTTTGCTACATAAATAATGTAGCCTCATGTATAAAATCATTCCAATTAGTAATAACTAATCAGCATTATTTTTGGGTTTCTCTATATCATTTCTAATTTAAGAAGTTTATTTAGGTTTTTCTGCTTTTAAAATATTCATTTTATACTTTACTAGAAATTATTCACTCAATAAGTGTTCATTAAATATCTGCTACATAGAAAACCCTAAGAACAGAAAGTGAAAGATGATACATTTCCTCTAGATGCTTACAATGTATTGATAAGAAAAGCATCTAAATGACATACAAATTATTGAAATCAATATTAGTAACATTAATCTCATATTAATCTCATTTTTAAGTATACGTTTGATACATTTGAAAATCACAAACCCTATTTGATGGTCCACAACTAAATGAAAGCATAGCAATACATAAGAAGTGGCTAATAACCTCTTCTTACGAGATCTTCAAGGCAATTTAGGATCATACTTTTTCCAATTGGATTGAGGCTTTTTCCAATTGGATTGAAAGTCCATAAAATATAGTTTTTATTTTAATAATTGTATCTAAAGCCTAATCACAAAATCTTTTATCTACACATTTCGGAAAGCCATTCACTTTTCCTTCTATCAAACATCAGTTTACTATCCACCCGCTTACTTATTCTTACAGCTAGATAAAGTATATCGTACAAAGATTGAACACATATTTCAAAAGTTGTAATATTGTGGGGAACGTAGGAGGGATGGTTTAAAAACGTGCGCTTTGGTTCCAAGCTGAGTTCAAGTCATATCTCCACCACTCGGTTAGTGGCTGCATGACTTCGGACAAGTTACTTAATTACTGTGTCTCAGTTTCTTTATTTCTGAAAGAAGGACAATAAACAAACTAGCGTGCAAAATATAACCAGAGACACAGAAATAAAGAAATTGACAGTAACGAGAGGGGAGGGAGATGATGGGGCAAAGAAGGGGAAGGACCATTAAGGGACATGTACAAAGGACCCCTGGACAAAGACAACGGCTCGGGGGAGGATTGAATGTGGGTGGTGAGGGTAGGTAGGGTGGAGGAGAGTAATAGGGGAAATGGGGACAACTGTAATTATACAGACAAAAAAAGTACTTATGTCACAAAATCGAGGATTAAATGAGTTAATGTACATAATGGGCTTAAAGCAGTACCAAATATGTTATTCTTTGCAAGTCTTTGAATTATGTTTCTAACACTCCTAAAAAAATGTGTTTCTATATTTGCAGAAAAAGAATTTTGGCTAGGCAGAAAAGTTCGCCATTTCCCTAATATATAATTTAGAACATTTTGTTAAACACTGACTATGTGCTAAAAGTATAGGTGCTACATTACTTTTAAAATTAATTTTCACAATTCTATGAGAAATATATCGTCATGCCCACTTTGTGTAAGTAAAAATGGAGACTCTAAAATGTTAAACTTGTGCAAATTCACATTGCTAGAAACAAAACTTTTCCCACGGTGTTAAAGCACTAAGAGTCTCCTTAGGAGATGTAATGATGTTATGTATCAGCTCTTCATGTCCATGAAACTAGCTGCAAAGATCTTCTATGAGTCAGTGGTTAGCAGTCGCTGCTTTACATTATGCATGATTCTTAGCTTCACGTTGTGTAGCTAATTGCATGGTGCCTCATTAATAATCTTCAGAGTTTTTTGAACTGTGAAATTTATAGCTTTCAGTGAATTATTTCTCACATCTGCACAACTCGGGCTCTTAAAAATCTAGTTGAGATTCCAAATATCAATGTCAAACATCTAGTAGGCATAAGAGTAATAGAACTGAGCGTAGTCCAGTTAGTAACATAAAAATATTGAAAAACAGGCAATACTTTTTAATACTTTTATTTTCATGACTGTAGGCATTTTTATACCTGTAGAAATAATTATAGCTTACCACAGATAAAAAGTAGCCTATGTAAGTGTTTCCAGTCATAAGCAAAATTCATAATGAGCTCCAAGATGCCTTTAGGCTAAGTTTCACTCAATTCAGCACTGATGACACAAGAACAAATGAAAAATCGGGTTCTCTTGGTGTCCAGCTGGCCAGCAGATATAGTAGAGCCTCATTGGAGGACTGCTGGCCGTCTACCCAGGCCTTCATGCCTGACTGGTCAATTCCACTCTTCACAACCCCTGGGTGCACCCACTTAATGACGCTAAACTTCGATGGATGGCCTTGGCTCACGATGGAGGATTCCCCACTGGAGAAATATCTTGGTCTAAGTTTAGTGAGCACGTTCCTCAGTTTTAATTGAGATGCTTACAGGTAGACTGGATCAAGGAGTTGAACCTACCAGCAGAAGGTCAAGGTCAAACTGACAAGTGAAAACAAAGCTTCAGCAAAAGCACTGGGTGAAAATAGTGCAGAGGTGAAAAGAAAAAGGTAGTATTTTTAAAATATACTTTTCAATTACAGTTTACATTCAATATTATTTTATATTAGCTTGGGATGTACGGCATAGTGGTTAGACCATCATAAACTTTGCAAAGTGGTTCCCCCTGATATTTCAAGAACCCACCTGGCAGTATCATATACTATTATTGGCTATATGACCCCTACATTGTACATACTTTACAACCCTGTGACTATTTGTGACTAAAAAGGTAGTTCTTTTGACTCAAATATTATTTATGGCATACTCACAATATTTTTCCCCAATGTGATGATTATGATGAGGAAAAGAAGCAGAAACCTCATTTCATATACTACGGACTTAACAGAGAGGCAATTCCCACAGGGGCAAAAGCATGGGCTCCAGACTCAGGATGCTTAAATCTAAGTCCAGCCTTTGCTCTTCATCTGCAGTGTGAGCTTGGTCAAGGGGCTCCTAGCTCCAGCTTTCTGTGCATCGGTTCCCTTATCTGTAAAGCGGGAATAATAATACCTTCTGGGGTTATTGCAATGATGCAATTAATTAATACTTATAAATCACTTAGACCAGTACCTGACAAATACTAACTGTTCTTTGATAATTATTACACATATTGATTTAGGGAAAGGGGGGAGATTTAAGAAATAGTTAAGTAGCTGTGAAAAGTCTTGTGCTTGTTTAATTTATTCTATCCAGACATCAACAGAAGGATCAATGTAGTAGACTACAAATACATCAGAGATTTTATTACTCTGAGCAATCTTTTTACTATTTATCAACAGATTGGCCACTGGGGAGACAACCTCACCACTACCAGCACAGTGAAATAATTATAATGGCAACTTACTATTGGTTGAATAAAATCTTACCTAGCATGTTGAAGAGTTCTACTTACTGGTTATAAAATAATTTATTCCATCTAACTTACTCCAAATTTTTTACCTGTAATTTCAGTACAAGATCTAAATATTTGTTTGTAGGACATCTGGGGAATAGTTTGAAAAGGCCCTGGATATTGAGTTTCTAATTATGCCATTCCCTACCTTGGGTTCTAAATTGGAAATTCCTGAGCTAGTCCAAATATTGTAGAATATGAAAATTTTTGTCCACTATATGCTGGAGCAAAGCCTTCAATTTAAATATCATAACCCTAACTATTTCTTTAAACTCTTAAACACGTCTCATTTGTCAGTTACAGCCAAACAAAAGTGAACACAAAGCATTGTCTCCCATGATTACAAAAACGTGGCCCTTTCCGTAGTACTCAATGGTTCCTATTTCATGCTAGTATGCTAGTTGCATATATATATTTTTGGATGACCTGAAAATTTACTACACTTAGGTTTGGTTCAAACTTTGTCATTAAATGGTTGGATTACCTTATTCAAAACACATTACTTCCTTGGCCATTTTCTTCATTTACAAAAGACCGGAACTCCAGGACGTGTGGGGTGCCTTCTGGTGCTCGGACATCAAGTACTCTAAATAGAAGAAACTCTTAAAACAGACTTGTCTTGTGTCACTCAGCCTTTTAAAATCTGTGCTCTACTTTCTTGGTGTTAAAAACAGTGTCATGGTGGACCTTAATATTTAGAAATTTAAATAAGCTATCACTATATTGAAGAAATGACACAGTGGTGCTCCACCAGCTAGAAACAAAGTCTTTCAACAAATACATGTACGTCCACGTGTACTCTTTGATGGGGCTCTTCTCTGTGACATTTGAGAATCACGAAACAATGTCCGTGGTTCACACTAGAGTGGATTTTCCCTAAATCGCCTTTGCAGGAAGGAAAAGCTAAACGGAGTTTGCTCTTTCTCTTGACTTATGCAGAACAGAATGCCTTAATTTACTGCTCTGTGTCCTATCTGTTTTGCAACTGTGCCCCCCTAGATAAGGCAATGCCTGAACATATATTTTCATTCTGTGCTGTTACAGACGGATCCAAGTTCTAGTTTCTAATCACCAAGACACTGAGTTTTTTTTTTAATGTTACTAAATGAGATTTGTTACTATCCTTCACAGTGTTGCAGAACGCATCTTGTCTACCATAGTCACTCAGTCAATACTTTGCAATTGCTGATAAGCAAGCGTACACATATAAGATGCCTAGACCAACTACCGTTTTGGTCAAAAGTTACACTATTCTGCAACATGTGGAAGAAAGTTTGGTAGCTTTGCACTAGGCCAGTTTAAACAACACTAAAATAAATGCGATGATACAGCCAGTTGATAATAAAATCTCAAGCATGGGAAATAATACGATGTCTTCATTTATTACACATATAATTCTAAATGTGGATTACAAATAAAATGGATGATTTAACCCCCCTCACTTGATTACTCTGACTAGACTAAACATATGCAACAAAAGCAAATTATCTTGTAGTTTTCCTGTCTTAAAAGCAAAGATCTGGGGGAAGGAGCGAGGGCAGGGTGTGAGATGAGTGATAAAAGTGAAGGGTTCAGCGGAGGGACTGGTGCAGACAGGGTGCACGTTCCAATAAGACTCAACAAACAGCTCTGATCGGAATCTAAGTGACGGAAGCAGCCTGTAGCTTGGAGATTAGCTGCTTCGCACTATTTCTGAGTTAAGCCAGCACAAGTAACATCATGAATGCATAATTATAATTATGCATTAGAGTATGCATGATGATCTTAAAATTGGTAAACAAAGAAAAGGCATCAGAATTTCTCAGTGATTGTAGGTATTACTGTTACAGAAGACGAACTATGACTACGATTTTCATGGAGGGCTGACTCATACTGAACCTTTCTCACATGAAATCTGCAAACTTGAGGAAATAACTAATGAACCAGCATTGCTTTAAAAGTCCCTTTTAGGAAATTCCACATGAATAGGTTCCATCAAAGAAATGCAATAGAGTATTTCAAAACATATGAAGCAAACACTCAGGAATGTTCATATTTAAAGTAGCCAGTTTGAGAGACAAAAATATTAGTAAGGTAATATCTTAGATTTCTTATATAGTCTAATAAAATTATGCATGTCCCTGGCATTGTTTACAAAAATACAATATGTGATTAGCTAATTTAAAAAAACAGGTAAAAGAACTAAAAGATATTTTGGAGATAATTATTGGCAAGTGGGGAATTTGTTTTTCAAATTACTCTATTCCAAAAATCTAACCACAAGTAGGCTTAACTTGAATATGTCCATTTGTGATTTTTCCTTTCAGTTTTCCAAAATGAAGATGGAACTCCAGTTGAAGAGTGATATCTCTTCAACCTTGAAAGGCAGTTATGTCACGTATGAGCCTACGTTTTGGACAAAATGATTTAATATTCTTTTCTCATGGTACTATTTTTACTGCTCCGCTCTGGACTTTGGCCAACATCTGCATGTTCCTCTTACCAGAGCCTTAAACTGAATAACCAAAGCTTAACAATGGTATCAGGAAACATAAAAGCTGATGGGCCCGTGGGGACATGGTCCATACCCAGGATGGATGCTAGGGATGCTCTGTAGAGGGCTGCTTCTTCTTCCAAAACACAAAAAGGTGTCAAAAGCTACCTGGGCACTTCTTTCTTTTATTTTCTTGCCCCTCCTTCCTACCAAAATTTGGAGAAACTATTGAACAGGCTTTTTCAAAGTCATTTTTTAAATTTTTCTTAGCATCATGTTTATTATTTTCTTCACTTAAATTTCTTTCTTTTTTATTAAATCATTTTTATTGATATTCTATTATAGTTGCCCCATTTTTTCCCTCTTTGCCCTCCTCCACCCATCCCACCCTCCTGCCCCCAGTCAATTCCTACACTGTTATCCATGTCCGTGGGTCATTCATACATGTTCTTTGTCTACCAAGGGTGTCCAACCTGCAGCCCATGAGCCATGTGCAACCCAGGATGGCTATGAATATAGCCCAACACAAAACCACCAATTTACTTAACACACTATCAGATTTCTTTTGTGATTATGTGTTACAATGTGTTTAATGTGTGGCTGAAGACAACTCTTCTTCTTCCAGTGTGGCACAGAGGTGCCAAAAGATTGGATATTCCTGTTCCCCTTCTTTCTACCATTATCCCCCTCTTGCCTTCCCCCTCTGGTCACTTTCAGTCTGTTCCATGTTTCCATGCTTGCGGTTCTATTCTGTTTGTTAGTTTATTTTGTTCATTAGATCCCTCTTATAGGTGAGATCACATGGTATTCGTGTTTCACCACCTGGCTTATTTCACTTAGCATGATGCTCTCCAGTTCCATCCATGCTGTTATAAAAGGAAGGAGTTCCTTCTTTCTTTCTGCTGTGTAGTATTCCACTGTCTAAATGCATCACAGTTTTTTGATCCACTCATTTACTGATGGTCACCTAGGCAAATTTCTCATATCCTTAATTAAAATTCATCAGCTTTTATCTGTAACATTTTGACACTCCCTCCAATAATAATAACTCGCACTGTCTATAGTCACCTTAACCAGTGTTATTTTCTGTACCCCCACCCTTTCCCTTCTCTCTCCTTTCACTGCCTCCCCTCCTCCCTCTCCCTCTCCCTCTCTCTCTCTCCCCTTCTCCATCATGGGCTACTTGACTCACATAGAAGACCGTGTAGCACGTCAACATCATTACTGAGTTAGGCCATCATTTGCTGTGTTGAAAACTGAACAACCAGTTGAAAATCTTCAATTACACTATTACCTCTCTGGTCTGCATATTAATTCATAGCGCATATATGGTTTTGTCTACTGAAAGCAATTTAACTCTACTTTGGTCAAACCAACCAATCAACAGAACTGACTGATAACCTGCTATGGACGAGGGCAATCCTGAATGTGGTAAAGACCACAGAAGAGCAGTTATTTTGAAAATATCTGTAAGACATTAAACTTTGTATGGTGGAGAGGAAAAGGTTTAAGAAACAAGTGGGGATGGGTAGATATAAAATTCCCAAGGCAATCACTGGCTTGGTTAGAGAATTAGTAGAAGAGGAATAATTGCAGAAACGACTGGGATACTGAAGAAGGAATTTTGAGGTGGCGATGAAAGGCAATTCTGACAAATAAACGGGTGATAGTACAAGTTTCACCCAGGACTTTAAAAGAAGGCTAGGAAAATGATCCCTTTTAGACTTTCTATTATTCCCCAGGACAATGAAAATTATTTTCTCTATTTTGGATTTTTGGAACATCTGTCTCTCTGACTATATCCTGGGTTCACATGCTAAAATGTTAACCACACAGATATTTAAATATGTAGTGACCCTGTACAGAGAGATCACAGGAGACAGGAAGGTTCACAGACTTTCTAATAAAGAGCCAAGTCTTGACACATTATTAAACATTTGAAAATTCCTTCCATACTCCAAGCAAATATATTTATAGCTTTTTTTTTTATCAGCAAGCGTGTTTTATTTTTTAGTATTGGTTGGAATAATTTTATAATAATAATAATTTAATAATTTATGTTGGAAATGTTAGTTAACTGTGCTGAAGACACTCTTAAATCAAACCAGAAAAAAAATTAGTGTGAAATGATTAAATACAGGGAGTCCTAGTTATAAGTGGACTCTAAAAGTGCATCAGAAAATGTACCATTTGAAATTCAAAATACGTTTTTTACCTTCACCAGTGTTCCTCAAACCAGAGGCTTCAGTACCCTTGGGGTCTTCAATATTTATGGGCATTTTTTTTCAATTTCATATTTTTATTTTGATTCTAACACAACATGATCCTAATGAAACATGAAAATAAATACACGCTTACTTTTCATCATGGCGAACTGTGTCTTTGGTAGACAAAACTTATATTTGAAATACAGTAAATAGACAATTTGAATTTCTTAGTATTTTTTCAAGTGGCAGCCTGTAAATCCCTGGAAAATCTCGAATCTCTTGAACTCTTTCTTTCGTCCAACAACAACAAAAAAAATCTTTATCTCACTCACACTGAGTAAAGAACTGGCATGGGCCCAGTACTGCAAACAGTAAAGTTTCAAGGTTAGATTACAAGAAGGTTATTTAGCCCTTAATCTAAGCTACATATTAGGTATAAATTCCTGTGTGCAGGGCTAAGGATCATTTTTTAGAGGAAGGACAGAAAGGGAGGCAGGATATTTCCTTATCTTTCTCTGGCCACAGGAAAAATTTTATTATGATTTGTCTTCTTCTGCTGCCTCTCCCTTCTCTGTTCCTGTCTCCCAGATTCCAAAGTCATTCTCCCTTAACCCTTGTAGTTTTTGAGCGGCATGAACTCCTGTGCAGCGGGTCTCCATTTGAGGCCTCGCTGTCCTATCTCACCTATTACTCCACACTCCAAAATGACCACTCTGCTCTCTTTTATCATGAAACAAACACTTCCATTAATTCAGGGGAACAGCTCTCAGAAGGAAAGCAATCGGACGGAATTAAATCATATTAAGATCTGAAGGACTGCTATGCCCCTGATAGCCCTGTAATTACAGAGCTGTTCCTGTTTTTAAAAACTTTTTTTTCCCTTTCCTCAAGTTTGAGCAGACACAGTCTAAACCTTCCATGTTTTTGTTTGTTTGTTAATTTTGGTTTTGGGTCTCCCCAGTGGCTCTCTTGGCTAAATATTTGATACCTGTAGAATGGCAAAGGTGGGCTTTGGGGCATCTTTAAGTTACTATAATAAGCAAAAGTCAGAAGCTCTGTAAATAATGTAAAAATTCAGTGGCTACCCAGGCACGACATACTGACTTTGGAGATGTTCTGAGTAGGCTGAGTGGTTACCAAGTTACTACCAGGGAAATGGAATGAACTCTGCTCCTAAGAATTGTACTCCTGTTTCAGAAAGAAATTCCTGAAGGTGCTAAACGCTGGTAGCTCTACCTGTATTGTGGCCTCACTAGATAATTACGTGCCACTAATTGGCAGCAGCTGCTCCAGAGAGACCTGGTCCTAGCAAACAGACTGGATGCTCTTCTCTGCCCTTAGGAAATGTGTCTCTCCAGGTGAGGTCTGAAGCCGTGTGCAGAGCAGTGTGTCAAGTTCGTTTTCCTGCTACTCGGCCAACAGATAATTGAGGACCTCAACAACTTAGTGTTACTGGTCCACTCCTTCAGACAGTCTGAAAATAAGCACCTTTCAAACATGATTTTTTTCCAGTGCTGACTTCAGGGCCATATAACACTTAACCCGTGATATAAACAAATGTATCTTGGAGAGCTTGGCGCAATTTGGCAAAAAATGAGGTTGATGTCCAATTTCTCATAGCATGCATCGTTCACCAGTTGTTATTTGCTGGATTCAGATTCACTCTTAAAAATGGGGAATATACACTCATTTTCACTGAAAGTTAAGCGAAAGGTGCTGACCTTCATTATTTTAACTTTTCAAGGTCCCCTGTTGCCATTAGAAAGTTCCAGTATCAGTCATTTCCCAGCACTCAAGACCAGCAGCGACATCATTTTCAATGTTTTGCTCTTCTTTACAATATTATAAAATGGATCTTATTCTGTTTTTAATCACAAGCCTTATCCAGCAATCAAGGCAGGTATATAATAAGCTAAGCTACTCTGTAAATCTAAACATTCCCTACAAATGGAAAAGATACAGCCTGGGCTCTCTGATTGTTACTAAGGAGACTATCTAAAATGAAAATCTGATTAACCCTTTTGCTGCCTGGAACTACCCATGTACCACATTAGCTGACTTCCCTGCACTTATCTCTCCCTTTTCCCCCTCAAGAAATTCATAATCACATTGCTCCAGAGTAGTTATGCTCTGGTTATCCTATCTGAGAAGACCGGGATAGGTGGAGGTTCCATCCGGATGACTGAGTGGGGGGGCTGCCTCATCATGAGGAAACAGACATTAAGACAGAGGGCACACAATTTCCTGCTTATTTAAGGCATCACTTAGACGAAATCCTTGACAACATTACAGGATTCCCATTCAATAAATAGCAGAGTAGTACTGTATTTTCTTTTCACTCAGGAAATGATCTGACAGTAGAAGCTGCCTGTTTTATAAACATATTTTCCTCAACTATTTTTGAGTGACATTAGCAACTGTTAACATTTGCTAGGAGAATAATATTTCAAAGCAGTATGCAGAATTTAGCCAAGAACAAATATCCATCAGGCACGCTCTATTCTCTTTGTACAGTTAAACAAAAAAGGGAGTTCAACAGCCAGGGGGTGGGGGACGGAGCACACGCTTCCATGTGATTTTGACAACCGGAGGCTGTGCACTAGAAATTCATTAATAGTTAGATTTCAAAAACTAATTTGTGCAATAAAATTGCATTACAATGGACCTTTCAAAGAGCATTGTTAGCATTCAACGCTCTTTATAAACTCCCACTGCCTCCACACCACTCCCCTCCACATCTTTCTAGAAGGACATCTTGATAGTTTTCACCCAGTCTCTCTACTGGAGGCAAAATGACCCATTTGTTATTCCCGACCTGCCTGGCTTGATTTCTCCCCTCATCTTCTGGTAAGGCCATTCTTTCCACCGTGAGTTTCCAGCCTCCTCCTCTCTGCCAATTCAAACCCATCACTTCCTTCAGACCGTGTTCCATTCTCACTGCGCCGAGGAAGCACTTCCCAATTACCTACCTCACTCAGGTCCCCGCCCTATGTCCCCTGGGAATATAACTGTACTATGCCATGTTACACTTGTTGATACATTGCTTGTAATTGCTTTTTTTTATTATTGTGTCCCTGTCACTGCATTTGCTTCTATTTTATTTGTGTACATTTTTTTCCATGTGCCCCTGCTTTTCTTCTTCAAAGAATCTTGTAATTTTGGCCTTTCAATGCAACTTTGGTGTACCCCACATTGGATAGTTCCTCAATAGATACTTTAACGCTAACTTAAAACAGTTAACGTTCATAAATCATGTTAGTACTCCGTAGTATGTAGTATTAGTTCTCGATACTGAATGCTGTGGAACAACAACACCTCCAGCAAATGACTCTCAAATCTCAGATCTTCAGGGCACAGCCCATCTCCCAGAGCCCTGTCTTCCTTGAGGCATATTTCTTCTTGGAAGTTGGTATTTCTTTCCTCTTACTATCATGTCAAACTAAACACATCTAACATGAATTGGAACTTCTGTAAAAACCCAACTTTCCATTCACATTTATCTATGTTTACTAAAGTTATCAATTTTTAAAACTTTCACATTTACCTAGCATTTCTAGTCTCTAAAAATACTTAATTTTTACCTGTGATACTGCACAGAAAGAACACACACCCTGTTTGATGCATCGGTGATCTACACTTTGCCCGGGTGTTCGGGGAAACTGTGCCCTGTACCTTCCTTATGGGGATTAATGATTGAAGTCAACGAGCAAAAATGTAAGAGAACACATCAAAAGCAACGATAACCAATCAAATCTTATTTTATGGCTCTTTACATATTTATAAGACACTAACTACACATAACTAAAAAGTGTCAAAAATTACTTTAGAGGCCGAAATGTCAAGCACTAAAGCCAGCTGTAAGTTCAGTGGGTAAAGGAGAGTGAACATGGAGCCTGCTTAATCGGGAAAAGCTTTGAGGAGTAGAGAGGGCTTAGAGGTACCAATTACCTGGTAGAAAGGGCTCGGCTTAGTGGGTTGATAAGAGAGGCCCTCTGGTGCCAAATAAGTGACTTTGACAAATGCATTTAACTATTTGGCATTATAGTTCCTGTTTCTGTGAAAATAGTCAACTACCAGTTCTCAAAGGTCATGTCCTCTTGTAGCATTTTATGAATCTAAACAGACCTCACTAATTGCGAGATGCAAGATATTAATAAATGAGCGTGGAAGTGAGAGGAGCTGCTCTTTTGAGACATCAGTGCCCTTCTCTGTCCCCTTTCTTAGATGCTTTTTTCAATTAAGATAGAATTTACTACATACTAAAGTAATTTTTACCAGGGGGCATTTGCATTTCATCAATACACCAAGTCTCAAGTTGAAAGGATAGGTTTTCAAAATGAAATTTCAGGTATTAACAAATAAAAGGAAGAGAGGCTTGTAAGGGAGAAAGGGAGATCACCACTTTACTCCTGGACTACAGTCTTTTGTTGTTACCTACTTATTTGTAAGTCAATCCTGTAAATCTATAGAAAAAAATTCTACAGAATGGCCGAGGAGGGGGGAGGTCAAATAGTATGAGAAGACCTGAGGGATCCACGTAGAAATCTTAAAATCAAGACAAGAAAACTTTGTTAGCTTTATTAGAAAGTGAGCAAAGTCTTCTGAAAGAAGCAGAGTATTCAATCCAAGGGCAGGATAACTGAGGATAACTTGGAAGGGGACAAGTGTCAGGTGATAATAAGATGTTTTCTCTTCCTTACCCCAAACAAGTAAATATTCAATGAAAGGGAGATGGGGCAAAAAAGGCAAAAGGACTCACAGATGCGGACAATGGTGTGGTGATTCTTGGGGGGAGGGGGGGCTAAGGGCTAAATGGTAATAAAGATACAATAAGGATTTCAGAAACAACTATAAAGGACACATGGACGAAAACAAGGGGGCATGGAAGCAGGGGAGGGAGGTGGGGATGGCTGGGGTGGCGGGGGGAGTTGTGGAGAGTAAGTGCAGACAACTGTACTTGAACAACAATAAAATAATTTAAGAAACAGATTAAACTTTAAAAAGTGGAAAGAGCTATGAACAGGGTATCTGGAACAGTGCTTCCTCTAATTAAATACTGGTATATGAGGTATGTGATCAGCAAAGTTGTTTCTCAAAGCTTCATTTTTCTTTTGTTTGGAAAATATGGGTTGATTAGTTGTTTTTTTTTTAAGTATCACATTCTGCGATTTGGCAATATTAAGCCAAAATGGAAATGTTACCAAAAGATGATGTACAATTTTCCGAAAAGAGGCAAGGGATACAGGCTGTAATAGTTTGTTAGCAACATGACAGTGATGGAGAGTGATTCTTGAGTACTTCTCTCTGCCAGCCTTCATGCTCTGTACTCATCACATACACATCCTCCTTTAAAGTTCACAAAATACCTATGTGCATGTCACGTTAATATCTCTACTCACATCAGTCCAATGGCACACCAAAAATTAAAGTGGCCCAAAGTCACAAGCTCGGTGGTGAGGTGGTCCTGATTTAAGACGAGGCATTTGCCTCTAGTGTCTGAGCTCTCCACCGTCATACTAAACCCACTTAAATTCAGATAGTGTCTGAAAATCAAATCGAGTATATAAAGGAGAAGACTAGATAAAACACATAAACAAGACTAGAAAAATGTATTTTATAAAAATCAATAAAACACCTCTATTTTGCTTCTTAGTTCATTTTATTCATTAGATTTTCACATATAAGTGAGAGCATATGGTACTGTCTTTCTCTGACTGGCATATTCCACTCAGCATAATGCTCCCCAGGTCCATCCATGCTGTCACAAAGGGTAAGATTTCCTTCTTTTTTATGGCCAAGTAGTATTCCATTGTGTAAGTGTACCACACTTTTTAGAGACAGACTCATAGATAGAGGGCAGGCTGACAGCTGTTGGTGGGGGATTAGGTTGGGGGGCTGGTGGTGGGAGGTAGAGAGATTGAGAAAAAAAAGAGACAGAGAGAAACTTATCATCATGAACAGTGTGGTGACCGCCAGAAGAGGAGGGTGTGGGGGGAGGTGGAGTAGGGTGTGGGGGGAGGTGGAGCAGGGTGTGGGGGGATAAATGGTGATCGTTGGAGACGTGACTGGGGTGGTGACCACACAATATAGGGTACAGATGACGTGTTGTGGAACTGTGCACCTGAAACCCATTTAATTTTGTTAACCAGTGTCACTTCAATAAACTTCAATAAAAAGAAAAAAATTAAAAGACATAAAAGCACCTTATTCAATAAAAAAGTCAATATTAAGCCTCTTTTAGAATGCAGTGAAAGCAGACATAAAAAAGCATTTATTTCATTTCTGTCTTTACAAACAAACATCGACCATTTTTGTTACCTTTTGTCATCTTTGGTTTACTTTTTAAGAATATAAATACCAACAATGTGGGAGGAAAGAGAGGAACATTAGTGGGAGAAAAAGAAAATGAAATTGTACTGAGAAAAATGGTCAGTGTTGACAAGTAAAGGGCCAAGTCACTCACACGCAAGCTCATTTGAGAAGATGTCAAACTCTGTCGCAGACCCCGGCAACCGTGGTTCAGAGCACCGGCAGATGCAACAGAACCAAGAAGCTCTTATGCAAAATATAACCTTGAATCTAAAACTCTGCTGGGCAGCCCAGATAAATGCCTGAAAAATTCTTGAGATATACTAAATTCATTTACATGTGTTTGAAGATGAAGGGCACTAGATACAGATAAATGCAGTGTTGCACTGGACAAGTCTCAACAAATCAATATAATTTTCTCACCCCATTTTCTCCCATAATAATGAGAAACCAATCAGGCTGATATGACAAATTTTTACTCTCATTAGATTAAAAAACTATTTCACAGGAAATACTCAAAAAGCCTTAAAAGATACTACAGACACTTTCTCCAAATCAACATAGGAATTAATTACAAAGGATTTTCAAAGAATAGTTACTGATGGCTGAACATCAATATTTAGGAATCCATAGCTGCTGGTACCCTGTCTGGGATTATTTATTAGTTATGTTAATGATATAGATGAAACAACAGATCAAGGGCTACTTTGTTAATTTACTGACATTAACTTAAATCAGCATCTTTAGCTACAAGTAGTATTTGTCAAATGCCTACTCTATTTCAAATATTACATAAGGTAAACAAATATATTATTTTCTTTTTCCAGGAAAAATCTCTCGAAGATAGATTTGGTAATGAAATCAAGTTTTGAAAATGTGTTGACTCAATCACGGTCAACAGCAGGAAAAGCGGTGAAGTTAGGATTTGTCCTTGGGTCCAGCTTTCTCACCATCTCAGCTGCCTTGTGGTGGCATCAGTGTCGCAAAAGGCAAAACAGGAATTTTGAACATTGCTAACGTTTGAAGCAAAATGGTAATCTACCGTTTTATGCAAAAGTCATCACAAAGTAATTTACTAAAAAATAGAAGGGAGATGAAAATGAGCATTTATTGCGCTTCCCAAGCACTATGATAAAATCTTTTAAAAATGCTATTTCATTCATTCATACATCAAATATTAACTGCATGTGTTCTAGGTGCTGGTGAAATAAGAATGAACTGTGCAACCCACCCGTCCTTTTGGGACTCCCTCTCTTGTTAAGGAGAAGAAAGAACAGCCATGCAAATAGCAAATAAATGTAATCGGCAGGGCGAAGATATAAAGAGACAATGGCAGAGCTTTGTTTATTTTGTTTTTAAAACAGCCTAGAGAAGGCCCTGCTGTGGAGAGTGTGTGTGAGCATGCCCCTGATTTTACCCACGGATTCAGTCTTGTGAAAATCTGAATGTGGGATGTTCAAGGCAGGGGGAACAATAAATGCGGAGGCTTTAACGTGGGAATCTGGCATATTGTGTAACAGCAAGAAGACCTACTTGGCCACAGTGCAGTCAGCAAGGCAGCGAATGAGAAGGGCAAGGAGAAGGCCAGACTGTGAAGGGCTTTGTAGGTCGTAACGAAAGGTTCAGATTCTACTCCACATGTGGATGCATTTGTGGATACCATGCTGTGATTTACGTGCAAAAATACCATTCTCACTGTCCGAACGTGTGAAGAACAGAAGGATTCGAGTGAGAAGGCTGCAGAGGACACATGGTAAGAGGTGACAGTGACCTGAACCAGGATGACACCTGCTGGGGGGGTGGGGAACGGGAAGTGGTCAGATTATGAAAGTGAAGTTCATTGGATGGTTGCACAGAAAGCCTGTGAATAAAAGAGAGGAATCAAGGGTAACTTCCGGGTTTGAGAGTTTACCGACTTTGTGAATAATAGTGACACTTATAAGGACTGGGAAGACTCAGAGAAGAGCAGTTTCAGGGTATATGGCTTGGAGTTCTGATTTCTGCATGTTTATTAGGATGTAGAGATGTCAAGTATGCAGTTAGAAATATGAGTCTGGAGTTCAGGGGAGAGGTTGGGGTTGAGATCTGACTTTGACAATCTTTAGTTAATTGGTGTTAGTTCAAGCCATGGACATGTCATCATCTAAAGAAAAGAGTAGAAGCCTAAGATCGAGTCCTGGTATCCACCAACATTTAGAGGTTTAAGTTCTCAGCTAAGGAAACTAGAAAAGTGTTTCCCACAAGGTGGGGGTGTGGGGAGGGCGAAGAACAGAGCATCGTGTCAGGAACCCAAACTCCCAAAGTCGTTCAGGCAGGGGGATGGACTAAGGGAGAGAGAGACTAAGCAAAGTGAGGCTCACTGAAGCCTCACAAGATGGGAATCGGACTTCCACCACTTTTATTTTCTTTAAACTGATGGCAAAACTGAAGCTGAGAGAGGTCGATTAACTTTACAAATATCACACTGCTAATAAGTGATACAGCTAAGACTCCTACTGGCCTTGAATCTGAAGGCCATGGTTTCCATGTTTTCAAAGAGTATGTAGGTATTTAAGAAATGGGAGCTGTTGCAGAACCACACTGAGAGAAAACTTCGGTAAGACTAATCATTCACAACTGGGGCGCTCGCATCTATTACAGAAAAAAATCTAACAATGAACAGTCATGTTTTGGGGGGAACATAAATTCCCAAAGATACTTGCTTCTACCGCAGTGCCTCTGTGTAGTTAATTTTGCACAATCATTGGCCGTTGTATGTTAATATTCTTGATATATTTTTATTCTGTCTCAGACTACATCAGTTGTTCTGTTATAAAGATTTAACTGTCATACATCTTAATAACTGAGTGATAAAACATTTGCCCATCCCTACTACATGCCATAAGAAAGAATCTGTATAATTCTAGATTTGTACACAATTGCTGTAAAATGCTCTATGCCAAGTCTTATTTTATGTGAGGTGACCAAAGCTGAAGCACCTTTTGATATAGAATCCCTTTGCTATTGTCCAACACCATAAAATTTTGGCAGAAAAGCGCTGCCATATGGAGAGGGGATGCAGGCTACTGTACTATGCAAAAATCATGAAATGAATCAGTGACTCTCTGCATCACAGTACATTTATAAGTCTATCAAAGTTTAGTTTGTAATAGACTAAAATAAAATCTTATTGAATATAATTTATCAGTAAGCTTTTTGGAATAAATTCCTCAACTAGGATTGGATATCATATAAAATGTGACTTGATTTTAAAAGTATCAAGTCTGTGAGCTTCAGGCAAACAACAACGATGATGAGAAAGCTGTGAATGCCTCTAAATTCTGTGGCTCCAATGTGTCACCTACCAAATAATTTTTTTATCAAGATGTAGCCTAAAGTATACTACATAAAATATTCAGTGCTAGTGCATGCAAATGCCAAGTTTGTGGCCTAAATTAGCAAAAGAAAGTCGAATTTTTCATAAGCAAACAAAAACATAAAATGTGCAAACTATATCATACAAAGGAGGCATTTCATGTACTAACTCACTTTTAAAAATACACAGAAGTTACAACACCATTATCATACTTCATGAATCTTAATTTTGGCATCTTGAAATTCATGTGGGCCAGGTTCAAGTTGATGCAACCTTACCCAGAGTATGTCAGATAGGAAATATAAGTAGTAGCAAATAAAACTATTAGGCTTTATCCAAAGCTGAATATTCCTAGTAACTAGACAAAGAAACAAACTTGCTTCTTTACAAGGCAGCATGACTCGTATTTACATGAACCAAAGCCTAACTTTCTGTCATTTGCTTGCACAGAATGAAGTCAATCATTTTTCTGCATGAGAGGCCTTCAGAGGCAGAAGGCAGTCTGTATTTTCTCCAGCTGTAGTGGGTACTTACAAAATTGTCTGCCCAGAATCTCCACTTTTATGAGAATTCCTTCTCCTTTACCTTCTAGCCTTGCTCCAGGGATGGGCCCCTGTCTTATAACCTTACGTATATGTTATAAATAAACCGTAACAACACACCATGCTCTGATTCTACAACAATATTAACAAATGAGGCATAAGGACTAGTTAAACAGCCATTCCCTTCTCTAGGATTTCTGATGACAGAACCAAAAACATCAAAGGCACAGATCGCTGTAGGGCACAACTATGACCAACCAAGTTTAGAGGGCTGTCCCCAGCGAAGGAGCGCATTTGCTACATATAGAATTAAAGAGTGAGGAAGGGAGAGGGCGTAAGATCATGGGAAAGAAGAATGATGAGCACAGAGCAGAGGGAGTTAAAACATAAACAGTTTTGTTGCCATTATACCTCAGGTTGGCCATGAACAGGCATGTCCAAATCCAGTTAATTAGGGGACAAGCCCCGGGAACAGGTGATGAAATCTCTGGAGTGCCCTTATAGACTTTCCCAAGCAATAATGGAACTGGTAGCTGCCATCTGTGGGTCCTACCACGTGCCAGCTACTGGGCTCAGCGTTTCATACGTTATCTTGTTAATTCCTTGGCTTAGACATCTTTGGGGTACATTCAGAGGAATAAAAAGACTGCTGGCTATTCCCCGGAGCCTTGTAGTATGGAGCATGGCTTTAGGTGGTGATTGAGAGAAATGATTCTTTGCCTGCTGCCAAGCGTAAGTTCAGGGGAATGACTGCGAGTGGGAGAGGGAGGAGGAAGACAGCTCACCCGCGGAACCCAGGGGAGTTTGTCATTGAACTCTGTGGGCAGAGAGGAGACAATTAAAGCTGGATACTGCGTGATGATCTGGGACTTAGCACAAAATGAAACACAGGAATACGTCTATATTTAAGGCATTCCTTTCTCAGAAAATCTGACGAAATGCTGCAACAATCATGCTGAAGTCTAAAGAATTTAGTCATTAATAAACATGGTTGAATCTTCCTAGAGTTTCTCCTTTTGAATGAGGATCATTGCTACAAAAACCTGACATCTGTGTTGTAAATAAACCATAATAACACATCATACTCTCATTCTACAAAAATATTAACAAATGAGGCATAAAGACTAGTTGAACATTTCAAAAAAATGAAAAAAAGGGCAATAGTTCCCTAAAGCTATTTAGCTTGTGTCATCTATAAACATTTAAGTTAAGTAATAAAAGAATTAAATAAATGAGTAAATTCAAAGGCATAAAAAACATTAAAAATACAAAAGGGGGAACATTTTGACCAATATGTCATTGACCAAGACATGCTAATTAGTTAAAACAAAAGGAAATCCTTTTTTTTTTCAGTTGAAATAATGTTTCAAATCGTTTCTTTTTATATACATCCAGTTTTCTTTCCTTTTAAAAAATCTCCTTGTTTATAAACCTGAAGGAAGCAAAAATAAAATAATCTCATGAAAATTTCAGAATGTACTTTATTCCCAAATCCACCACTAAGAGAAAAACTGTAGCCTCGTCATTATAAATAGTAAAATATTGAACTCATCACTGGAAATATCGTGCTTTGGGGTGCAGTTTTATTATCAAGCACAACTTCGTGTTCTCGGGACATCTGTCTTTACACCGCAGACTAAAATCAACAGGAATATACTATCTTAAATACTTGAGCAAAACTCAGTAAAAGATACAGTAGGCAAACACTGTGGTCGGCTCAGCAGTGATTACCAACTCATGCTCCAAATTCACTATAAAATGAAAATCAATATTTCCACAAGTTCCTGCAACATAAAAGATAACCTTCATTGATTTTTCTAGACTTGGGCCTCACTGATAAAATCTAATATAAATTTTCAACCATGAGGATTTGGATCAGAGCAGGGGTGATAAGTCCTGCACATCTCTTAAGAGGTGGAGAATTTTTTTTTTAAAGTGCACGTCCATACTATTTATAATTTGCCCTGTGCAAGTGAAAGCCTTTTCCACCAGTGCTATCAGGAATCTCTTCTAATTTTTATTACTGTGAGGCTAAAGCCTGTTCCAGATAATTTGGAAATTTCAGGGGAGCTGTGATAGGGCTGATGGTGCAGCCCTGGCTGACTTGAGAAAGGAGCTAACCGGTAATAGCCTCCATGGCTGTGCTGATTAAATGTTGCCATAGATGAAAGGCCTGCCATTGCCGCAATAAATTAACCAATCACACAAATCCCAAGTCAGTGCTAATCCTTCCTTGATACTCTGATCCTCTGATCAGCTCAAGGAGGTAAAGAAACTGGCTGGCGACGCTTGGTGCTCTAACCCCTGGATTTCATGTACACAACGAGCTAATGATATCTTGCTGACCAGTTCAATGGGATGAACTTCTCTCACAACCCTTAGGGAACACCTCAGCCTTCTTGAAAAAAGAAAAAGGAAAACTGACAAGCAGATGGGAGGGTCTGTGTTTTACTAGGAAATACAGGCAAACTACCCAGCACTTGTTCACTAAAATAGTCATAAGCCAGGACCGAAGTGGGACATGTGCTGTATCACTTAGGTGTGGATAATGATTCGCAAAATAACCAGGATCAAATAGAAGGGGGAACACTAACGAAAGCCAGCTGCTCGAGTGGTATTTCTGGAGAGCAACTCGGCCCCTTTCTAAAAAATATATATATATTTTCTTTTGTTTTTGGGTTCAGTTGTGAAGTGGCACTCTGTGGCTATTCTGAAATTGTTCATAGGTGCACAATTTGGATTTCTGCAAATTCTGGGATGTTCCATAGCACTCTGCTGGTGTGATTAGAATCTGATTTAGGAAAAGACTCATTTAATCAATTAGCAGAAGGTCTGGCCACATGCAGTGTCTTCCTGTTAATTATGTGAATGCTGCCTTTGCAACACAGTTCCTGAAATTGAGTCTGTGCAGGATGTATTAGTGGAGTTCATAATTGGGGAAAGTTTCTTGTGCGTAGTAATTGGTTGCTAGAAGTAAGAAGGCTCCAGGGTTTTCCTCCAGGGTGTCACACATAAAGAGTTTGTGAAAGGACGTCATTATCTTTCTTGGTCAGTCCCAAGAAATTAAAACCAATTCTTTTATAAGGCAGATGTAGAAAAAAAGGGGAAGACGTAGAAAATAAACAATGTGGAAATAAAATTAGAGTTTATTTAATATGAGGAGCTGCAATGTGAGGGAAACTACTTTTGTGAACCTATATTGAATTATTGTATTTTACTATTGAAGGGACATGAAGGGAAGAATTGATCATTTCCCCAAAAGATAATTTTAAAAATCTACCTGGTATGTAAAACGTAATCCCATTTATGCAAGCTGCTGAAGCAATGCGAAAACACAACAATCACGACTTGGCAAGTGGATATTCTCAGGTGAAAATCTGCTGTTTGTGATGAGTAAGAAGCCCTGTGTGAAAACAACAGCAATCATTCACATCAACTTTCTCTCCTGTAGAACTTCCCGGATTTTAACTGTCTTGTCATTTACCTCTTTCGTATTTACATGACGGTCATGTGTGGATGCTGCGACTCTCATGTGACCTTCCCAAAGGCAGCCCTTCCCCCTGCTGACTCAGAGCCAGAGTCGGTTGTAAGGAGCAGATCTCATGGGAATTAATTAGTCAGAACACGAGAGGAACACAGCTTACTCCCTGCAAGGCATCCTGGGCCAACATTGCAGAATGAAACAGCCATTTCAGACCAGAAAGAAGCAAAAACAAAAAACCCCAAAAAACAAAAGACCTTCTGACCTCCTCCCCCCCAAAAAAAACCCAACAATGTATGTTACACCAGCCCAGAGAGGTACTAAAATAAGTTTTAAGCAGCAAACCAGTGGGGCTGGAAAGAAAAGATGATCCTCTATAGAATTCAATCCTTTGAAGTTCTCATGTAGTATCTCACACCTGCAGTATCTATTACATTTAACATTTATCCTCATTGATAATCTTATATAATGCAGAGTTACAGTGTAGCCATACTATTAGGAACTTGATTCAGTATATCATTCTCAAATGAAAGACATTATTCATGGGAAAAATTAAGTGAGATCATGTAGTATATAAAGATTTTCTTACTAACACAGAATAAAAATAACTCATATATATTGTTATGCCATCCTTTGATTATTAAAGATGGGTTGATACCATTATCATTATTAGAATATTTTTCAGTGTTGTATTGAATTTTAAAAAGACAAAGAAATTGCTTAAATTAAAAAAACAAAATTTGTTTCTGTACTCTTCATTTATTGTTCTTAATACATGACTATACTTCCATTTAGTGTTAGGCTCTACATGGTATGTTTATGAAAAATCACACAGGTAAGAGGTTTTAAGTCTTTTTCTCACTAACACATACACGCACACAAAGCCTTTTGTATGACAAGTATTTGAAAAGCATCATCATCATATCATTTTTTTAAATTTTTTCCTGGTGGACAACTTTTAGTAGCCAAAGTATCATTGTCATATTATTTTAAATAATTTAAATGTCAGCATTTGACATTACTTTTAGCCAAATTTTTTATATATATATATATATATATATATATATATATATATATCCAAGATGATTAGACATACACATAGAAAACAAGATAACATTTTGAAAACTGACCATGTAAATTCCTGCCAATCCAAAAGGTTTTATCCCTGATTTTCACAGATGTTAAACAAAGCCCAGGTATAACACAACCCTGGCATTCAACTTAAACCAAAATTTCAACATCTCTTAACAAAGCCTTTTTTTCCCCCCCACAGATACCAGGACCCAGCTCCCATAAACACTGGGTAACGGTAAGGATGCAGCTATTGCACCAAAGACAAATCTAGGAAATCAAAGCCCAAATACATGAGCCTGAAAAACAGAAATGTTTCAAGGTACAATCTGAATTATACTTTCTAAAGAACAACAGCTTTTACTAAATTTCTCAGTAAACAAACATGAAGCTATAGAGGGACTATGTTTGTTGCTTTCCTGGGAGCCAAATTCTAAAAATCACCATAGATACCACCTTGCTTAATTGAGGTTTCAGAGAGATGGAGTCCAAGGCCCTCTCTCCCCAACTGTTTTTCCTACTCAGGAATCTCACAGCCACACACACACATACACACACACACACACACACACACACAGAGCAGAGCAGATAAAAATCCGACACACCAATTCCTCCTCCATCACGAGTTGCTTTACATGATGATTAGAGAGCAGTTAAAGGAAGTAAATTATTTAACTATCATGAGCTCTCTTCTCACCACTGCTATGCAAAAGAACCTTTGGATCCCAAATTACATTAAGAAACTTCAGAAGCTTTACGATTGATGCTAAACGTGCAGAGATTTTCACAGGAGAAGCAGAATACCTTCTTTCCCTAGGGGTAACACAGCAGAAGAGTTAGGGAGAGTGAAAACCTCTTTGCAGCTGGGATGATACCAATAAGGAAGATGTAACCTTCATTATAAATCGGGATTCACTACTATTCTCTTCCTTCTTTTTTTAAAGAAAAATGCAGAGTTAAAGGGAAAAAAACTTGATTCTGATTTTTTGAGTATACTGTTATCTCTTTTCTCTTAGTAATTTCTCTTTATTCATTATTTTAACTAATAGTATTTGTTGATTTTTTTAAGAGAGAGAAAGAGGAAGAAAGGGAGGGAGGAAAAGAGAGAGAGACATCTGTTTGTTGTTCCACTTATTTATGCATTCATTGATTGATTCTTGCATGTGCCCTGACCGGGGATTGAACCCACAAACCTTGGCGTATCAGGATGATGCTCTAACCAACTGAGCTACCTGGCCAGGACCCTTTATTCGTTTTTATACCTTTTAATCTGCCTACACTAGGCATCTAATGGTCAAGGATTCAAACATATTTCACTCATGCAATTTACATCCTGCTCCTCTGTTCTAATATGGATACTGCTATTTGCCATAAGAGTTTACAGAATTCTCTACTAAATGCCAAAATAGTTCACCCATTTTGGTCAATTTATTATTACACGACTGGTCATTTCTTTTTTTTTTCTTTCAGACAAAAGTAAGATATCAGCTAATTTTTCTTGCTTCACTTCCCTCTCACTTAGTTCAGGTTGTTTTAAAATACACAGATGCTAGAGAAGCCAAAGAACTTATATGAATGACCCATGGACATGAACTAAGGCAGGGGGGTTGCTGGTGGGAGGAGGGGTGCAGGGCAGAGGGGAAGAAAGGAGAGAGAAAAATGGGATGACTGTAATAGCATAATCAATAAAATATACTTTAAAAATAAAAAAAGGAAACCAATTACAGGACATTGGTGGGTCGTATACAGTTTGGTTGCAGGATTTAATCATGAGGAATATATAGATTAAAAATTGAAAGAAGACATTATAGTTTAAGCCAGTGAAAGAGTTGGCAAAACAGTTCACAATATCTAATGTGCTCTAGTCCAACAACACTGAATAGAAAATAAAATCCAGAGTTCTTGTCCTGAAATGGAAAGTTTTCCATTACCTGGACATTCACCCTTCTTCTGACCCTTGTGAGTAGCCATGCCTCCCCCCAGTCACTCACATCTCCTCTAAAACACTGGTTAGTTTCAGAACTTCACGTCTTCGGATAGGCTGTTGCTTCTCCCTGGACTTTACATTCCCAATTTATTGACTGAGTAAATTCATACTTAAATTTTTTCTTCTTCTAACAATTACCCTCTATCAGTCTTCCTTGGCCATTTGAGATGTTTAAACATTTCATCTTCTTAGGCTTGATGGAGAATTGCTGTTCACGGCCGGCCAGCACCTGGTCCAGCTCCATCTGGTAACAGCTCTCTCCAGTCTTTTCGTGCACATACATTGGAGTATTAATCCAGGGGTCCCTTCCTTCCTAGGCAAGTGGCAGAGATGTGACCCAGGCTAGATGGCTAGGGCACTCCCTTCCTGGACCTAAATCCTGAACAAAAAAAAGAAAAGGTCCAAAGTATGTTGGCATTCATCCTTTCCTGTGAAAATGCCTTGAGAAGGCCGTACCATGGTTCCTACTATTATTAGACCCCTCACACCTCACTACCTTGGTTCTTGTCCTTTACTAAACCTGGTTTTCTGACCTGCCATCAATTCTGTGAGCTTCCCCATAGCTTCCCATAAATTCTGTCTCTGCCTAAGTTAAAAAAAATATGTGGTGCATATTTTTTTTTTAAAAAGAAACAACTTCTTGGGCATACCTCCATCAGAAATCATCCAGTAATGATATATTTATATATCTGTTTCTGTCACAGACTAAGCTCCTTGAAGGAAGAGACTAGATCTAAATCATTTACAGATCTTCAGCCCCTTTCAGCAACAGACTTAATGAGTGAACCATGATTTACGGGAGTGATGAAGAGGGCCATCAGAATGGTTCCACAGGCGAGTCATACAAAAATTGAAAGTAGTTAAGAACTGGTAGGTCAGATGAGTTCAAATCTAGGGTTTGCACTTTATTAGCTGAGTTCTTTTGGAGTAACTAAAACTTCAGTTTCCTCATCTGTAAAGTGGTAAAATTAAATCTTCAGAGGTATGGAAATATGAAGCAACAGAACACTAAACTCAGTGCCTGACACTAGAAATACTGACTGTTAATATTTAGCGATTAATAAAATGACTTACTCTAGGTCAGAACTGTGAGCTGTTACAACTCAGAACTGAGTGATTTAAAATAATATATTCTTAAAAATTTACAAAGCTGTTTAAAAAATGTTGCAACACTAAACAAAAATCCATTCTTTGTTTTAAAAGATATGATCAAGTTAAAATTGATCACCAGGCCCTTTGGGAGCAAAGAATCTTCTAATAATTATTATTTTTTGAGATACCAGCATAATACTCTTCCTAAACACAACAGATGTCAACCACATGAAGAGTTACTGTCCTGAAATTAGGCCAGGTAAGTGGGAGCCAAAGTGCCCCTTATTGAAAGAGATGGGCTGATTTAAAAGGCATAACCCAGGCATTTCATCTTTAAAGATCTTCCTGCATTCTTTGTCAACGAACAAGATAATCAAAATTTAAAGTTTTTACTACAATAACCCTGGGTCCCTGGGAGAATACTCAGTGAAATATGAGAGCAGTTTTAATACCTAGAAGCCCAGCTGCATTACAGTGAGGTCAGCCGAGGAGCCGCGCTGAGACTGGAGGCCATAATGAGTCCATATGGAGCAGAGAGCAGCGGAGGTAATAAACTTTCCCACGATGATTTCTTTGCTCCTTGCACTACTAATGTGGACTGACAGTCACACATTTTTCTTTCAAGGGATTTTTTTTTTTACTTGAAGAATCATAATTTTTTGCCAACAATGATTAAGATCTACAAATTTAAGTAAAGCATTTACCCAGCCTAAGAAAGTTACATGATTTTGTGTGTGTGTGTTTAATATTTTAATGTAACTGATAGAGGGTCTACACCCCTTGAATTGTGCACAAAGATGTTTCCTTTCTTTTTTTTTTTTTTTTTCCTCCCTGGAATGGAATACTCACTGAAGAGAAACTGGCATCAGCTTCCATGGTAATAAGATGACTCTAAACGAGGAATCTGAGGACAGAAACATTAGAAATTGGGGACAGCTGCGGACAGCAGATTTGGGACACTGGTATCATGTATGTAACAAATCTTTATTAATAAGTACATTAAATCCCATATTTTTCATTTATAACTGCTGCATAATTTCCTGTTAACACTTCATGTAAATTCCAGATAAGGTAATAATTTTTTTTTCAGAATTCTATTTCTGTTTCATTATATGTTCTATACTCTGCCCCACAGGTCAGTTGCATGATTGAAGTATTATGCCTCATTAAAATTCCACTAGTTAAAACATGGAGACAGAATTTTGGTAATTCGTTTCTTCATTACTAGAATTAACCATTCCAACACATTCCTGGGCTGCCTGAATCTCATAATTTATGTATACATATACTCACATCTACACCATTAGAGAGTTCTTAAATACACACACGTATAAGAAGCATATGTAACACAGATATATGCTGGTCAAGGGGTCTCAATGTCCTAAACAGAAAGCTCTTATCTTTCTCTTGCTCCAGTGGCTGAAAATCCTTGCCCCACCACCTCCCAGTTCAGTATTTCTAGCTAGCAGCTGCTATCAGAAACCTAAATAACAAAAATATGCAAACTTGCACACTAATTCCCTTTGGAGATAGATCTTGGCTGCCGCCCTGTCATAAATCAGAGAATTTCGATATGAAATGAGGCAAGCAGCTCTAATCATTTCTGCATTTCAAATTGGATCACTGGCTCAATCACTGGGCTTTTTTAAACTGCTTGCCTAAGAGCAAATGTGAGGCGGGAGATAATTCTGAAGACATCTCTTCTTTTGTGGCCGTAGAACTCTTTTAACTGTTTCAAGACTGAAGGCCACATTTCAGTGATAATAGCACAAATCTGCTGGGAGAGATATGGATCCTTCAAGACATCTTCCTCCTCTTTCAACTCGCAGAATTCCATCAATATCTGCATATATTATATATATTAATATATGTGTGTGCATATGGGTTTCGTGTGTCTAAAAAGAAAGGGAGGAAAAAAAGAAGAAGAGAAACAACTGACATATATATCCACAGTCTATTTCTCCTTAGAATTTCCTGTTTTTGACACAAGGCAAGTTTCAACTGCACTGTGAGATAGTTAACATTTTTAAACGGGGAAAAAAGTATTTCATTTCAAATGAAATTGTACCAAAATGTGAAAGACTTTGGGGGTTTCAGGATGGCCTGCCAATGTGGCCCCCCTTCAATAGCCACACGAAACATGGGCAAGTCTTTTCGCCTTCCCAGATGATTTTTGAATGCTTATTATGGTTGCACTTTTACATTTTCCCATCCCAGACAACCTTTTAAAAACAATGTATCACGGGGGAGAGGAGGGGGAGAAGGAGAAGAAAAAAAGCCTCCGAGGCAATTACTGAGAGTAAAGAATCCTCTTGACCTTTTGATATTTTTGCTTTGAGTCGCCCTTATTTCTCATCCAAATGATACTAAAGGCTTGTTGCATGTTTCCTGTGCTTACTACAGTGCTTGGAGATGGAACTCAGGTCTGCTTTTCAGAGGGTTTCTGTAATGCCTGGTAAGCCTAAGAGTGATCTGATAAAATTTTAAAGCTAAGCTGCTTGTGTTTTGAGAACAGAAAAAAAAAATGTTTGTCAAATTTTTATTTTTCTCAGTTAACAAATAAAACAACTCAGCTTTATCTGGCATTTATTTTTCTGTTCTATTTTCACCTTTTAGTAGCTGACACTGTATTTCACTCCTGGGGCTCAGAAGTAAAATATACACCATTTATATCATTTCCTTGTTAATTTTGTAAATTGGAAGAGTGTTGATGGCATGCTGATACAGGTGGTGGAGGACTTTAATAATACTATTTATGTTCTTACTATGGCAACCCAATAAATGGTAACATTACTGGGTAATTTATGCACAGCTTTATAAATTACATTTCTACTCAGAAACATGCATATGACTATTTTTACTGCATGCATTCAGATTCATTAAGATAATTTAATTTCTGAAGCTTATCAAATAATATTAAAATCAAAAGCCTTTAAATAGAATTCTTATAATTGAAATTTTAGCATTTATCTGATTTTTAGTTTTTCATTCATAAAAGTTTAAAATGGCATTAAAGACTCAAGACATTAACATTTTCTCAATGTGTTATGTAAAGACTATAATTATATTACTATCTTTGTAAGTTCCATGGTTTTAAGAATAGTGTTATATTTTTAAAGGACTATTCAATTTTATGTTTAATGAGCAAATTTTGTGAATAAAATACTTGTCATGCAACTGATGAAGCAAAATCATTTATTAACATTTAAGTGCCACATGGCTTTTGTTTTTGTTGCTTTTTTAAAAAAAATAATTCAAGGAGAGTTCCACAAGCTTCTAAGAAGTCCTGAAAATTTGATCTCACAAATGCATGAAGTTTATTGTTTACAATGCAGTCTGCGGCCTGCACAGGAGAGGAAGACATGAGAGTCAGCTCACTGATTCATAACCTATATTTACTTGTTTCTTAATCTGAGAACATTCAGCTAAGACTCCGAGCTTTAGTGGGGAGTTAAGTCTAAAAATTGAAGCTATTTTAAGAGAATGGGGGTGGTTGTTACCCCACCAACTTATCTACCCACAACTGATAAATACTTATAATAACCTTGAATTATCCCTCTAATCCCTCCTATTTTTATTTTCCTGGATGGGTCCCAAACTCCTAATACTACGGCAGAACCACACTCTTTCAAGTCTGATAGGCGTACTCCTAAAGTGCACCACGTGTCTTGTGCAGAGTGATTGAGTGGGTGTTGGTAAAAAAAGTTAGCTTCCCTTCTTCTCTCATCGTGTGTGCACACATGTATATGGGTATACACACACTCTTTTCTTGTATTGTTACTTGGTTTTTTTTCAAGGTTTTATTCCAAACCGCCAGAAAAGAAGCCACCCGTGTCCACGCCCAAGTCCATCAGCGAGAACTGTAAAAGTTTTGGATATACACCTCTCTCTCCTTCACATTAAACGTCTAACTCAAAAGCACCTTTGGCTATATCTCTGGTCCCCCAATCATTTTTCATGACCTGAATCAAACCGACACAGCATCCTCAGTAAGAATAAAATACACGAGGCATTTTTAGTATTTGTGTGGCTCAAAACAGAGGCATTGGGAAATTAGTACTGAATGGAATAAACAGAGCTTGTTGACTCTCTGACACTCAGGCATCTCGGCTGTGACTATTACGGTTATTATCCTGCACAGGTCTCCTCTCAGTAACAAAAGGACAATAACTGGCTAGGGCTGGAACACACTGGAGGGAGCTTTCTCAGCCTCCACATACCACAGTGACATCACTGGAGCTGAATTTAAACTTAGTTCTTCAGGGACAAAGTAAAAAAGAGCAGTCCCTCACTAGCAGTGCTGGAAGTAAAGCACGCAACAAAAGTGTATGCTGAGGCGCCCGACTGGCCTGAGCGAAAGTCAAGGTCAAGTTATGAAAGAGAGCAGAAGAGAGCCACTCAGGAGCTAATTCAAAAAAGAAAGGGGAAGACAGCACAGTTGTAAACATAAGAACCAGAAGACGAGTGAAAGAGAAAATGCCAAGAATGGAAATTATAAATGGTAGAGTGGGAAAAGTGGGAAAGAAAGAACAAAGCAGGTAACACAACAGTGAGCGGAAGACATAAAACTAAGCCAGTCATGGAGCTGACATTAAATACAGGTGATTTAGACAGCAAGAACGTACTGTTCACTTTCATCTAAATATATAACAAATATCTCAAATGCTCTACCTGTTCTAAATTCAAATTTCTAAATTAGACGAACCCCTAGCTTTTCTTAACTTTAAGTTTTTGTGGGCTTTGTTGGCAAAGTAGCTGACACTGTTTGCAAAAATTATTTTTTTAATATTTGCCCTTTGGCTGGTAGGTATTGCCAGTGTTGTCTCCTTGCTGAGGCTTAAGAGAACTACGGCTATATGCACTTAACAGTGTCTGGCTGCTATGACGAAATTTGGGACTGCCCTTTTTAATGGATTCGAACAGTTATTCAAACCATGAGCAAATGACAGTGTATTGTAGCTTACTGGAACAAAAAAAAAATCCTTATATAAACATTGACTACAAACTATCCAAAGGGCCTGAATAACAGGACGAGAGGTTGGTCCATAAGGTTTGTATTCTAAGACCCTGGAGGGCTTCTCTTGCCCCTTCAGTGAGCTTTCATGTTCAGAAGACTCTCCAGGCTGCTGGAACATACTGCTTTGTAACAGGTTTTGACCTACTAAAACTTCTAAAACATAATGGGATAAAGGGCCCTTAAATCTCACTCAGCTGCCAGCCCTATGGATTAGGTGTGTCCCCACTTCAGTCTGTGACCATGTTCTCAGCCAGTCAATGAGGAGGGATCCCCAAGTCCACCCATCATCCACTGTCACCTAAACTTGCCCCCTGACTGGCCTGACATCCATCCTTACTCTAAGAATTTAGTAAAGGACTATCTTAAATGGCATCCTGCCTGTGCGAAGGCCATGTGGTTAATCTTTGACAAAAGAGCATTCACACGTCAACAAAACAAATGCCCAGTGGAAGGCCCTACTGCAGAAGAATACAGTAGGCCATTCAAGCCGCCAATAAAAAAGAGATTTGAGAAAGATTCAAAGTTTGATTTCAGCATCATCATTTCCACTGAGTTGGGAGTCTGACCCCACCCGCAGGGCCCCTCCAGCAGACCTGACGTGAAGTCACACCAACCCCCAAAGGGCCAACAGGGAAGAGTCTTGGGTAAGGAGGACCTGCTTTCCACCTGCAGGAGGGAGACAGGAAACCAAACTATTCTCCTTTATATTGTTGTGAGCTTTTCATATAGAACAAGCTTTCAAAAGTACTGTGGAAAGGTGACTGAAAGGAGAAAATACTTTTTCTCTTCCACTGACTCCATTTCCTCCACATTTACCATAGGAATTTTTCATTTCCATGCAAAGGGAGTATTCTTGGGCAATCATGGGTTTTACCATACCAGAAACTGAGTTGGCTATCTCAAGAGAATTCATGTCTCTGCCCTATGTACGTAAGCAGATGAATCCTTAGATCAAATGTTACCTATTATGTTCTAATTCAATTCTTCTTTTGCTTCTATAGGTTATAAAATAGATTTATTTTTCAAATCCAACCAATATCTCAGTTTCACTCAAATGCATATATTATTATTAAATATAATGGCCTAATAGTCAGTAAAACAAATCAACCAACCAAATCAATGATAAGAACTTAAAATAATAGTGCACGGGTGTTCCTGAGTTTTCCTGTTGTGGTCTTGGTTTTCATAATCTACACCCCTAATCTCTCAAAGTATTTTATTCGAGTGGTTCTCAACTGCAGGTGATTTTGCCACCCAGCGAACATGTGGCAATGTCTAGAAACATTTTTGATGGTCACAGCAGGAGGACATGCTACTAGTACACAGTGATAGAAACGGTGCTGCCAAATGTCCTACAACGCACAAGACAGTCCCCACTGCATAGAATTATCTGCTCTGCAATAGTGCCACGGTTGAAAACACTATTTTTTTAATATTTTTATTTTTGATTTTAAAGAAAGGGGAGGGGGGGTAGAAAGAGAGGGAGAGAAACATCAGCATGAGAGAGAAACATCTATTGCTTGTCCTCCATATGCACCCAAATAGGGACAGAACCCACAACTCGGCCATGTGCCCTGACTAGGAATCAAACCAGCGACCCTTTGGTTTGTGGGACGATGCCCAACCAACTGAGCCACACCAGCTGGTGAAAAAGACTTTTTATTCCATTTTACTAATCTATCCTTTCTGGATTATAATTTATAACACTGTGAAATAGCTCCACTGTTACTTGTGCTTTGTAGAAACATCCCACATGGAAACTTGAAGAGAGACCTGCCAGCTCTGTCTGTCTGGGTGATGCTGCACCTGCTGGTGCTCTTACCGAGTGAGGGCGGCCAGCATAGCCATCATATGTCATTTTGCCCGTGGCTGTATATTTGACATGCCTTCTCACACAGAAGGCATTTTGACTATTCTTATGTTGAATTAAACACAGTAAAAGGTCCACAGCCCTGAGTCTGAAATAAAAAGTAGTTCTTCTGTTACAGGGAAAGTAGTCTTTTACGTTAGTGCTGTGAGATGCCACCTGCACTTTGATCCTGTATGTGAGCCATTCATCTCTGAGGGTGCCATGCCCAATGCTTCCACCTCCACATACAATCCTCAAAACAACTTCATCTGCCTGGCTAGTGCTTTAATTAGACTGGAAACTCCCTGAGGGCAGAGATATTTTTCTTACTTTATATATCTGCTCAAAAATACAATATAGTGCAGCCTAACAGACTAAAAGGGCAAAATATTTTAAATACACTTTGATACTGGGTCAGTCACAATGAAGACATCCAGCAACTTCCAGAGAAGCCTCTAATGATTTTCACAAAAACTCAATTACATACATTTCTCTAACAAATGGAAAGTGATAGGAAAAAGGAGGTGGTGGAGAATTATTCCTAGAGCTAATGCCTTCAGACAACATTTTGAAAAAGTACTAATGGTTCCATCCAAATGAGATGAAAATTTCACAGAAATAATGTGCACCACAGTTTGAAGTGAACTAGACTGATGATTTAGTATCTCACCGAAATATTTTAAAACTGACTAAAGAGCTATTTTATCCCATTGGACAACTCAGTGGTTCTTGAAATTTATTGTACCATGTTCTTTTTTGCCTGTTGGCCTCTGCACTTTCTGTTCTGCATCTTCTGCTACCCCTAACACACACACACACACACACACACACACACTCTCTCTCACACACACACACACACTCTCACACACATATACCATGTCCTTCATGCTTACAAATAATCTTAATGTATTCCTATTTGTTCTATACGCCTCCCCTTACATATTACCTATATTTTTATCTCCAAATATATGTTAGCATTTTGTATTTCCTCCTTTAGCACTTACAATATTATTGCTAATTACCTACTTTAGAGAAGTTGCCCATTCATTTGTCCACATTTCCCACTAGAATATAACTTCCAGGATAAAAAAATCAATGTATATTTCAAATACACTAAAATATCTTCAGTGCCTATGACCACACATTTATTATCTCCTTAGCTAATAATAAATGTTTGTTAAATTAATAAATATTAATAGCTAAAATACATGAGGTTACTTTATATGCATCCATTCCTACTCAGAGCACATGTATGAATTGACTCAGACAGTTATATATATATATATATATATATATATATATATATATATATATTTAAAAGAAATAAGTCAGGGTCAAAGTGCTTTGGGGATCTAGCCCCTTAGAGAGGTCACCAGAAAGCCCTGGGTGCTGATACCAATGGAAGGGAAAAAAATCTGAAACCACAGACTTCAAAAATTTACATTTGCCACCGCTGTTTTGTGCTTCCTTCTTTGAAAACACTGCATTTTCATCATGATATGCCTAGTATTAAAATCCCAACAAAAAGAATATTAAGGTATTTTTTAAATTGTTCTCTTATATAAGTAGCAAGCACAGTAACAACTAAATAGCCGATAATTTGTGAGGACTGCAGGGAGAAGGGCTAGCTGGTGTGGATTAGGTCTCAAGGCTTCCCAGTCCCAAATTAGCACTGGTATTCTTTGTTGCATCATACTGTTCCTTCCCTCGAAGGGCCGTTTGCTTCGAGTTGAAATTGGTAAGGAGAAAGCGCACAGCCCCTCACACAGTTTTTACAGCTACACGCCCGCCCCTTATCATAACTGATGCCCTGTCTCTGAAGGCAGAAACAGAGTCACAGTCCCGTTGTCTAGCGCGGTGTCTGCAGTTAACTGATCATCCCCACTCCAGCAGGGGACACAGACCACTGTCAGATACCTAGTATTTTTCAAGACGTTGTCCAGACGCGTTTCCCTGCTGCTCTATCGGTTTTATCAGGCCTCTGGATGATAAGACTTGCTACTATTTGCCAAGTTGGAATTTTTGTAAAATTCCTTAATTTTCTGTAGTTAATCCATCAAACACAAGCACATGAAAACTTATCTTATTCTACAAGAAGAAATAATTGTTGGACTGAGAAGTACCAGGAGATACAGGGCTGGGAGCAATGGAGTTGTCTTGAGTTTACTTAACTCTGTCGAAACCCGGCGACTTCGTTTTTGACACGAGAGGAAGGAGAAATCTGTGCCCAGTACCAAACTCTATTTCTCTTTTTCTGGTAGTATCCAGATCCAGAATTATTAGCAGGAAGTAATTTTCTTTCTTTAAAACACGTTTCCTTGTTGTTGTTCAAATATATATGAAAACATATGTTCTCTTGGGGACATAGAGGTGTAAGTTTAGAAAATTTGAGAGGAAAAATATGGTGAAAAATGTACAAAGAATTAATAACTGTGTTACCAAAATTAACTGGACATTTTAAGTAATCTCTATAATTATGTTATTTTAGTTCAGAGTACATTCCTAAATGGTATTATAATTTAGAATTTCTCAATATCCTAAATTCAGAACAAAAATTTTTCATTTGTAAAATCATTTTTTCAGCAGCCAAAAAAGGCTAAAAAATAATTCAGCCCCCATAAACACATGTTAACACTAAACCAAAATGGGTGGGAGGGGGGAAGGAATTGGATAAAAATATATTTTACTTCCTGAGGAATTTTAGAAATAAAGCAGAAACTTTTTGTTTAACCTGACAACTTCTTATAAACACTACAGGTATTGCAATCTTTTCTTACAGGTTTTATGAAGGCTGCTTCATGATGATGCCTTTTCTACAATGGGTGGAGAATGAGTGATGAATTCATTGGTTGTGCGGGTGCAGAGTACTGTGCCCTTAGCTCAGCTTCAGTGGGATACTCCTCTCATTCCCCTTGGTGCCTTTTCTGCAAACCAGCACTTCCGCCCTTGTGTTTACTCTCCAACCCTGTGGGAAGCCACCCCCTAAAGATGTGTGCTGATTTCCGGTTTCCCTGCCACTGGCGCCTCCAGCACCCTTTCCGCTGCTCCCATCTGAGTATTCAGGAAAAAAGGTTGGAGGACTGTCAACAATACAAAAAGGAAAAAGATTCCCTGTACTGCCCCGGCAGATGAAAGGGCTTCATCTCAACACCCCAGCACCCAGACTTCAGTAACCACAAAACACACAGACACAAGAAAGACATCCTCTAATATATTTTTCAGAAACAAGCTATAAATTTGTTGCCTATTGTTTTAACTGTAAACATTAAAAAGCTAAATTTTTTAATCACTTATTTCCTTTTCTCAATATTTATTGTGTAACAGTTACCCACATACAATGGAAAATATAAGAGAGTCATTCCTCGCTATTAAGGAAGGGGGATTGGGGGACCCTGCAGATACCAAAGTTCTCAGGTGCTCAAGCCCCTTGTATGAAATGGTGAGTGTTCCCATAGCACCTATGCATATCCTCACATATATACTTCAAATCATCTCTAATTATTTGGAGCACCTAAGCCAACACAAATGCTATGTGAATAGTGGTTACACTGTATTATTTAGGGAATAACGACAAAAAAAAGTTCTGTACCCAATCAGTACAGACACGTAACCACTGTAGACCTGACAAATATACATGTCAACAATGTAACTTTTTCCCCAAAGATATTTGATTAGAGATTGGTTGAATCCATGGATGAGGAACACATGTATACAGAGGATGGATTATATTCAATGTTTTTTTTTTCATGCATGACTCTATGACCAAATAATACATAATTAACAAATAACCAAATCATACATGTAACAAAATATATAACCAAATAGCTCATGAAGTTGGCAAGTGATACATATGGATATTCCATTCCATATTTCATTAACTTCAAAAATTATGAATAAATTCTAAACGTGGATTATAGAACCCAATAAGGATTAAAGAGCTTTGGCTTTAAGACCAAAGATATTACAGGGCTGATTTCTCACCTTTTCTGCCTGAAGTTCCATTCGACACAAACACGAAGGAAACCACGCAGAGCCCCGAGTGTGTACGCCCAGAAGAGTTCTCAGTTATAAACCCATCAGTGGGCACGAACCAGAAAAAGGAGGAACATGGGTCACTGCAGCCTCTGCTCCTCCCAGGCAGAAACAGGCATGCGAAAAACTGACATCTTCGGTGCCCAATCTCTACTTTTTGATATTTTCACAGTAAACACTATGTCAGGATTTCTCAACCCTGGCATTTTGACATCGTGGGCCAGGCCATTCTTCATCGTGGGAAGCTCCCTGCGCATTGTAGGATGTTTAGCAACAACTCTGGCCTTAATAACCCAGATGGTTGCAGCACTGTTCCCCTTCTCCTGCCTTCCCACCCCAGCTATGGCAACAAAATTGTTTCCAGGAGGTGTTAAATGTCATTTAGAGGCAAAAAATGGCCCTGTCTGAGAACTGAATTGTGTTTCATTAATGAAGACCAATGAAAATAGCTTTTGACTCTTTCGAACTCACTTTTTCTGACCCGAAACAGTATAAAAAATGTTACATATTCTCATCAATGCAGGACACCTACCTAAGAGCTAATGTATCCAGATGGGTTGGTCAGTAAAATGATGGTGCCCCCGAGACCTCACTGTGTGCTTTTGAGCATAAAGTAGTAGAAAGAACACTTGACAAGATGAAGTTGTATAATCTCTTTAAACAAATGATCTCACTTTAACGCTTACACTAACTTTACTATTAAGCAAAAACAGGCACATTTTCAAATATTGATTCCAACTAATGCCTGATCCTAACAGGCATGATCTTATCAAGGCCCCAGTATAATAGAAGCAGTGTCAGAGTTAAACAGAATAGGCTGGGATAAGATCGTAATCTTCCTCACAATGATGTGATGGTATCGCAGAATGGGGCTAGTATTCTAAGTAATTATCATTAATAGATCCTGGCACAGGAAAGAACAGGCCCGGCTACGGTCTAAACAAATTTGAGTACGATAAAACCAGGTTGCTGAGAATCACAGTGGAAGGCTCTAGGTGTTCTTGAAGGTATTTTTCAAAGTTTAAAATACTAGATTTTGAGTGAAGAAGAACAGGTAGGATGATTTTAGTACAATGGATATAAAAGGAGAAAAAATGTCCCTTTGTGATTGACACAGGTGCATTCATTTGTCTTTTTTGTCCATTACGTCCATTCTGGTTATTTCTATGCTTTGATTGAATTAGCGTATTTATAAACAGGTTAGTTCTAGCTACCGAATGAGGTTAAATGCATTTGCTATCTGCAGTCTACCAGACATCAATCTGATAAATTAATTTCCATCACAAGAAATAGGAAAGGTTTGTTTTTATTCCTTAAGTCCTGGGCCTGGCTTTAGTATATTCTCATGATACCATGTAAGGCATCTTAATGCAGAAATAGTTCAAAAGTAGCTTTTCAACTTTTAAATTCAAGAGCCTTGTACTGCACTGACTCTTTCATTCTTTGGCCCCTATCCTATGGAACACAAAACTGTGCAATTATCACTTCACTATTTACTTTTTTTTTAATCCTCACCCAAGGATAGGTTCATTGATTTGACTTTAGAGAGAGAGGGAGGAGTGGGGAAGAGAGAGAGACAGAGAGAAACATTAATGGAGAGAGAAACATCCATCAGTTGCCTCCTACGCACAGGCTGACTGGGGGGTCAAACCCTTAACTGAGGCATGTGCCCTGACTGGGATCGAACCTGCAACCTTTCGGTGTACGAGATGATACTCCAACCAGCTGAGCCCCCCAGCCAGGGCTCACTGTCTACTTCTTAGTGAAGTAGTGAAGGACATGCAAACTGCAAAAAAGTCAGGATGTCTTTTTTTTTTTTAACTCATTAATGACAGTTCAATAGACAAAATGGCATGTAGTAGAAAATTTTTTATCTTCTCTAAGGACTGTTATATAGATCCATTGCTGCTTACTGAGATTTTCATGCCTCTTACATTGAACTAAATAAACGTTTGCATGAGAAAAGATAATAGTGATCATTAGTCCTGGTAATTCATAGAGTACAAATGTTTTTGCTAGCAACATACTTCTTACCTCTGTATAAGTCCCACTCCCTCTTCTATAAAATAGAGATAACAAGTCCTTTTCTTATCAACATAATACAACATTTAAAGTTAAGCAAACAATATGAGGGTATCATTTAGCAAATATGATCAAAATAATATTTTGGTGATTTTTTCATACATATTGAAAACATGATTGCACAATTATGATTATTACTAGCCCTCATGTTATTGTTATTCACAGTCTATCTAGACTTTTCTGGAAGGGGGAAAAGCCAAACTATATCTTTGTGTTTCTTTCTCAAATGTGTGATTAAATACAGGTGCTGAAATCTTTTGGATAATCACCAAGGATGAATGCATCGCTGAAATCAGCAGTACACAGAGAACATTAAGCAGTACTAGTTGTTAACATTGTAAAGCAAAACAGAACATTCTACATTTTGTATCTTGTCTAAAAATAATACATTCACTGACCTTAACTTTATCAAATTAATCCCATCATCAAGGTCAAATACAATAAATAAATTCAGTTGCACATGAGTATATTGTAAGTATTTATGACACGACTATATCTGTACCTTGCATTTTTGCACAAAGGGTACTCACAAATAAAAATGAATACTTTTTCAGCAAATAATTCTAATTTTGAAATAGACTGGTGAAATTTGGCAAAGCCTTAACATACAAAGCGTATTTATCCACTGTTTAAATGGAAGGAGCCTCCATTTCTGCTTCAATATTGTAAAGCACAATATACATGCACAAATCCCAAACATGCATCTAAAGAAACAAAAAATAGCACTTGTAATCAGCACATGGCCTCACGTGTTTGAAGATACTCTCTTTTACTTTGACCAGACAAAAGAGAGTGTATGGGAGGCAATTCAGAAAATCTGTAGATCCTAATTTTTTGAGGTGGACATCACTAATGGGTAACGGGTGGATACTGAGGCCCTTCTGGGGTCCAGAGAACCATTTGGCATCCAGATAACACCAGATATAAAGACAAGAAGCACCCAGGTGTGGTGCTAGTTTTCCAGACTCAGAACATTTGATAAGAGATAGCCATTGGCTTGCTTCACAGAACTGCAGAGACGTTAAGCAAACAAAGCTATGTTCGAATCTCCTTTAGCCACTCCCATGATGCATCCTTCTAATTAGCTTTCCAGTTTCCATTTTGCAATAATGGATTAAACAAAGAATGGAACTGATCTCTGAAAAAAATCATCAGTGTGTAGAAAGACATGTGGAAATACTGGTTTTGGTTCCTCTATGCACTAACGGGATTTATGCAAAGAGAAAGCAAATGTCACATAGTAAAACTAGGGGTTGGCTCTGTTGCCAACAGGCTCATCACTAGTTTTCATCTTTGTAACACACACCCATGATATGCTCGCTCTCTTTCTCCAGCCTGCTAATCAGTGCAGCAGTACCTGATAGTGGATGACTGACTAAAGAAATCAAGATTGAACTCACTCCCCGAGGCACACCGCACCTCAGATCAAAGAGCGCCTACGTGGCTTCCCGAAAATGCTACCCCACTGCACTCACCTCCCAACTCCCCGACACAGGAACTGAAGGCAATAATCCTTATAAATCAGTGCTAGTGTCACAGAAGGGGGAGCCAAGACAGAAGAAATTTAGAGAATTGGATTGATTCAAATAAATAAATTCTTTTTAAAAAGCTTAAGGCTAGCTTTACTTTCTAAACCAATTTCCCATATTCTAATCCCAGTGACAAATCAGGAACAGCCATACTGGATGCTAAAACCTTAAAACCATGATGATCTTTTTGTAGAAGAAAGGATAGAATGTGATCTGGAATTTTGCTGTATCACAGATACAATGCAGTTTATTCCAAAAATTTGAGAGAAATACAGGTGTTGAAACAGTTTTTTGGGAAACTCTACAGCACCTTTAATCACACTGTCACTAACCACTCCCCCACTGTTTCCTTTAGCTATTTCGAAAGTCATTATATTTCACTGAGTGCATGGTTGAGCCTTACCTATCATTTCATAAATGAGACACAGAAAAATAACAAACTTCATCTTGATTTAGAATCACATTTTATCACATAAAAAGTACTGTAAACATCAATTGACACTATAAAAATATAATTAATGCCTATGGAGTTATGACATTGCCTCTCTTTTATCTGTTTTTTAGCATATTTCATTGTACTCAATATATAGTATTCTTCTTAAAGCACTATAAATAAATGCAAGTGCCAATGTAAGCAGCTCTAGTGAACACTCAGTCGTTTCACAGTGGAATCTGCTTTGTTCCCACATACCCCAACGATGAATCACTTCTCTCTTACCAACAGAATATTAATATTAATATCTAGGTAAAGTACCAATGGAATCTAATACTTTTACCATGTTAGGCTCACTAATTTTTTTTAATTCTATTATTTCAAAATTGGTAAAAAATGGATTATGTAGATTTTGAGATGAGTCACATCTGCCAAATGGAAGAAAATTAATGAGAACCTTTTAAGTCATGTATACATTATAAATACTCAGTATTATTTGATGATACAAAATCATTCAGTTCATATTACAATGCATTTCAGAAGAAACTAAGGTAAAAAAATACAGTGAAACAAGATAGGTAAAAAGATTATAGTAACTGATCAGTTAAAATGAACCGTATTTTTTTTCTTATTTTCCTGATTTCCCTTTCTTTTAACTTTGAGGCAACAGCATGTGCATTACAAAAGATAAATGAAGAGCCATTGAGAAGATGCAACAATAACAGTAGGTTCTCCTCTCCTTTGGATGTTGTCCAACCAACTGAAAGATGCCTTGCTTCTCTTTTCGAGCCTTCAGTGGCTGAGCAGGTACAATGATGTCAATCAGAAGACTGAGGAGTCGTTTGTCCCTGACAGTGTGAGTGGTAGGTGAGATTCACAGCAAAGGTTAGCAATACTCCCTAATAATAAACAAACCACTCTATTTCGTAAGTCTAGAGATGAATACCAAAAATTAAAGATAAAATTCAGTATCCATAACTGAATTAAATTTTTGAGTCATATATGATTACAAAATCCTTTTTATACCATCTCAATGAAAGATGAACAGTTCTTAATAATTCAATCTCACAGAGAATACAGAATAAGGAGAAACAAAAACTTGCAGAAAATCAAGTAATATGAGAAAGTACTTTTAGTTTCATTGCTTGGATTTTTTTTTCATTTCTCACATTTTCTTTTCTGATCATTACTTGCCAATAACCAAAGTGGGGCTGTCTATAATACTCTAGGTGGTCCAGCATTATAAACCTCTTTTCATCCTGCAAATTTATACACTAAATGCTCTATACTTCTTCTACTAGAACAAGTTACCTACCAGAGTATTAAAAATATCCTTATGGTGATTTTCAGTGGTGTATTTTGCCATGAGATAAAGTAATGAAATTATGAAAGAAATAATATAAGAAACCTTACCAATATTTACACTGTTGTCTAATCTGTGACAGGAAAAATACTAAGTTCCTATAACTCATTCAACGGAGAAGTGTGCTTTACTTCATGGGATTGTCTTATTTAGGAAAAGTTACTAGTATAAGTCAAACAATTTAAAATATTAATCTTATCTGTTGTCCTATCAATCAACCATTTACTGTGTATGTGAATATGGCTCATTGTGAGAGAGGTTTGCTTAAAGTGATTAATAAAAGCTACAGATAGATCTCAATTTAAATACTTATACAAGCAGTAATGCTATCTGATGAGAATTCAGATCTTTGCACCCTCACTTCTTTGCAGAGTTCCTGGCTTATAGTAGATGCTTAGCAAATACGGAGTCCAGTTTTCCTTCCAGACACATAACACAATAGATCTAACAGAGTAAGAAATTGATTTGAGCCATTCAATTGTTAGTAGTTAAAAGTAGAAGGCGGTTCGATTAGGTACGAAACAATAAAAATCATTATTCCACCACCCTATCATTTGTAAAAAGGATAAAAGTAACACATGTCTTGGAAGACACACAATTTTGGGGGGGGTTAGTTAGGGGACAAGTTCAAATGGGTTCCCCTCCCATGCCGCATCCAGCCCCTTCTGAAATCAAAGGCCAAATGTTTAGATTGTGCCCATTCCAGCAAGTTTATTTAACAATTAACTTCAAATAAAAATAAATGACCATATTTTAAAAAATGAAGGGCCTTCACAAAGGCAAAGTATGCCTATTATTATCCAAATGGAGCGGTCTTTCCAGAAGCTTCTTTGAGGAAGGAAAAGTTGTCCTTCGAAAGGACACTGGTAACCATGTCCCTTTCCTTCTAGTCTATCTCTCCTCATATTTACATACAGACATTCTTTTAAACAAAAGTTAAGAGTCTGAGTGAAACTCAACAAAACAAGGAGATTAAAGCGGAGGAGTTAATCTCCCTCTGTCAGTGGAGCCTCAGCAGAGGGGGCACACGTCACCTCTAGGCAACTGGGCCTTCCTAACTGAGCACACTGCCAGCTGCGGTATGTGAGGTCACCACCTATCGTTCATCCTCTGACAGCCACTTTGTTTTTGACTCGTTCTGCCTGTAAGTTTATTTATAACATGCCGGAACAACAGTGTAATCATGAATGAAAGAAAATCCCGGCCACCTTTACAAGCAGAAATGCTTAAAGCTAACAGCAGGTGACAGTATGCCAACTTTCTCGGCCCCCATTCTCTAATTGCTCCCTGTTTTTATTACTGTGGTGTGCTGTAAAATGCTGGTTCTAATTTGCTGGAGCTTCAGCTGCATTTTAAATTTTTTTCTTCATAGGTAAGAATGATTTTATTTTGGCTCTCCTTGGAGCAACAGTTTCAAAGGCTCACTAGAATTCTCTTTGCTATATGAATTGTTGAGACATTTAATGAGTATTTTTGTTTAAATCCAGAGCAAAAACAGCACATTTATCCTTTTGAAAAATCCCAATAAATAACAAAGTACATTAGGCTCCAAAACAGCTTAACTGAACCATATGTGGACCCAAAGGCCTGCCAAAATGGAATCCGAATTATAAAAGATAGTTTCACATTTCATTGAGTAACAAAATAGTGTACTGAATGTATTGGCCAGTTGCATGGCACTCCTGATGACAATGGCATGGAGACTCATTGTCAGCAGATTAAAAGTAGCCTCCCTACACACTCCGGCAGGTTTCTTGAGTTGCTTTGTCTTTCCCCGCCTCCTTTTTTTTTTTTAATCTTTTTTACCTGGATTGACTAATCGTAATCACAGATTATGGAGCAAGTAACTTAAAACAGCATCTTGAACCTCGGCCCTTCTGACAGTCATAGAGTTTCAAAATATTTCATTAGAAAATCTTCAAGAAGCAGCAGAAGGTCTGACACTGAACCCTTAGGATCCCATCGAGGGCCTCTGCTGTATTCCATAGCTCCTCGGGTCCAAAACGGCACACTCTACTCCCACAGATTCTCTCCAAAGCCATTCTGAATCCTCTTTCCTTATCAGGCTGATACAGACCTGCATCATCCTCCCGGCCTTCTGACAGGGGCTACAACAATGCGGGGGAGGGTGCTACAACGGCTCATTGTTTCCCTTCACAAAACCCTGCCACAGGGTGCAGATTAACACCAAAAAATAGATGACTGCAACCAAAGAGAAACATTTTTCAGAATGCCTGCACTTGATTAATGGAGGAATGGAGCCGACCACAGTTTGAGGTTTGTCACACCCTCTTTCTCCCTCACCCCTTCTCCTCCAGGAGAGTCAGCAGAAAAGGGGACACTCCTGGGTCGTCTTCACAAAGTTTTGAAGGCATGCAACTGGAATAAAACTGCCTCGGTTCCCTGCTAGAAATATTCAGATAAAGGACAAACTTTTTTTTCACCACCTTTGACTTTCCTTAATGAAACTTCTTTTTCCTTTTTTCCCTGTAGTCACCTCTCTGGACAGGTACTCGGGCACTGACACTCATACCAGGGGATGTGCGGCCATTGCTGGGCATCTTACATAGACTAATGTGCGACGCTTGCCTGAGTAGCAGTGGCTTTAAGATACAAGGTGGTAATGCCACATCCAGTATTCCTAGCGGAATCTAAGGGACTCCTGCTGCTGCGCTCACACTGGTACAAGTGGGGTAATGAGAAACAAATGGCTTTTGTCTGACTTCTTAATAGAGGCTAAAACTTCAGGCATATGAGATGCCTTTGCTCTTCTGAACTCTGTCCCCATTTCTTCATATTCACAGTGTATCACTGTCTGTATTATGGCCGCCTCAGTCACTGTCTTCTGTACGAAGCTCTAAAATGCCATCCATAATGAAAAACAAAAAATTGAGTTAACATTTAAAAATACAAACCTAACTCAAAAGTGAACCAGACAGGGTAAATTACTTGTCCAATTCTCTGAAATCCCTAATCGCACACCTGTGAAATGCTTTCTGAACAATAACTTCTTGCAAAAAGAAAACACAAAGAAGCCAGGGTAATTTAAAAAGCATTTTGACCATTTAACCTTCCACACTCTTTCTAAAAATATATATTCTTCCTTTGCTTCTGTGGGGATTGTTGACTTAGATGATAAGCCCTCTAAATACACACCTTGTACCTCTCTAGGCTGTGAGTTCTCAGTATATTCGTGCTAGCTAATCAGTAAGTACTTGCATCTGTGTGTGTATAAATACATGTGTGCACACATGTATGGAGATGCATGCATATGATGACAATCCAAAGTGCTTTTTTAAATATGTTCGGGGAGGGAACAGAAGAGGAAAAGCTGGATACACTGCTTGGGGGACTAAAGGAATGCATAATTTTCTTTCTCATCACAGCCATAATAAAAAGTAATCTAGGTTTGTGTAACAATCTACGTAGTTTTCAAAGTGACTAAATGCATGTAATTTTATATAATTTTGCAATGACTATGATGTAGGGCTGGTATAATAACCTCCATTTCATAAGTGAGGAAACTGAGAACATGTGTGATTACCCAAGATTGTGCATCCACTTTGGGTAATAACAGTCAGGACCAGGCCCAGGGTATTTTGCCTGCATCGTGGGCTCTTTCCCATCCTTTCTCTCCCATTTCTGATCTTAACAATGTGTTAATGCATGGTCCTCAAAATTACTGAAAGGGGAACACTCAGCAAACAGCCTGCTTCTGGTTCCTAATTTCTATTAGGTTTTGTACAACTTGGGTGTTGTATATTTTAATCATCTTTCTCTAGCCTCACAATTGATTTCTAAATAAATGAATCAAGAAGTCACTGTCATCCTCATGGAGAAAATTGTATCTTCAGAAATAAAGATAAAATATATCTCATTTTCTCAAATGTCTTCTTTATTAGTTCATCTTTGATTTTGGTTCTGATGCTTTACAACATATGATTTAGCTTTTTCTACTCAGATTTTTGAGATTATCTCCCATTGCTCTTATTGTTGGCGAGTCCTTTACCCAAAGGTCAGGAAACTATTTATACAGATTGCCTTCAGTGGCAGACGGACCCTGGATGGCCCCCAGTGATCCCAGCCTTGGGTTCCTAGGCCCTGTGCAAAATTCCCTTCCCTTCAGTGTGGGCTGGACCTCGTGACTCAATTTTAATGAACAGAACCCAGCAGCAGTGATGGGATGCCACTACTAAAATTAGGTCACACAAATACCGTGGCTTCCACCTCGGGATCGCTCTCTTGGTCTCTCATTGCTGCTCACAGAGAAGACAGCCGCCATGTGGCGAGCTGCCCTCTGCAGAGGCCCACGAGTCAGTTGGCAGGCTAGTGAGCCTGCCTGCAGATCCTCCCCCAGTTGAACCTTCAGATGACAGCACAGCTTTGGCTGTCACCTTGACTGCTGTCTAGTGAGGGACACTGCACCAGAGGCACCTAGATAAGCTGTGCGTATATTTCTGAGCTTAGAAATGGAGAATAAAAACCATGAGAAAAACCACAGGCTTATACACATAACCCTACGCTTGACTCTGCATTCCTGACCTTTAAAACAGAAACAGATATAAAACATATAAAATGGCACAAAAGACATCCACAGTATTAAAGTCGAGAAATCACAGTTTTGTCAAAGTAGGCCAGAGGATTTTATGAGAAAAGTAAGGCGAGAGTAAAGAAATAATAAAAATAACTTTACATTTGATACTAACAAGGAAAAGAGATGTTCATCTCCAAAAGAGAGTTTCTCAAATAACTCCATAAGTTTCCAAAAGCATTCAAGAAACAGCACATTATTTTTCTCTTATTAGAACGACATGCAGGAGTTCCTGACTGAGGAGCCTCACACACAGTCAACGCAGAGCCCTGCAGCAGCGTCCTGCACAAGGTCACACTCACAACCTTGCCTTTTCCAGGAAAACCTCACGTGACACTAAACTCTGTCACTTCCAACCGAGAGCTCCTGCTACATCATGATACTTGATCAACAGTGACCTAGGAATACCTATAGTTTCCAGCATTTTATAATATACTTAAAGAGTTATCCCTAAGTAACATTAATTTTTAAGACCAAACAGAAAGAACACAACATATTGCTTAAATCCATTCTTTCACAGTTATCGTCTCAAGGTACTGACGGTGTTAATTATTATCCCTTGCTGAGATCACCACTAAGCCATCCTAACATCAGAACAGCAACGTTTATTCTGACCACGAACACAACAGGTAGGTGTAGAGCGCCAAACCAGTTATTTCAAAAAGACTTGTGGAACAGTGAAGTCTTCCAGAAAGTCGAGGAGAAAGACTTTCAAAGGCATGCCAGACTTATCAGCAAGTAACAGAAGAACACTTTGGTCGACTTTTCAAACAACTGCTCCTCGCCGTGCTGTCTTATTTTAACTTCTCTTCTAGTCAAAAACATGTTATGAGCTTTATATTCTATAATTTGAGTGATTAAAAAACAATAGAATTATCTTTTGCAAAACAGTTCCTCGCCACCCAAGAATCTGATAGAACTCTCCTCAGGGAGCAGAGTCTCTATTCCCATGCCTCCAGGGACCTCGAAATGTGGGAAAAGACCTACAACCAACACTATGGAGAATATACGGAGCTACATACCAGGACCTAGACTTTGCCTTTCATGCCCACACCCTGCCCAAAGGTAGTGCTACTCACTAGTCTCCAGCTTGACACATACACTCCTCTCGGTGGAGCAACTCTGACTGTATTGTGAACAACTACCCCTTCCGGACACTGATTAAATTAACAACATGCCACGGAGTCTGTTTTATTCCTCCATGAAAAGATCACCTTCAATAAAAGTTCTCCTTGGAGTTGTAGGAAAAGGGGACAATGAAAAACCTTAATAAAAACAAAGATGCTTTTTGTTTATTCAGACTTGGCCTGAATATAGGTAAGTAGGTTTAGCCACATGTCATAATCCAAAGGCAAACTGTTTAAATTTCAAGCACAGGAGCGTCAGGTAGGACCATAAATAAAACTGTCTACACAGCAAAATTGTTTATTTGTGTCCCTCCCTTTTGACTCTAAGTCCAAACGTAAAGAACCTCAAAATACTTCACCATCAGAAGGAAAAGTAAGTCAAAGAGAGACTGAGGTTAGCAGATGGACCAGCTATGCACAAAAATATACTTTGGAGGCAGGACCAAATTATCAGGAAAGATTCTACTTCAGTTTCTATTTCAACAGTATTGGCCCATATTAAAATATAATTGCATACCCTGCCAACATTTTAACTACAACTAAATTGTAATACAATCAGTCCCTTCTGTTCAGTATGCATTGACCTCTCTGGTTGGCCCCTCCAGATCTAAATCATAAACTAATTCTTTGGTGTTTGGTTTCCTCTTTCCTGACTCACAACCCGTACCATGCCTTTACTTGCTTGGGTCTCCATACCAACTTCTCTGCTCTCCCTGAACACTACTCCCCCCCATCACACACACATACACACACACAAACTACTCTAATTCTAGAAACCAGACCAACACATCATTTTCCAAGGCTCTGCTGCATTAAATGTCTTATCTCGTGTCTTCTTTGTGCAGCTTCCCTGTCCACTCAGTTTCCATTAATTCTCCACATAGCAGATAGAGTATAAGAGGAGCCAGGATCTTGGCCTCCCTAAGGGACACATCTACAACCTCCATCAATAATGAATTTCACCAACGTTTCCCGAGAGGAACAGGGTACAATTAAAAAGGTTATAAGTCCTTGCACTACTAGAACCTAAGGGCATCTGTGAATGAAACTGGCTTAAGCCAATTAGAGGAATCAGTACATTTGTCTTCTCTTGGAACAACCCTGCTCTTACGGTTCCCATCAATTCAGTATAAATCTGACTGATCTTATCCAAGAAGTTAATAGAAAATTGCTCGCAGTGGGCGACTGCCACCTCAGTTTCCAAGCAGAGACAGATGGAATTTCCCAGATGGTTTGTCACTGGAAAGTGTGATGCTGGATGAGACTTCACAGAAAGCATGGTAGAGCAGAACACCTTCTTGGCCTCCACCCATGTCACAGGGAGGGAGTGAAAGCCAGTTCTGCTGCAAACAAATCATAATTGCCTCAAAGGGCCCAACACCTTGTCCTCCCCTAAAGGTCTCAACGAGTTGCAAATTTCACAGTGAAATTAGTCCATATTTATCAAGAAGCCATCAAGGGCATAGCTCCTTATTGGGTAAAAACTAAAGAAATAATATAGTGATCCTGCTCTACTTAATCTTATACTCAAATGAGATTAAGGAAAAAAACATAAATATATAAAACAGGCACGAAATGGCATTGGCTGTGGTAAATGAGCTGCCAACTGAGGCCGATGAAGTTACGACCTCAAATGAGACCTCAAAGGGAACAGGACGAGCGGATGTAAAGACTCAGGGAGAATGCAGAGATCTTGAAAAAAGACAGATTTACATCATTCACTAATGCTAGAGAGACACTGAACAGAAATAATTAATTAATTTATTTTTTTATTGAGATATAAGTGACATAACATTATATTAGTTTCAGGTATGATGAATAGTGATTCAATATTTGTATATGTTGTAAAATGATCACCATAATAATTAATGTCCAACAACAGAATTCTAAAATTGTTCTTCTTGTAATAAGAACTTCTAAGATCTAATATCTTACTTGTTCTTTAATGTTTATTTACTGAGTCCCTGCTATAAGCCACAATGGTTCTAGGTAGGAAAGACCATTAGCACACAGTCTGCAGAGCAGATAGATGAGTAAACAGACACATACAGTTATGTGATCACTGCTCTCATCCTAGTAAACCTGGAGAATCACGGAAATACTTGAGGAACAGGTATCTGTTCCAGACTGGAGGCTTCGGAGAAGGTCTACTTGGGGTGACCCTGAGCTGAGTCTTTAAGTAAAAACCAGAGTCAGTGTGATGAAGAGTCTTTAAGCAAAAATGGGCAGGAGGGAGAGCATAGGGTTTTCCAGAATGAAGCAATTACATGCCCCACGCCTAGAGATGCGAGACAAGAGTGTACTCAGAGCACTACAGAAGCTGAGGTTGCTGAAGTCTACTCAGTAGTCAGAAAGGGACAAGAATTGAGGAAGTCTCATGAAGGCCCTTTTATGCTTTGACAAGGAGTTTGGGTTCTCTTGTGCCTTTAGGATTTTAAGGAAAAGGGACTGGTTTTGATTTTAGGACACTCCATAATTTGGGTAAAGAAAAAGGACACAAGAGCAAAGGCAGAAAAAGTAGTAAAAATAATGTTGTGATAATCAAGGAAGACACGATGGTGGCTTTAACTAAAGCAATGGTAGTAGAGGCTGAAAGAAGAGAAAAGACATTAAGAGAGCTGGAGTTATGGTACCTGGTTTCCGAAAATGAAAAGGATAATCTTGGAATATGTTCAACTCTGAGCAGAAGGAAGAAGTTAGAGTCGTAGTTACAGGCAGTAAAGAAGAGTAGTATGTGTGTGACTATTTAAGGTGTGAGAGAAAGAGAAATAGAAATGAGCCCTGGCTGGTGTGGCTCAGTGGATTGAGTGGGGCCTGGGAACAAAAGGATCGCCAGTTCGATTCCCAATCAGGTCATATGCGTGGGTTGTGGGCCAGGTTCCCAGTTGGGGGCACATAAGAGGCAACCACACATTGATGTCTTTCTCCCTCCCTTTCTCCCTCCATTCCCCTCTCTCTAAAAATGAATAAATAAAATCTTAAAAAAAAAGAAGTGAAGAAAATGTTGAATAACTTACACAGTGAACTTCCTGCTGAGGCAGGAAAGGAGACGCACAGGTTTAGAATCAAGGACGACTGGAAAGTTGGAAGTCAGGGAGAAGACACGGGCAATAACCTGTGGAAACAGCACTGAGCTCTCCTTGTGACTGCTTACTTGGAGGGGGTCAGTGGGAAAGACTTGCACAGCGGTTGCAATGTGCTATTAGAGAAAGGGTAGAAAGCCAAGGTTAGAGATTCTTTAATTTAAATGTCATTTGTAAATTAGTAGCTGAAGCTTTGCAAGTGGCAAAGCTCCCTGAGGCACTGGGAACAGAGGGAGAAGAGAAGAAAGGCCAGAGTGTTTTGGGAAACAAGCACAGTTAAATTCAAAAGAGCCAAGACCAGAGATAGGAGAAGGGGGAAGCATGGTAGTCCTGGGCCCAGATTAGAGTGAACATTAAGAAGGAGAATATAATTTACAATGTCAACATCAATGGAAAGAAATATAAAATGGGGAGAAAAGGCAGAAAACTGTACTTGAACAACTAAAATAAAATTAATAAAAAAAACAAATAAAAGAAATATAAGACCCAGTAAAAAGTCATGCCTCAGCAAAACTACAAATTACATCACTGAGATTCGGAAGATGGAAGGAAATGGGTAGGTCAGTGAGAATACTAGTGGTAAAGAAATTCAATCAGATTAGAATTTCATTTTACAGAGCATTTATTGAATAGCTATTATGTGCCAGAGGCAGAGGTCCAAAACTGAATAAGGATTTTATAAAAAGCTATGTCCTCTAGAATCTCAGTAATAATTTAGATGTTACTTTCAAATTTATCATTATATCTTAGAGGTTGTCTGGCTATGGTTTCTCACGAAACTTACCCTGAGACTAATTCAAGTCCAAGTAATTCATCAGAGAGGTGGTCTCAGGAAATTTCAGTACAGGTGTGAAGTGAGCAGGAAAGAGAAAAAAGCCCATAAAGGTATATTAAAAGCTAACTGGAGCTCAATTCTGCTGACAAACTCCAGAGACAGGGAAGAACCCTTCTCCTATCCTAATGGAGAGGCGAAAAAAGGACGGATAGCTATCCACCAACTTTTATCCATCACTGGACAACTTCTGGAAAGAGTAATTCTCCAGCACTTCCAGCTTTTCTGGAGTCAATGAGTTTTCTCCTAAGGCTGGAAAAACAGTCCTCAAATAGACAGTCACAGATATTTCCACTAGCAGCCTTTGACAGGTGAATATTGGTGAATGTGGAGACATGTGGGTAGGGATGTATTTGCTACAGGGTGCATACAACACGAAACTTGAAGACTCGGGCAGCAAGTGGATCAGAGATTGGTACTAGAGGAGTTAGTACTGGAAGGAGAGAAGTTGAGACACCTAAGAATTCTATTATTTTCCTATGATGTGGATCAGGAACCACTAATTCTTTTCTCAGTCACATTTCTATGGTGATGATATCTTCAAATCTTAAGGTGCAATTGAATGCATAAATTATTTCAGTATGTCAGTAAAATGTCTATTTTACTCTTATGTGTATTTCCTATTTGTAGAAGCCAGTGTCACAAATGCCCCACATGAAAATAAAACAAGTTTCAATTCTGACTGAACAGCATCAGTAAAATTAGTTTACTCTTTATTATGCACCAAGTAACCTGGGACTTTCTACTTATATTCTACTTAATTAATTATGTATATTGCATTATTTCAGCAATTGGCTGAATAAGACTAGTTAGCTACTGGAAGCAAATGTATTCAATAGCAAGAGAAAACAAATGCCTGAATTTCAGATACCTAACCTTCCAAATAAAATCATTGTTATCTGATACTTATTTAGCACTTATCATGTGCTCGCATAGCAGAGATTTACTATATTATCAAACTATTTGTCCTCAGGAGAAAAATGGGAAAACTTCAAAGCACAACATATAAATGTAGAAATTCTAGAACACCTCCAAAACAGATACTGATCACACTTTAAAGTGTTTTAAACCATTTTTTCCTCATCAGTAACCTTTCGATATTTTCAATGAACAAGACTGCAAAACTTTCAGAAACATGATACTTGCATCACTATGACAGCCCCTAATGTAAGTTCCTCTTTGGTATGAGGGAGGGTGTTGGAGACAAGGCTAGGCTCACTCACTGGCTAACAACTCATTCAGGAGTGTAAGATTGTACATGAAAAACTGAGGCTTACAATGTATCAAAGACCTTAGGGGTTTGTCATGGCTAATTTTATATGTCAACTTGGAGTGTGTTTTGCCTGACACTAATGTTTGGCTCAATGAAGTCTAGGTAAAGCAGATCATCTTTCATCATGTGGATAGCCTCATACAATCAGCTGAAGGTCTGAAGAGAACAAAAACTGTGGTCTCTCCAGACCATAAGCTTCATCTGTGCCGTGGGTTCTCCTGGGACTCCACCCTGCCCACCCACCCCGGTGCCACAGTGTAGATTTTTGACTGCCCAGCCTCCACAACCAAGTGAGCCAATTCCTTATAATCTGTGTGTGTGCATGTGTGTGTATATAAAGATCTGTTCGGAATAAGTCCAGTCATTGTTAATATAATGAGAATGGTTCACACAACATTGATGTAACCTGGCAGCCAAGGAGAGTGTACTGGAATAAGCACTCATGAACAATGTTGAATTCACTGTATTAGTCAGTGGGGGCAGTAGATGCCATTGAGTGAGCATATGTACTGTGTGCACATTCAAAATAACTGAATGAGTAGAGCAATGAATCTGCATCAAATTTTGCATTAAGCTTCAACATTCCTCCACAGAAACTATCCGGATGATTCAGAAAGCCACAGCTATGAACAACTGGTAGTTGGCAGTGTCACTATGACAATGTGTAGAGGTTTGTTTTGTTTTATTTTGCTTTGTTTTGTGAAATATCAAATTACCCAGGTGACTGAGTCCCCCTACAGCCCAGATTTGGTGCCCTGCGACTTCTGGCTTTTCCCAAAACTGAAACCACCATTGAAAGGGAAGAGATTTCAGACCGCCAATGAGATTCAGGAAAATACAACAGGGCAGCAGACAGTGATTGGGAAACTGTATGAGGTCCTAAGGTGCCTAATTTGAAGGGGACTGAAGCGTCATTGTCCTATGCACAATGTTTCTTGTATCTTGTATCTTTTTCAATAAATGCCTCTGTTTTTCATAGTACATGGCTGGATACCTTCTGGACAGATATGGTGTGTGTGTATATATATACACACACACACACACACACACACACACACACATATGTATATATATACATATGTGTGTGTGTGTGTTTCTATACAGACATATGTAGAGACACACACACTCTCTCCTTGTTCTGTTTCTCTGGAGAAGCCTGACTAATACAGTCCTTGCAAATAGTCAAATTTAGGCATGTAAAATCACCAAATACTAAAGGTCTACAATTTTACTTACTTAATTTAGAGTCTTTTTGGTTTAAAACTTGATAGATTATAATAGGTCCATTTCAATGGGTAACTGAGCAGTAAGAATAGTTAATATTTATTGATAACTTACATGTGCTACTTCATTTAGTCTTCAAAATAATATTACTTACAAACTAGGTAATATTATTATCCCTATGTTACAGATAAAATTTGTAAAACAGTATTTGATTGCAATGTGAGTTCTAGAGTCACACTAGGTTGACCTTGGGCTAGTTATTAAATTTCCCAAAGCATCAGTTTCCTTCATTGTAACAAAAGAGATAAACGTTATCTTGTTATGGGCTTGTATAAGAATTAAATGAGATATAAAACATGTAAAACACTTTCACCCATATCTGGCCCAATGAAAGTATTAACTATATGTTGCCATTATTAAGCCATTAAAACATGAAGTATTTAACCAAATAATGAGATATGGGCAAAAGATTATTTATTTTTACGTGCCAAGTATTACATGATTCCAATACTAAGTTCTTGTCAAATCTATGCGTTTGGTGTTTCCATATCACATATATTTCTTGAAATGTTCTCTATACACCCCAATGCATGGTCTGCAAAGGCATCCTGCAGAAGGTGGCATATTGCTAATGCACTTCAAGATGGAAACTTGAAAGATATAAAAAGGATATGACATCTGGCATGGTGACTCAATTAATTACAGTGTTGGATTAATTAGTGTGCTGAATCTCCTGGGCCAACACCATGAGTCAGGCCAACACCACAGTGATATTACATTAGCTGGTGAATAAATAATTTATAAGAGTGTGCTAAGTCCAAACTGATGCAAGGTTGGGTAAGGAAGGGTTAGTGGGCTAGATATTTTATAGTAAGAAAAATTTATCTTCATGATATAAAATACATATTAAAGTGCTGTCCACATTATAAAGAGGAATAAAATTGCAGAAGTCTTGGAATTAACTCATAACTTCTCAAATATACTGTAAAATATCATAACAAATGTTTTGCCCAAAGTTGGATAAAAATAGATATCCCTCTAATCAGTGGTATTTTCTCCCAGAGATTTTTATAAATTGAGAATCCCTGTGAAAAACAACCCTACGATTTTATCATGCTCAAATCATGTTACAGGTGTTGCCGAGGAGGCAGAGTAGCATGGTCTTTAAAACTGTAGATTCTGGAAGCAAAAGGCCTGAGCTTTCATTTCCTTATTTTTGAATATAATTAAGAAATTCACAGGATTGTTTTGAGGATACAGTGTCTGGAAAGGAATATGTGTGCAGTATATGATAACCAACTGTTCTACCTACAGCATACTCCCTCACACAAAATGGAAGTGAATTCTGGAAAAGAATGTCATTTCAGTAGAAAAATATTTTAAAGCATAATTTAGCAGAATAACTAAGTTTTTCAGTAGACAAAAATGCTATAGTTCAAGGAAATAACATGAACTACTGTATTTTTAGGACTATAAGATGCACTGGGCCATAAGAGGCACTTAGGTTTTAGAGGAGGAAAATAGAAAAACAAATTTTGAAGCAAAAACTGTGGAAAAAATTTTAATAACCTGTGACTCCACTCCACCACCACTCCCCTCTCCAACAGCAAGCCAGGGAAGCTACCTTAGGACTATAAGATGCAACCCCCTTCTCCTCCCAAATTTGGGGGGGAGTGCATCGTATAGTCTGAAAAATAAGGTATATATAAATCCAAAGACAAAAGAGGAAAAGTAAGGTGTTAAGATTGTTTTCTACAAAGAACTATTATCCACTACTGGGTTTTGATACCCTAATGAGTATCCATACACTTCAAAGAGTATCAGAAATTCTGAAAAATTCCTATCTAAAAAAATAAAATCCTTTCAGAAATATAAAATATGGCACAAAGTAGGTTTAGAGTGGTACAGGAGTATGAAAAATGCAGACATATCATCTGTCAAAAAATAGGAAATTATTTCACTGACAAATTAAACTTTCACAGACAGATTTTTCATACACCCCAAATTAGCATACGCTGAAAGTGTATCAAAGTGCCATTCTACATATATACAGATAATGGCATAAAGACTAATCGAAAACTGCATTTTTTCTATAGATATTATCTTGAAATAGTAGAGGGGAAACATTCATCTCGTGCATCGGCAGCAGGTGCCGCGTCGGCAGCACTGCGCTGCGGAAGGAACGTCAGAGGGACAGGGACGACTGAAGGTTGTCCCCGTGTCTGATCCGTGCTGATAAAGAAGATACACATCTTCTGGCCTAAAACATCTTTTTAAACAATGTGAGAGAACGAATAGAGACCCCCAGATAAATGGGTTTAAAATAGCATTTAACTCAACCCTTGTGGTTTAGACAATTTTATCCTTCTCGCATTTGCTTGAGTAATCGGCAAGTTAATATTGCTCTCCCAAAGGAACCAACAGAACAGTTTATTAATACACTTCAACCAACCAAGGCCTGCAGTGTATGGAGGCCACACTTCAAAACCTTTTTGAAGTAGGTGCACTGGACCACCAAGAGTTAAACTGCCCAGATTATTAAATATTTAGCCTGGCCTATCAACTTATTTGTTCCTTAAATGCACATAAAATCCCTTCATCCTTCTATGGATAATACATGGATCAGGAAGTAAAAAGCACAACCCTAGCACCTCAGATGTTAATTAAAAGCTTGTCAACATAAATATTTCCAATTTATTCCAACCATTCCTTTTAGCTGAATCAATAACCTCTGTCTCATCTGCATGACATGGGACAAGCAAAGATCCACGCATATCAGTTTATTTCATGTAATAACTTGAACAAGAAATTTCCTTTATGTAATAAACTGAAGAAGAAATGCAATGTTGGGGAGTCCAGTACATTTGTCAAATGTACTCTGGGAGCTTTTATGTCTCTACAGTATAGACAAAGTCACTCAGTAGCCACGGGTCTCTTCCTACATAAATAGAATTTACAGAGAATACAATTTCTGGATCTCCTAGAGAATATAAAACATTTTTCTTCCCAAGTGTTACCATGTGTATTACCACATAATAGGAGAGGTCCTAATGTCCTAATCACTGGAGCCTGGGTTATTACATAACATGGCAAAGGAGAATTAAAGCAGTACATGGAATTAAAGTTGCTAATTAGCTGACCTTAAAATAGATTAGGCTTGATTACCCAGGTGAGTCCAATGTAATCACAAAAGTTCTTAAATGTGGAAGAGAAAGACAGAAGAGTCGGACTCAAAATGTGCAATTGAGAAAGGCTCTAGCAGCCACTGCTGGCTTCGAAGACAGAAGGGGACCATACGGCAAGGCTTGTGGGCAGCCTTGGGAAGCTGGGAAAGCTAAGAAAACAGCTTCTACCCTACAGACTCCGGAAAGGAATTTAGTCCTACAGACACTTTGATTTTTAGCCCAGTGAGATCATTCCAGACTTCAAATCTCCAGAACTGCAAGATGATAAATTTGTATTGTTTAATCCACAAAGCTTGTAGCAATTTGTTATAGCAGCAATAAGAAACTAATATATCCAATTAAGAAATGAAGCTCAAAGTAACAAACATCCCATCTTTCTATTACTTTTAAAACTATCTAATTAATCAATTGTCAATATAACTTTACCTACAGGTAGACTTTCTGATCTCAGAACTTTTTTAAAAAGTTAACAATAGACAATAATGTGAATCATTCATCCTTGCTCTTATAGCCACAAACAGGAATAACAAGGTTGTTTATTTCTTGCTCTTCGTGTAAACCTGTAATGTATGACAATTAATATGTGTCATCTTTAAAATAAAAGCATTTGTATATATTATTAAATGTGAATAGTATTAGCCTGGCTAAGCAGATAAAGCAACAACCTTATAAATTACCTTACTAAACAACCATTTAGTATGATTAACCTGTTTCGTTCTAAATTCTGCGTGTATTACTGTCAGAGACAAACCACTTGGACAATATCCAAGTTTTGTGTCCGTGAAAATGAAAAAAATACTGTTATTTTTAGTGATTCCACAGGGAAGCAAACAGAGATAATTTCTGAGCGATGACAAAATATTGAGTCGACCACGTGAGCACATCCACCTACCAAGGAATTGTTATTCAGGTCCATCTTCCCAGCAAATGGGCCCCAGGTTGTTCCCACAGGAAGCTGCTGCCGACTCTGAATCTTTCGTTCCCCATCTTTCTGAAATACCTCCAGCTCTCCTGCAGAGAATGGGAACAAGAGGTGTTTAAAGTGTTTTCACTTGTACTTGAACAACAGCCACCACTTTCTGTGTGTTTGCTTTACGTCCACAATATTCTCAGCACTCATATAAAGAGAATTAATTAGGCTTGTCTGAAAAACAACTGATCTTATTATCCCAACAGGAAAATGAAACTTGTCCTTATAATTGTATTCAAATTTAGTCCCATTTTCTTCTTGCACCTTTTCACGCACATCATCTACTGAAGTCAATTCTATTTGGCAAGTCCTTAAGAACCAGAAATAATACTTTCTCAAAATGCATTGATCCGATGCCCAAACAGATAGACAAGAAACATTAGGACAATGACTTAGAGTTAAAATTCTTATATGTGACCACCAATGTAAGTAAAAAATTGCAATTAAAGATGTATGCCGTAAGCAGTAACTTTATGGTAATTATTCAAGACGTGTTCAACAGCATCAGGAGAGTTTTTAAAGTACTTGATAATTTTCTGAAATTTTACTAGTTTCAGTGAATAAAATGTCTATATGTACAGAAAGTACAGCTGTATGTTTTCCCAAGTAAAACGTGTTTTATCAAAGTCATTTTTATATTTGGTGCCGTAGGTAAGATAAGATTCCATGTTACCGAAAGAGTTTGGACAAAACACTCACGAAACAGCCAGTTTAAGATGTTCCTTCCCTTTCTTCCAAATACATTCTGCTTTCTCTTCAGATCATGTCAATCTTTTGCCTTTTACCAAACAGATACTTTGGAGAAATAGGAGTAAAAACAGTATATACATTGGCATGAAGCAGAAATTGAAATTCCTCAAATGCTTGCTTTAGAAATGAATTAATTAATAAAAATACAGGGGGGCTTCAAAATGTCAAAGAATGGCCATCAGCTGAAACATTTTGGGAGAAATAAACAGAAAAAAATCTCAATCAGAAATGGGAATCTCTCTATTTAAATAATTAAAATAAATAAATCTATGCTATTTATGCCTTGATAGTATTACCATACCATATTATACCAAAATTTCATACTTTAAAACATTAATCTTAATTATATATTAGGTTTTTTTAATAGTATTTCTTCTCAGCCTGCTCAACAGTAGGTGTGAAAATGGGAAGGTGTAGAATAGGAAGAAGTGTAAGTGGAAATCCATAGAGAATAGAGAGTTGAGGGAAATTCTAAATAGAATAGAATGCATTCAGTAATTAAATTTTCTAAATGATATGTAAGTCATGGTAGGTAACACATTATGAAAACTTTGCCTCAACCTGGCCTTGGTTTCTTTTTAAATCAACTACTATCTTTAAACATGAACATCCCGTCTTGATGTTTTCAAAAGCAATATCATTAACCTGAGTTCAATTATATCTCTTTATATTTCTGTGTTTGTGTCACTTCCTTTAAACAGTTAAAATAAGCAAACATACACTTGATGTTTTTATGATTGCTCATCCTGAAAACCAAAATCAAAGTATATAAACCATAAACATTTAAAATATTGTGTAATGGTTAAATTGTGTCTATTATAAAATATAAATATATCTGTATTTGAACAAAAGCCTGTGATGAAAATAATTCTATACTCAAAGTAAAAAATTTTAATTTAGTATTACACCTCTCTGTTCCCTCCTTATGCTCCATTCCTCTTCCAATTGTCAAACATGCTCAACATGGAAGATTTCATTAAATGCATTAAATTAAGATCGGTCACACCCCCCAACCTTTTTTCATTGTGATGTATCACCAGCTCATATCATTGGCAATAAGGAAATGGACCCAGGCCTGAGCTTCTGAAATATAGCTTTGGAAATAGCATATTTACATTAAATAACATATGAATGCTTAATTATCAAATCATGATGCTTATTCAGAATCAGGGGAATGCAGAATAATAAAAACTTGGTTTTGTATGTGGAATAGCAAACCCATGCCTGAAATTTGCCCCTGAAGTTGTTTTGCATCCTGTACAATCTTTTTTACTAATGCATTGGAATCAGAGGCCTTGTATAGAGACATCGTCAAAGATGGAGCACAAATAACAATCTGTTGTGATGTGAAGTGGAATCAGCGGGCAGTGTCCCTCCATGTAGGCACAGTCCTGTGATAATGCAGTTACTTAAATCTTTAGAACACTTCTTCCATTAGCAAAGAAACTCTTATTTTTATCCAATAAAAGTTCTTAGCATTTTCAAACATACTTACTTACATTTTAAATAATTTCTGTACAGTTTACCAGTTAAAGGTAAAATATATTTCAATTCCTTAGCTAAACACAAGTTAAGAATGTTCTTTTCTACACAACAATGATGTCCAAATAATTTGCTTATTTTTATACACTCAAAACGAAATAGTCATGTCACACTTAAGTAACATCAGAGAAGTCATGAGTATCTTTGAAAACCCTTTTCAAAAGTAATTCATCCTCTCTTTCTGCCACTGACACTTTTCATTTGAAAAGGGTTCAGACTCAGTCTACAGTGGCTTCTTATCTATACCTGTGGATTTACAAGAAAGTCTGTCTTTTAGTGGATTAAGAATTACAAACTTAGGGCAGATCATAAAGCGATAACCAAGTATCTCCAAAGTTTTTGAGGTGTCTTCTATTATGCATTAAAAATTTAAGCACACCACAAATATTTTTACGAGCTCTTAGAGATCGCCATAACAGAAAGTCCAGTAACTGTGCAAGCTGTCAGGTCAATCCTTTCAACTTTATTAGACAAGCAGAAAACCTCAGTCTCCTTTCTTGCTTGCCAAGAAGTTATTTCAAGGTTTGGGGGAAATCCTTTCTGTTGCTGAAATAGTTAAATAAAAATATTTATTTGTTAGCAACAGGGGATAGGAGGGGAAGGGTTGTCAGCAGGGAACGTGTATAAAGGACCCATGGACAAAGGCAATGGGGGGCAAGGACTGAATGTGGGAGGTGGGGGTGGGTAGGGCAGGGGAGAGTAATGAGGGGAAAATGGGGACACCTGTAACTGAACAACAATAAAAAAAGAAAAACAACAGCATTATAGAACTACAAACAAATAGAAAATTATTAGCATTTAGATACTACAAGGCTACATGAGTTAATGACAGTAAGAGAAATAAGACATTATACAAATGGAAGTTATATTTAATTTAACTCCCATATTGCTTAAGACATGATATTGTTAATTATTTCAATTACTAATAAGTGTCATAAAATAGAAGAAACATTACTGCATTAAAAGTAAGAAGGTTGATGAGCGTGGGCTGTGAACCAAGGCATCGCAGGTTTGATTCCCAGTCAGGGCACATGCCTGGGTTGCAGGCCATGGCCCCCAGCAACTGCACTTGATGTTTCTCTCTCTCTCTCTCTTTCTTCCTCACTTCCCTCTCTAAAAATAAATAAATAAAGTCTTTAAAAAAAAAGTAAGAAGGTTGATTTTTAGCTCCAACAATATCTAATAACTAAGTGAATGGCCTTGAATATGTCAAATCTTTTCCAAGTGTCTGGTTTATCGCTGTTAACGTGGGATTTGTACTCACTTGCCATGTGGCTATCACGACACCATGACTTTACTTCCCCAGATATGACATGTTATGAGGAATAGAAAGAGTATTGGGCTGACAGTCAAAGACTCAGATTCTAGGACCACCTTATCTAGGACCACCATAAAATAAATGGTTGACTTGAAAAAATCAGAGATATCAAAATCAGAAAGCAAAGCTGCAGTTATTACTTGATTTGTTTGTTTCTTTTTGCTACATCCATTAGTTTATTCATTCATTTCTTCTTCTTTTTTAAATTTAATTAATTTATTTTTAAAGAGAGGGGAAGGAAAGGAGAAAGAGGAGATAAACATCAATGTGTGGCTGCTTCTCACGCACCCCTTGCTGGAGACTGGCCTGCAACCCAGGCATGTGCCCTGACTGGGAATTGAACCAGTGACCCCTTGGTTCACAGGCCAGCACTCAATCCACTGAGTTTTACCAGCCAGGACATTTATTCTACTAATATATATTGGATAGCTATCTATGAAATACCAGACAGTGGGTTACACTCAGGCATACAGTAAAAAAAAAAAAAAAAAAAACAAATCTAGACCCTAGATAAATTTCAGAAATTGTAATCCATAAGGCTTGGGAAGTAGAAGCTATAGAAGTTAGTGATTGTTCATATTTTATGAATTAAGGAGGGGAACAACAGTGATGTTCAAGTATCTGGCTTGGGCAAGGGGGCCAATGGTCATGTACCTGTTGAGACAGGGAACACACAATAAAAATGATTTAGGGGTAAGGTGAAGAGTTATAATTTGAAAATGTTGAAGTAGATGGGGCTGTCAGAAAAACAAGAGGTGATTTCTAGATGAGCAGGTATGAGCCTGGAGTTCAGGAGCAAGGTCATGGCCAGAATGCTAAATATGGGCATTTATTCATTAATTAAAAATGAGTATATGGTGATAAAAGCCATAAGATTGTTGATCTAGAAGAGAATGTTTAATGATAAAATAAGAAATCCTAGGACAGGGTTCTGAGGATCTTCAAAAGGCAGAGTGATGAAGGAACAGGCACAGAAAATTAAGAAATGCAAAAGAACAGGAAAGAAATTAAATGTAGAACCATAGCAGGTAATGGGTTGATTGAAAATTTAAAGGAGAAGGGATCAATCAAGTAATGTGAAAATTTATGCAATTAAGGAAGGGATTGGAAAGATACCTTTTGAAGAGATGAAGAGCATGGGTATCTGGAGTGCAAGGATTTTTGTAGAATGGGAGGTCAGGACACAGATGGGAAGAGGGTAAAAAATGAACTAGAAAAGAGTAAATGGAAGAAGTCAGGTGTTCCTGAGAAAGTTCCTTAATCCTTTGTTCTTCACGTCTGCATACAAAATAGGAATTATAATACCACATGGCTGCTATGAGGATTAACTCAGATAACATATATTAAGTAGCTAATAAATATTTACTGCTTCACCCAAAAGAAATCAAAGCATTCTAAGAGTATGTTCACACATTTCCGCCGTCACAACTAACCTTCACCCAGGTCTGTGCTCTCACGCTCCCTTTAACACTGAATTTTATCAATTCAGACGTAGATGACCAACCAGCTTCAATGCACTCAACTCCAATTCAGGCTCCAAATCCCGACCCGGAGAGATTTGTTAGAACTGCCCTTTCCTTGGGTCACTCATTTGTGCACATTTCTTCACCAGCTCCTTTATGATCATCCCAACTTGAACTTCTGTGTCTGAATAATAATACTTCCACAACATTTCTGTTCTACTCCCCGCAAAACGTTCCTCCTTCCTCTAGTCAGGGAAGTCTTCACTGTACCTTCCTCATCCTCTCCAGTTTAACCCCTACACCTTTCCGAGAACAGTCCCTGCTCCCAGGCAAACCCTGTCCGCCCAGCGCCTTGAAGAAACTTCCCTGAACTCCAGAAAACACTGAGTTCCCCCTCCCTAATTCCAATGATATTACAGTCCAATATCACACAGTTTCGCATTAATTATTTCATAGTGGTGTTCCCTTGGTAACTTCTTCCACTTCAACAGGAGTAAAACCATCTGGAGTATACTACACGTATATTTTTATTCCTATTTATTCTCTGGTAATTAATATGGGTTGTGACATGCAGTAATTGCAAAACACCAACTGAACATAGCTGATTGGATAAGATTTTCATAACATCATAAACTCAATTTGAGTACACTAAAAGTTGATTTTAAAGCCCAAAAATATGTCTTAATATGAATCTTCTCTTTGAATTACAACAATCACGTTTCATTTGTTCAACATTTTATTACATTAACACATTACCTCACTTGTGAAATATGAAGCAGGATGAAAAATAAAGATTTTTCTTCTGTGTCCAGTTCATATTTTTGCAGTGATTCTTCAAAAAGAAAACTTACTTTTTTTTTTAAACATGCTGCATAAGTTTACACAAAATATTTGAGACACATAAGATGGACTAATCAATTTTGGTAAAAGATAATATTGTTAGTGCTGAGGGCTGTTTCTCTTATCTTCTTGATAATGCATACTTTTAAAAGTCTGTGATTACTCAAAGACTTATGATAGCTTCACTTAAAAAAAGTCCTAAGTCAGAAATCACTACCAAACACACTGCAGCTTTTAAGATATCACCCTAGTTCCCTCCCCCCACCAAAGAAATTTATTGGTGGAAAGAAATACTTAAAATCATGAGAGAGAGACTCAAATCTTTTTTTCACTGAAGGTACTATCAAGCCATCATTTTGCTTCTTTTTAATAAGGTCCTTTCGATGGCTCCTTAGAAAGCAAAGTATGTGAAAATTGCAGCACACCAAAGGGGAACGGACACATGTGGGCCTTTTAGCATAGTTATCAGCAATCACGCTTCAACTGAATTTGGCATTAAGTTGATGACATAAATTTATGTGGTATTTACAGAACATCCCTTAACTCCAGGCTCAGATTTCACAGGACATGGCTGCAAGTAAATGAGATGACAGAAGATCATATTTCATTTGCCGAAAATAAATTTTGTATTGGTTTGAACTTGCTTTTACATATATATGTATTACATATATATGTGTAACATATATATATTCAAGTTTTAAAGCAGACCACATGAATTAGTTGGGGCTTCCTGTAGTAGAAAGCTAGAGCGTCAGAACCCATATTTATATTTTCTCCGTGGTTGGAAAACATTATACATCGTGGTATCAAACATGGACAGCCCTGAAGTCATGCTGAGTTCAAAAAGCGCTCAAAGATTCTAAAAATCTCAAAACAAGTTCAAAGTCAGCCAGGGTGGCTAAAGTATGGCAGAGCTCTTGCTATTTTATGGTTTAACCATTTGACAGCTGCCTGCCAGATACGTAAGAGGGTTATATGACCATTTTACTGCTGATTATCTTCACAGCCAAAGGCAGTCTTGCCACTCTGTGTGTGTCCTCGGGCATCAGTAACAGCGTGTCTCATCTGCATTTGAAGACACGCAGTGCCGTTTACATGATGCTATGCCGATCCATCTCTGAGCATGGTTTGGCAAGGAAACAACAGTTCTTGGTTAGTGGCTAAAAATCGCCTTATAGGGATACCTTTTCTAATTTTCCTCCTCAATTTTTGAGTCATACAGTCATAACACACACTAAACTACCGTTTTGAACATAAACTTGAAATATGACATTCCCTATTCAAGTACTCCAGTCAAACCCTGATAAATCAGGCTGGCCATGCAGTGATCTTATCCCTTCTGACTCTTTAATAAATCGAATCTTGTAAGTTCGTACTGTTGGAAGTTGTCACTAAATGAAATTGTGACCTTATCCGGCACATGAACTTATCCTGCTGACAACTACATTTATTGTGTGGATAAGAAAGGGGGAAAAAAGAAGAAATAATAAAGAAAAAAATGAGATATTTGATAATTCTGATCTCAGCCATACGTAACTCTAACAGATGGGATCTTTTTGATGTTCCATTAATGATTTGCCAAAGAGGAGCCTCTCCTTAGAGAAAAACACTCACCCTAGGTAAGTGCTGGGGGCACTGCAGATGGTATTAAAAGTGCATGAAGAGGTACCGGGTGACAGCAGCGAATCAGAAGCTATTAGTCTAACACAAAGAGCCCCGAATTAGCCTGTAATTGCACTGGGAAAGATAACATAATGGTGGTGGCAAAATAGAAACATCCTCTTTTCGCACCAGGCTTTGGGGCCTGAAAACTCTGAAACGAGACCCTGAAATTGTCTGAAACCTAGAGCCAGTTAAATCACTGCATTTCTTCAGAATGCAAACTATACCCGTCACCTATCTTCTCTAAAAAGTTACAGAAATCAGTGTGCGCAGCTTTGTTTAAGAAGCAAAGCAACACGCACCTGCTATGGAATCATGGCATGTATTAAAAATCCTGGGACCTTTTACTTTATTACTTTGGCCAAACTTAAACATTCGTGGATGGGTATTCTTTCTATCCTAAGGCACATGGATACCTACAAATTATCATTTTCAAAGTAGGGAAATAGAAGGGATAAAATATGCTCTAGGTAGTAATATTACTGGGAATAAAATAGAAAATTCAGGATTTTTTAAAAAGCAACAACACAATCCGAAGTACAGAAGGCATAATCACCCACAAAATAAATGTTTTACGTAGAGATCATGTTCAAGATTGGAGAAAGAAACTGCCATATTCTGTCCTTGCCTCTATGGTTTATTTATATGAATAACCAAAAAAAATCCCCAGCTCATACCAGGTATCTGAAAATATTCATCTGGAGTCTGACTATGTTTGGAAAAGTTGCTGGAGGGAGGAGCTGCAGCTTCTGGACCCAGTATAGCCACTGGAGGAGGAGCGGGAGTCTTTTGCTCGAGATTCTTGACCCAGTGTGTTTCTTCGCTGCCAGAAACCCTACCTGACCTTCCAGACAACTCTCCTCTTCACTGGCTGACCCAGCACTGCTTCCTGATTCAAATCTTCAGACACAGAGGGAGTGAATGGCTATGGAAGAATCGTCCTGGATGTGTGAGGTCTGGGCTAGCAAATGCAGGAAACTGGGTGGGGGGAGGCCGCGGGGACAGCCAGAAGTCAGTCTACTGGTGGGAGGGCCACAGAGGGGTCACAGTCTGCAGAGCACTGGTTGGGGAAGGCTGGTTTCCTCCAGGAGGAGAAACTCCAAAGTCTCAAGGAAAGACCATGGGTAAAAATCAACCTCCGATCATGTTCAACAAGAAAGCAGCAAGGAACACCTGTTAAAGAACATTTAATAAAGAACAACAATGGACCTCATTGACACTTATGGTTCTAAATTTTAACCAACGCTTACTTTCGTCTCTTAGAATTGTAAACTTTCTCATAGTTACATTTATTAACTTAGAAGATAGTGGGTGCACACTGAAACTTTTCACAGGTCATTGCTGAGTTAACTGACGTACAAGGTGTTTCTTTAGCTCTACGTCTGTAAAAAAGCCAGACACAGTCACTTTCACATGGTCAGATGATACAGATGGAGATGAGAGAAAATATACTGACCAGTTTTAACAGGCAAACATTATTAAGCATCAATTGTGTTTAGAATGAGTTTTGCATGGAAGGAAAGGCCTATAAAACTCTCCACTTGGGAGTGGGAAGGTAACTTTTTGGGTGGCAACATGTGAAAACCAAAGGATGCCAGAATGAGTTGACAAGTGAACAAATAACATGAGAGCCCTGGCTGGTGTAGCTCAGTGGATTGAGCGTGGGCTGCGAACCAGGCATCGCAGGTTCGATTCCCAGTCAGGGCACATGCCTAGGTTGCAGGCCATGTCCCCCAGCAACTGCACACTGATGTCTCTCTCTCTCTCTCTCCCTCCCTTTCCTCTCTAAAAATAAATAAATAAAATCTTAAAAAAAAATAACATGAGAAAAACTATAGCAGTACTTAAAAGCTTTTCATCTAAACCAGGGAAGTAACAGTGCACTATAAAGTACCCTCAGTCAGTACCAGAAACGTGGTCAAGACTGGTCCAAAAGTGTTCTACCCGAAATACTGGTCACCAGTTGCATGTTTAGACCTTACCATCCTTTGAAAGTCCATCCGTCACTTCCTGCTAAACACGCCCCTGACTCACACAGCCTCTCCTTGCCAGAAGTTCAGGCACGGCTTCTCCTTTTGAACTCTAACAGTGTTTGATTTTTAACTCTAGTATTTTTCATCACTTTCTTCCTAGTCATGGTGACTTGTATGTATTTATTAGCTCCCTTCATGAAACTTTCTAGATACCCAACAACGCTATGCCTGGCACAGTTGCAGAAAAATATAAAAGTGTGTGTATGTGTGTGTGTTCATTACTCTGGGTTAAAGAAGGTATTTAAATCAATCAATTTGTAAATTTATACTTTTTCACTTTATTTTTTACCCTCACCCAAGGACATTTTTTCAATGCTTTCAGAGAGAGGAAGGGTGAGAGAAAAGGAGAGAAAGAAACATGGATGCAAGAAAGAAGCACCCATCAGCTGCCTCCCACACACACCCAGACCGGTAATCAAACTTGCAGTCTGCAGCCTTGGTGCATGCCTTGACGAAAACTGAACCCCAACCTTACGGTTACTGGATATTGCTCCAACCAACTGAGCCACACCAGCCAGAACTACTTTTTCACTCTATAACACATATTTCAATGGTTACTTCCCTGAGAAGAAAGCAGACAGATTAGGTATAATTTTCACCACTTTACCATATTTATTGGGCTGGACTGAAAGCTAAAGTAACTCACTTAAGTTAACAAAATTAGTAGTGAAACTAGGACTCTGACCCTGGTTTTCTGATGCTCTCGTGCTCATTTTACTTTATCAAACTGCCTCTTTAAAAAAAAAAATTAACAACCTAACTAGGTGGAACAATTGACCTCAAGCCCCAGTATCATATCAGCAGCCATTAGAGTGGATTCATTTCTAAGATAAGCTGCCAGTCAATGCGGAAAGCAGAAGGTGAGTGCCTGCGGGACAGGGCCACAGGGCAAGGTTTGAAGAAGGCAGAGTGGTAGAAAAGATTAAACAAACACAGCACTGGACAGTATTACAGCGGGGAGAGTGGCAAAATTATCATTTGATTATCAGTGTTCACAACGTCCTCGTAAACTTTTACATTTCTGTCCCCAAAATTCCAGAGAGAGAAAATCTAAGATACATAGTTCTAAAGCAGTAGAGTTTCCTCCTTCCCTCTGAGGATCATTCTTCAAGGAAAATAATTAGTTATCAAATCAGTGAAAATAAAAAAACCTGGAAGTCTGATTAAATATAGCAGGTTATTACTAGCATAAGAAACGACATGTTTTTCATCTTAAGAACACAAAGTTCAAGCATCCTGAACACTCCAAAACAGCACCCCAACTTCTCATTTGGTTGATGGCACTTTTCAGAAGAAAACTCTGATGTGAAGGTTGTACAAAGTGACTGTGAACTGGAAAATCTGGTGCCCTCAGTCTCTGACTTGTAAAATCTTTCACTATCACACATTTAATGCATTCAGTGGGTTAAGGAGGAACACACACACACACACACACACACACACAATTATTCTCCTTCCTTTTGGTTCTTCTTTTCTTCAAATTTTGCTTGGCTCTTTCCCTTTCCCACGTGAATATGGGATATAAAATGCCAGGTCTTGGAAGAGAAGAAGATAGAGAGGGAAAGAGGGAGGGAGAGAAGGAAGAAAGCAGGCAGCCAAGCTAACATTATGACTCAGCATGATTTACGTAACTCAGAGCTTGCTGCACAGATCTAAGGTTTGACCCTTCCCTCCACACAGAGGCAACTGTTTCTAAAAACACCATTTCCGCAGTGTGGCCCCTAACCTACCCACTGGGGGTCTGGCCCGGTGCAGCCACGATGGCTCATCTGGTGTGAAACTTCTGAAGGTAGAGTTATTTCCAGGACTATTTTATTCACAAAACCACATTAACAAAACTTTATTTGGAAAACTATTCACAAATTCAAAATTATTTGTTGAACACCTAATGCCAGGTAGAGTGCTGGGTACTGGAGATAAAAACATGAATCTAACGTAGATCTTTTTCTTATGTGACTTAATCTAATGCTGGTGAGGGAAGCATAATTATCTCAGAGCTGCTTCAGGTGACCCAACATATGAAGTTTTTGGTAAAGGTAGAAGATGAAATTTGACCAGCCAGGAAAAAGCCTCCTAAGGAAATTCAGAGAAAGTAGAAATGAGATTTCTGAGGAGGGAAAGCTGGCAAAGGATGGTTTAAATCATCTCTTTACATCAGAAATAATATCTTTCAAAATGAGCACAATACAATGTGAACACGAGCATTTACACACATTTGTTATGTTACAAATAAAACGGTAAGGCAGAGGCTCGCTGAACTAGAAAGTAACGCCCAGAGACAAAATCGCTGCCAAATTCAGAGAAACAAATGATCGGAATTTGCTGTTAAAAAAGCTTTACGACCACAGAAAGAGTTTCTGTTGTACAGTATTATAAAAATGTTAATTTTAGCCAAAATGGTATTTCCAAACATTGTTGGAAAAGATTTTGTACATGGCCTTCATCTTAAATAATACTAGCCTTTTCTTATAAAATATTTTCAGTACTACAAAAATGTATGCTTTTAAAAATAATTTCATGTACCCTGGCTGGCGTAGCTCAGTGGATTGAGCGTGGGCTGCGAACCAGGCATTGCAGGTTCGATTCCCAGTCAGGGCACATGCCTAGGTTGCAGGCCATGTCCCCCTGCAACCGCACATTGATGTTTCTCTCTCTCTCTCTCTCCGTTCCTTCTCTAAAAATAAATAAATAAAATCTTTAAAAAAACATACATTTAAAAAATAATAATAATTTCACGTAAACTCCTGAGACCGAAATAACAATACTAGAGCTATGTCCTCAAGCACTAGAGGTCAGAGAGGCGAGCTCATCCGTGAGTGTGTCTGCCATGTTCTCTCCGGTGACAGTGTGGTAGGAGAGAAGGGACCCTTTTTACTACTTGTTCCTACGACAGACTGGGTGAAGTTATTTATTCTCCGTCAGATGAGTAGATTCAGAACCAATTGTGTGATTCTTGGTAGCAGACTAAGGCACCCAGAAGTGACCACAATGATCTAAACTCTGTACTTGATACAAGGTGTTAACTGTCCTTTTTATTAAAAACAATTCTAGATATTTAACATTATCATTATTATTTGAGAACTATATATCAGAATACTCACCTGGTAAGAAGTTATTAAATTGAAAGAATACTTGTAAAATTCACTATATAAATAAATAGATGTTTGCCTGCAAGTACCAAGAGCTTTTGTAAATACATATCAAAAGCTAGAAAATATGTTTGGAATAATATATAATAAATAATATATATAGAATATAAATATGTATAAACATGTCCATTGGTGTCATCCTTTGAAAAGCCTTTTTTTGTTGTTGCTCTTTTTTAAAAAGATGGGTGTAAATGTAAAAACAACCTGCACTAAGCTATTGAACAAATAAATGAGGTCTGATTTTCTCTCTGGCTCCACTAACTTAATTAAAACCATAGATAGTAAATAGCATTCTGTGGTTCCATTCTGTTTTTTTGTTTGTTTGTTTCTTGGTCTTAATATTGTTCATCTTAAATGTCAGTTGCTCGGAATACAGTTAAAATACAATAGATATTGCACTATAAAAATAATTATGCACGATTCTTAACTAGAGTCGGAGCAATGATTTTTCCATTGCTAAGAACATACGCTTAAGCGCTTTATTTTCAATTTGTAATAATAATCTCTATTTTCCCCCAAATGCATTAATGTCTCGCAATTTTATATTTTCTTATATGACAAATCTGACCACAAAAAGGAAACTATGATACTTTTTTGAGCATACTAGGAAATAATTGCACATATAGATAATGAGATGACCAATGAAGCATTAACTTAGACTTGAAAAATTCTTACCATGGTTTCACAAACATTAAGAATGGGGATTATACACAGTCTTGGGATTCAATAATTCAGATCATATAAAAAAACTTTATTAACCATCTTGAGCACCCACTTGCATTCTGTGTATATGCATTGGCTTATTGCTACTTCCTATGGGCAACAATTTAACTCTCTAATTGTTTTTCCTAAATTCATTGTAAACACGAGACCATATATGTAAATAACTCAATATAGTATCTGGCACATAGTAAGCATCTAATAAATTTACAGATTTTATTTTCATTTATATAATTGAGAAGGAACATGAGGCATGTAAATAGAAGCTACTTGCATTCATTATGCAGAGCTGCTTGATTACTGTGTCCAAACTGAAACGAGCCCTCACCCAGAACCACTTCCACTCCAGAGGGAGAAAATGGAGGTGGGAAAGATCTCGCTGAATCTGAAAGGTGACAGTAACAGGGCCAGGAGCGGATTCTACCTGCACAGGTAATAGAGAGCTTTGGCCCACAGTAACCCCAGCTGGCATTTCATTTTTACTTCATTGCTAAGGCAGACAAAGGTCTGTAGCAGTGAAGGTTAATATCATAGGTGAGTCGCCCATTCCATTTCTAGATAGCCAGGATTAACTGCTCCACTGACATTATCCTGGTACTATAGGGGTCCAGAGAGGAGAAAATAGGGAATATGTTATATATTAGGGGGAAAAAAACAACAAAATACTAGGACAATCACATTTAAAACAATAGAAAACATTTATCCTACTTTAATGTCCATCATCAGATTTTTTAATTACTTCTCAAATATTCTCAATTATAAAATAATGGAGATAAAATTTGTAACATTTATTGAGTGCGCTCTGAGTCAGACATTATATTGAGTCCTGTATCTTATGTTCTCACTTCCACAACTTAGAAGAAACAATTGGGAAATAAATCGACACCCATGGTAAACCACCTAAATGAAAGTAAAACATCTTTATTAGTTATGATAATCTTTTTTTTATTTTTGAGAATAGTGGTCCTTATTTTTATGTTATTTACTGTAGATATACATATTACCTCCTTTTTTTAACTTAATACTTGGACTCAAATTGATGCAGATAAATAAGTCACAACATGGGAGAAAAGAGTTGATCAAGATTCAAAGAATAACAATCATTCAAAGCATGAGACATGGTTACTAAGAAGAAACAGAAGTCCCCAAGGAACACTGCTATACTGAATAACAATGATTAAATGTATAGTGGACAGTTGTATTAAAGCCAGGGATAATCTTGGTTTCTTGATGGAAAAGTAGCAGTATTCTAAATATAAACTGACTGCCTCCAATATTTCTTCGAAAGCATTACTTAATATTTTTCTCACACTTGCATAGCCAGAATCCTGTAAAACTGCAGATTTTTTATTATTATTTTTATTTTCATCATTATTTTTGGCCATTCTGATGAATAATTTGAGCTTCTAAAGCAAGGATGTTAAATAAAATGTTTACAGGAAAAATTAATATTTTTCAAGTACATTATTAACTTATTCTTTTGAATTCTCATAGCCAACCAAGTAAGAAAACCCAAGGCTAGCATACAATGATTGCATTTACTTATTACTAAACTTATGCACATCAGGAAGAATTATGACATTGTAAACAAATTGTGGGACAAGCACATGGCATTTAGCCCTAACCAAGTCATTTGTGACTCATTCACTGAACAAACATGAAGAGCATTGCTTTGGTGCACAGCCCTGTAATCACAGTGTATTTGAGGGATCACTTTTCTTAAATTCTGCTAAACCGAAGACCATTAAGTCAATACCTCAATCCAACTTGTGTCTACAGTAAAGCAAACACTTGCACCTTTCCATTTAATCACAATCATACGAGCCACACACCTCCTTTCCCCCAGAACACAGAATTAGAGCAGAAGGTTTTCAGTTTCAGCTTCATTATATGGAATTAAAATCGAGATGGCAGGACCAGAACTAAAATTTGAAACAAGAGCCAGAAGCAAGAGAATAAGATAAACAAGATTTGAAATGAGACTATTTAACAGAATAAATTTTAAAGCACTTAAGAGAAATTAATTTACATAAACACAGTACAATTACAAGAAAAGAAGAAGCCAGCATCAGTAGGGCAGGGTGAAAGAAGGCTCCAGTTACCAATCACAGCAATCCCCATGCGACCCCACCGAGAATATGGTGAGTCATAAACACATTCTACTGTATGAAATGAAAATGACAGGTCTTCATTTCTGTTATAAATATCCCAATATCCATGCTAGAACTGATCATCTCCTAAATATTTTAGACTACTGAGGTTTTCCTACTCTGATAACTAAGAAATTTATTTTTAAAACATGTTAGTTTATTCAAGCATTTTACTATTTGAGAAACTTAAAGGTTCCTGATTTTATAATTCCTATGAAAATATTCTGTATAGTACAAAAATGGATACAAAGAGGCAGTTCTCTAAAATACCTTTTGATAACCAGCCATATTTTCTTTTCTTCCTTTGCACTAACATCCATCAAAGTAGCTACCGCATGGTAGCACATGCATGGGTACATATGTACACCTGACCAATGTCAACGATCATGTCTGGCTGACTGTCACCAAGCTGCACAGTTCAGGAGACAAGGTGTCGTGTCTTCTCAGACCTACTACTATATCTCAAACACAGTAAGGATTTTATAAATATTAGCTGAATACACAGAAGATGGAAGGAAGGGAGGGAGGAAAGAGAATGTGAGGATGCTATTTGCAAAAACATATATATAGAGAGAGTAACTTCATTTATAGAGGATAAGATGAATGTGAAAATAATAGAGGAAGGAAAGAATACAACACTTAAACTTGGGGAAAAAAATCTTCCTTTTGTTTTTTGTTAATAGGTTTAATTACTTACAAATAAATATATGAATAAGGAAATGATAAAAGAGAGAGATTGATAAATTTATATAATCTGACTGAGTCAGGCAGAGTCACACAATAAAATTCCCCTTGGCTGCTGCATTCTGTCTTTCCCCTGTGTAATAAGGCACTCTTTTAAGCCATGGGGGAGGCAGGCTGGGGGGATTGTGTTTCCCTCTCCTGAAAGAAAACAGAGGTAAATTCTTCAGACAGCTTAAAACCCTGTGCTTTTCAACTTCTAATCATGGAAATGCAAATCCAGCTGAACAGTCTATTAACATAACCAAGATCTTTTATTGGATTTCATTACACATTTCAATAGATCCCTAGTCAGAACACACTTTTTTGGACACTAGACACAGCCTAAGGAACGTTCTGATTTCCTGAGAACATTTCTGGTTCTTAAAACACATCACAGATTCAACACATACGCACTCACCGAAAAACAAGTACAGATAAAACTGAAAAAATCAGAATAAAATAGGTGGGTTTATTAATGTCAATTTCCTAATTGTACCATTATACTGTAGTTTTGCAAACTGTTTCCATTGGAGGAAACTGAACAAAGTGTACAAGAAATACCTCTGAATTATTTCTTAGAACTGCATATGAGTCTATAATTATCTCAATACAATTTCCATTAAAATATAAATTTATAATCTTGAGAAACCTTAAATGACTAATTTATAATTATAATAAAAATAAAGCTGGCTAACTGGATTTAACCCATGCCACTATCAATAGAATAGTCAACAATCAAAACAAATATAAAATCTATATCCTTAGGTTTTATATAATTTTACAGAGAAATTATCTTGAATATTCAAATACCAACTCGCTAAGTGCAAAACTGAAAATGAATAATATGACATTTTTTTCAGTATTATTGCTTATTTGTAGAACTTCCATTATAATACTTGTAACTCACTATCGATAAATAAGTAAAAATTAATTACAACAGCTGCCAGAAAATAATTATTTGTCATATTGTTTAGTGTGCAAATAATAAAGTATTCCTTCTTAGGAGCCTCATTTTATTCCTGCCGCATCTAACAATAATAGTTTTTTATTTTTTCTTTCAAAATACTAATTGTGAAATATTAATTACTAATTTCCCAATATATAGACTTAAAAATACTCACATTTACCTTCAAATATTAACTTCTGAAAAGGTGATTTTCTACATTTGTAAAGTATTAGCAATTTCTTAAAAATGCAGGTGATCTAAATGGTATTTGGTCTCTACTCTCTCATTTGTTTTTGTGTGTGTGAAATTCATACTATACTGGGACATATAAAGTCATTACAATATTGCAATAAAGTAGTGAAATATGAGAAATACACTGCCAAAACAGATGTAATCCAGTGCACTGTTTTAAAGGGAAATATATTGTAGGATTGAATATTTCATAAAGTGGCAACACGGATATTACTGCTCCCTGATGAAAGATACTAAAGTTTCTGTTTATTTGGTTGGTATAGGTATGGCCTTAGGTGTATACCTACAAGGGAATTAAATCTAATTGCTTACTTTAAGTTTCCTTGGAAAGTACTGTCCTTAAGCAAGATGTAAATGCATTTAAATGGGCATGCACATCTGAAACTCTGTTCAATAAGTCAAGTGTTTCTTGCAATAAAATGATTCTTCTTTGATCCAGAGTATTCATGATATTTCACTTAAAAGTACAGGCACAGCATGGTGGAACTGAAAGAATATGTTTTGAAGTCAGAAGGACATGGGTTTCAATTCGAGCTTTGTCACCTCGCAACTGTGTGATAGAATAGTTAGTTAACCTGAAACTCAGAGTCCTCATTTCTGAGAATGAGAGAAATATTATCTATCAACTGAGTTTCTGGTAGTAATTAAATGGTATAACATGCATGATAAGGCCTAACATAAAGCATGCACTTCTAAAGGAATACCATTATCAGGAATAATATTAAAATTTTGTATAGTTTCTATGGAGTAGAAATAATAAAGATGGTTGCCCACCTTCATTGATTTACAAATAAGCACAGGGTGCCTAATTCTGAGACATGGCTCAGGTTTTAACTCTGGAGAAAAATCGGAACTTGGGGGTCAGCCTGCAATAATGAAACTACCAAATCTGATGCCACATCAACCTGTTTCCAAGTCATATAGTGGCACTGAGATAAAAGTGATGCATAATGTAAAAAACAAATTCCACATTCATAAACATTTTTTCACATTAAATAACTTGATGAAATGGAAGCAAAAGAAAAAAAAACCTTCCAGCTGCAACTTTCTGAATGTGGGAACTTGTTGCTGATTTCTTACTTTCAACCATATGTTCACATTTCTTCTTTGTGCAGTTAGGAAGTTTCACAGAAAAGGTCTATGAAAGCGAAGAGAATGCAGTCTGCTGAAAATAATTGCTCGACACCCAGTGACCATTTTTTTTCACTTGAACATTAAAATGTATTTTATATTGCTTCTTTTAAGTGAAACATTTTAAAGCAAGGTCTTCGAACTAAATTTGAAGGAGAAGATTCAATTCACTAGCTTACCTTTATTATAAAAGATGTATTTCATTTAATTAGCTTCTATGAATTTGAACAGTTTATTAATTATAAAACAAATATATTATTATTAATGTATCATAACCCTTCAAAGTGTCTACTATGAGCCATGTACTAAGATACCTTTCTTATATTATCTCATTTAACTGTTACAAAAATTGTATCCATTTAGCAGATGAAAAGGCTGAGGTTTTATGAGACTAAGTGATTTCACTATGTTCGCAAAACATTGCTCAACCAGCAGGGCCTGCATTGAGGTATCTGTAAATAAGAACTCTACATGCTAAATATCCTTCCCAAAATGTCCCTCTAAATATAATTGATCCCTCTCAAAGTCTCTGGTGAGAATTTATTACTACATTATTTTATATAAAATATATTCTACCTAGTAAAAACAGTCTTTCATCTTGAAATAAAATAAGAGGGCACAGACATAGAGAAATAGGCGGCTGGAGAGAGACAAAGGTGGAGTGAGAGAGAGAAAACAAGCCAGAGGAAGAGAGACTGAGACAGGGAGAACAGGAGAGAATGAGTAATAACGGATACAACAATTGAGATATAATTATCCAAAGTACATTATAAGAGAAAATACTGAGGAAAACTAGATTTAATAAACACCATTTCTGAGGATGTTAAATTAATAAGCTCTGTGAATATTCTGTGTTTTAAAGTTGCAGGAAGCCCAGATTCTTCAGGCAGGTGAACGTGAATGGTAACAAATCACTGGACAGCAAAAATAAAGGCCAAATGTCTAAACGTCCTTCCAAGTATAATGAAGGGATTTAACACTGGTAAAGTGTCCCACGATCAGTGTGGCTGGTGTTGGACAACTTTGTGTCTAGGGCCCTGTGACTATCTCCTACACCAATATAATTATAACTTTGCAATAAAAAGAGGTATATAATAAATCCAAGGCTCTTTCCTGCAGCTCACAAAGGTGCATGTAAATTGCCTAAGGTCAGTTTTATGGGTTCGTTTACTATCTATCATCATCATGACTACACATAAAAATTGTCCTGCAGACAATAAATACTTCACAGCAAGGCCTCAGTCTTTTCCACCAAGCACAGCCACGGTGATGAAGCCACAGCTCTGGATGAGTAGTGTATTCAAATGTCTATAGTAGGAAAGGTTTGCAAAAGTCGCTCCTATGATGTTCATGTTAAACAAACATCTGTCTTTGGGTGGTCCTGGTGTTTGCCTAGAACAGGCAGTCTCTGTCATCGATAATTCTCCAGTGCATCTATATTCAGCAATTTGAGTGTCACCATCCCCCTTTTAGGGTCAGAAGAAAGCTTTTAATAAATCAATCCAGCTATGTAAGCCATGATATGTGAGCATTTATGGTGCCTCAATAAAATGTCATTTATCTATTACGATTGACCAGAATGCAGACATTTTATGAACAATATATATTGATGGTGAGATCATAATATTATTGATCTATTTAGGCATCCTAAAATATCTCTTTGGGAACAGAAAATATACCTGGAATAGATCTATAAACAAAAGGTTCAAGAAGAAAATATGAACCATTTCATTGCTTTAATTCAAAATGAAGCCCTATTTTTAAAGAGATAAAAAATTGCGATGACTTCAGAAGTCTAAAAAAGCCTGTAACGATGATAAATAAAGGCCCTGGCTGGGGGGTTCAGTTGGTTACAGTGTCGTCCCGATAGCCCATGTTGCAGGTTTGATCCCCAGTCAGGGCACATAAGGAATCAACCAATGAATGCATAAATAAGTGGAACAGCAAGTTGGTGTTTATCTCTCTTTCTCTCTAAATCAATAAAAGAGCATTAAAGATAATGAATAAAGTCCCAGATGAAATTTTGAACTTTTGGTGATAGTCTCCAGTACCTCCTGGCCTCTATAGGACAGGCAACATTTCTCAATTAAAATAGGTTAACCTGTTGAAAAGTGAAAAGGCCTCTACCCTAACAGCCAGGAGCTACTTGCTACTTCCATAGATAAGGTAATACCACTTCAATAGTGTCCTAAACATAGTATCTTCCAGCCCGAATAAATAAAATTGATCACTTTGGTATAGGAATATTTTTCCTTTCACTGAAGTGAAGGAAGCAGGAGGAGATGAAGCCAGGCTCCCCTTTATCAAGGGTGTTTCAGCATCTAAACAAACAGTTCACCCATCCTCAGAACAATCTTACAAGGTGAGTATCATCATACCTACTTTACCTATGAGGAAGCAAAGGCTTGTGGAGATTACATAACTTGGTGCGGGCATGGATCAGTGCCCGCAGTGTATACCACACCCATTCCTATGGAGGGATGTGTATTTAATATTATTCTCAAAATCATTAAAAACAGAATGTCTAGTGTTTAAATTAGCAAGGGATTCCTTGTTCATTTGCAGACTTGTTGTCAACACAGAGCCTGTATCAAAGGTAAGATTTCAATGAAGCTTCCTTGTCTTTCATTTTCTACCAGAGAGATGAACAATCTATCCTCATCTGAGAGTTCAAGTGACAAACGAAGCTTACACACCTGGGTCGTCTGGCTTAGAAGTCTGGACCTAAGCAAAGGAAAAGTTGCTAACAGGCCCCTCTAGGAGCAGAAAAACCAAAATTACCCCTGGCATCATTGGGTCAACCACAATAAGACTTTAACTAAAATAGTTTATCATCTTAAAAAAAATGAGATTATGGCATAATTTCATTTTAAAGATTTTATAACAGAACAATTGTTGAGCCGTGATTTTATGTAATCCAAGTTGGCAACTCAAAAGAACTTTGAAAATCATGTCTAGCTCTATGATTTTAAGAATAGACGACAGTCACCCACTGTTTCCATCTCAAAAATACAATAATAAAGGTCAGCAGGAAAATGTCCACAACTGACACATTGTATAGCCCAAGGGCTGATGTTTTATGTGGAACAGGCCGATTTGGCCACTTCCAAACGTCCATTTTACTGGTGCATTACTCAGTTCTCTCCCGAGCTCCAGCAGGGAGCCTCGGTCCTGTCTTCCTCTCTACCGCCCGCTCTTCGCCACTGCCCACAACTCACTGTGAGTCTCCCCAGCACTGATCACGCTGAAGGCATGCGATCTGCTGGCTATCTCATTCAGCGTTCACCACCGAAAAGCACACTTAACGCCAACAATGTGCCCTCTGTTCATAAATATGTCTTTCTAAACATCTCAAGGAATTTCCATTGTTGGTAACACGGACACAGCCCCCATTATCTTGGTGCAAATAAAAGTAGTTCCTAACAGAAATCCGTTTTCTTTACTGAACAGTATGAAAGCCCCCCCACTGACCTTCAACTAGAGGAGTATAGCATTTAAAAACATGGATAAAATTCCACAGTAAATCATGAAAAATAGAAAGGCGACAGGAGGGAGAAAAGACACTTGGCAAGAAAACATCAAGCCTTACTTATAAACAACTCCCTTCTCCTTTTAAGATAATCAGAAATATACTGCCAATAATACCACCTTGAGACTAAGGAAATTGGCAGTGTGGAGAAAGTTAACATCAATATTAAAACAGACCCCATTCATTATTAAATAGTGAAATTAAAATGGCAATATTCCCAATACGGCTTGCTGTCCTTGGAAGTCGAGTTACATTTTATTCTTTAAGAACTTAGGGCTAATACATAATTTATTCAAGATCTATTACTATGTAGAACTTTTGTTTAAACTATCCTGTGATTTCAAACTGCATCTTTCTTTTAGCCAAATCTATGGCTCATTAAAACTTTGAAATATTTCATAACTCTCTAGAATTCAGAAGCCTCTGTCAAGACCTACTGCCTGTACAGACAAGTTCTCATTTCTAATTAAAATTTTATAAAACTGCACAGCCACACAGTATAAAAATATAACATAGATGAAAAGTAACATCAAATTCCTAATTTTGAAAACACTCATACAGGATTCAAAGTAATGTCACAGAGCGGTCATTTGTGACTACTGACATCCACGAACATAAATCTCCAGCATCCCGTGTAACATACTTACGAATGACTAGAATCAGAAAGCAGACGGGCCGAACCCTCCCTCCAGGGTTGGATGGCTGGAGTAAGCTGGGAGGTTATAATAATCAGGTGAATAGGAACACTGTCATTTTCAGAGAACCTCACAGTCAGTCCTTCTGTGCCTGAGACTGACTTTAAAATATGTTGAAAAGCAGCTCAGAAAAATCAAAGCAGAGGATTATTATCCAGAGAATCCAAACCGTAGACTGTAACACAAAGGTCAGCTTGTTTCCAAAGCAAACAAAATACCCCATTTGTGTGACGAAGGACGTGCCGAAATCCTGTTTATTGCATGCAATATCAGAGTAAATTTTAAAAACCTGTCCTTAACAGTCTCCTCTACTGATGTGCAACCATATCTGGGTTTAACAGTGGTTGTCACCTTACTCATTCAGGATTAGGACTAATTTTTGAATCACTGGCTCATAAGAGAGCATTGTATCAAGTAGGTCTGCCTCAAGTAGCATGAGTTAATAAAGAAACTACAGCTACGGGCCTGTATGTGCGCTACCCAGAAACGACGTTACTTGGGAAACAGACTGTCTTTACTTTATGAATTATGAAGCTTCTATGGAAATCTGGATCATAACGTAAAGTAGTTATTTACTGAATGGGAAGGAGGCCAATGACAAAGCCACGGAATTTCCAGTCTATTTATTCCCCAATGATATGCCTTCCCATGTTTGATTCAAGACCTTATTTGAACATGTGGGGAAAAATTATAAGAGCCAAATGACGCGTCTTAGGAGATACAGCACGAATTTGAAGAATGCCATCTCACAATGTCAATGTCACTGATCTCTGAGAACTTGCTGTTACTATAGACGCATCTCCCTTTGGTCGTTCAGAAGAAGGTGTATTTCTGACTCCCTCCCTTCAGTGCTCCACACTTGAACCAAAGCAATCATTTTCAAAGTATGTGTGTGTGTGTGTGTGTGTGCGCGTGTGTGTGTCATCATCTCCAGCACCCCTTGCTCAACAAAAACTAATGTCCTCTTATTGCTCTTAAGACAAAAGCAAAATCTTTAACGTCTCTTCAATGATCTGGTTATTCCCCTGTAACCTTGTTCTCTGTGTTTCAGCCATACTCACTCTCACTGAGCCCCTTACATGAGCCAGGGACAATATCCTCTCTCTTTCTGACTACCTCTTACTTAACCCCAAGCCATTCCCTCACAGGGAACTTATCCCTTCTTATAGGGCTTACCTTCTCCAGCTGGAAGGCTGGAAAGAATGAAAGGGGAGGACAGGAGGAGAAGGAGAAGGGGACAGAGGAAATGGGACAGGAAACAAGTAAGGGCTGAAGGAGCTCAGGGCATCATACTTGGGAGTTGTCTGCAGGGTTAATACATTTTTCTCTGGTCTACCGATCTTACGAGACAAACTGTGATGGTAACTTGTATAATATAGCTTCTAAAGTCTCCAGAAATGTTATGTGTTTTCTTTACATAGAACGCCGTCAGGCACATAAGAAGTCCTAATTTTTTTGAAGATTGCCTAAGAAGTCACACCTTTCTCATCAAACAGCAGCTGGCATTTGACATCTCTGGTTAGCCCTCACTACCTCTGAAGTGCACCCCGACTACCTGGACAAGGTCTTGTCCATACTGTTCCAACTTTCGCCAAAACCTATGAATGTCTTCCTTTTTAAAACTGTTTTTTTTTTTTTGGTTGGTCTGACTAAACTCCATTTACCGGAGTTTTAAGATCTTCTTTATTCCAGTGGTATTTAAGGAAAGCAGTTTCAAGTTACCTGTATTTCATGTGGAGTCTTTTACCTGGTTATGTTTGTGTAATATAAATGTCATAAAATATATTCAAAGCTCATTTATTCCTTCTACACATGAATCAGATTAGTTAATTCTACACATTCTTCAATTTTCTGGAGCATTACAAGAATTTACGATAAAAAAGGTATGGTTCTGAATACTGATGCAATGAACAGACATCCCTCTTTTCTTAATGCACACACAAATCTCCCGACATTGGGATTTGAGCTACATCCTATGCCTCTTACTGCCATAACTACTTAATGCCACTGGCGATTACTCTTATTTTCTCGTTTCTTCCACAGCTCCTGTGAACCTGCCATAATGAGTCAGAATTATGCCCAGAAGAGTAGGTACCTCAGGCCCCTCGTTACACCACTCACTCAGCGCAATTACATAACAGAAATGTAGAATGCACAGTCACTACATGTAAGTCAACGGCAATGTGTCCATGTTTTCTTTTTACATCTTCTTCATTCCACAAAAAAGTCTAGCAAAAGCATTATGTATGTAGGTAAGCTTTTTTTTTTTATTTCAATAACATCAGGGAAAATATTATCACATTGAAGGAAAAATTTTGACATTGACGGTAGCTTTTTAAACATGTAAATAATGATTTCCTTTAGAAGAACTGAGAATCATGTCATGACTCTAGAGCAATAAAATTCAAAGCTCAACAGCATTTGAATCTGTCACATTCACACCTGACCTTCTATACCACTTTATGGAGAAACAAAAGTTTTCTAGAAGGGACTCAATCCTGACCTTGTGATAAGAAATCTAGAGATATTTTAAAATGTGGCTTTGGAAAATTCATATGACTCATGGAACTACATTAATATATAAAAAGGCATTCTTTCTTTCTGTAAATAGTTTTTATTCACAACTACATTGCATGGAATACAAATCTGATTTTTAAAATATGAACAGAAATAGTAATGAATTTTTTTATGATCCACTATAGCACAAGAAAAGTTCTTTAGAATTTCATTTTTATGCTCTTTACAATTTTCATGTTTTGAAAAATGGGTAGTCATTTTGTCCTGCAATTTTTTGTTAAAACAGAAAATCTTCCCATCTTCAAAAAATGATCCTCAAAGTATTTTCAGAGATGCTATGGACTGAATGGTGCCACCCTCTCAAAAACGGTATGTGTAATACTAATGCCCCCTACCTCACAATGTTTACCCTATCTAGAAATAGGGTCCTTACGGTAAGATGAGGTCACACTGAAGTACGGTGTACCCCTCATTCAACAGGACTGGTGTTATAGGAAGACGGCCATGGAAGGCAGACGCACATAGGGAGAAGGCTGTGCAATGCTGAAGTAAAGATTGGAGTGATGCATCTACAAGTCAAGGAACACCAAGGATAGCCAGCAGAGTACCAGAGGCCAGGCAGAGGCAAGGAAGGATGCTCCTACAGGTATCAGAGGGAGCACAGCCATGCCGACAACTTGATTTCAGACTACCAGCCTCCAAAATGGGGAGAAAACAAACTTCTGCTGTTTTAGCCACCCAGTTAGTGGTACTTTGTTAAAGCAACTATAGGAAGCTAACTACCAGTGGGAAATCAGGCACGTGTAGAGTGTGGCCCACCTCAATCAGTACTGCTTACCAACCTTCTTGTGCTGTCTCAGTACCTCCTGTCACTGAATCACAGGAGTAGCCGTTGTGAGCATCTCCATAACACAGACCACTGCCACTGCACAAATTCTCCAAATGTCCCCCCCACCAGGCACCTAGATGCTTCTTTTTTAAAAAATATATTTTATTGATTATGCTATTACAGTTGTCCCATTTCCCCCCTTCATTCCCCTCTACCCTGCAAATGTTATTTTTTAATCAAAAGGATTTTCCACCAAATATCAAAAACAGAACAACCAGCAGAAAAGCGGATGCATAGAGAGAGAGCTCAAAAAGACAGTTACCAGAAGGAAGGGGGTGGGGTCAGAGGTGAAAGGGTGAAGGGGAATATAATCAACAATATTGTGTTAAGTTTACACAGTAACAGGTGATCACTAGAATTAGTGGGATGATCACACTGTAAGGTACAAAAATGTTGAATCAAAAAAGAAAAATGCTGAATCACTATGCTGTACACCTGAAACTTACATAACCAATGTAAGATCTTATATCAACTCTACTTAAACAAAAATGAATTTTTAAAAACCTCATGAAATATATTAAGCAACAGCGAGAGGGGATTTAAATAACATTTCATATAATGTGTGGTAGATCTCATCATATTTGAACATCGGTCTAACACATTGGGCTTGCCTGCCACCTAGGTTTGCACATGCAGATTGTAAAGCGCAGTACCCAGCACGGCATCTTGCGTTTACCAGTGTCTCAGTGAATAGTTATTGGTGGCTACGAATTGCACTGTGACCCATGAAGCTCATGCTGAAGGAGAGGATCACATCATAGGATGTTTGAGAGGTAATTATGGTTGAATGAGTTCATAAGGGGAGGGCCCTAAGCCAAGAAGACTGTTGTCTTTATAACTAGGGAAAGAGAAATCAGAGATTGATCTTTCTCTGCCAACGTGCACCAATGTAGCTGTGTGCAAGCCAGAAGAGGACACTCATGAGAATCAGACTATATTGACACCCTGAGCTCGGACTTCCAGCCTCCAGAATCATGGGAAAATAAGAATTTACCTAAGCCATCAGTTAGCCTTCTTGCTGTGCAAAGTTGCAAGTTTCCTTCATAGCCCTACCAGCCTGTTAGAAATGCACAGTCTCAGGGGTCACCACAGGTCTCTAGAAACTCTCAGTCATCTTTCAAGAACCAAACTCAAAGTGACTGCCGGCAGAGCTTCCTGGACTCTCCCAGCTTTCTGCATCTACTTCTAGAAGAGCAGTTTCTACACTATGTTTGACCTACTCTTTTACTCTATCTCCCATCTGAAGAGGCTTCCAGAGCGAGGACCGTATCCTGTGTACCTTTGTAAATACAATTGAGTTTAAAAACCTGGCACAGAGCAAGTACTGAATGACCATCTCCTAAAGCCATAAAACTGGGAAATAAAGGGGATAGATTAGCTGATTGTTAAAGTCCTTGAAAGCTCTAAAATTCTGCAAACACAGAACTTTAATTCTTATATGAGGTGCCACACGTTGTACAAGACTGCATCAAGATATTCCTCCCAATTCTTAATCACCACACGAGGGACATGGAACCTGCCTGCTTTGCGTCTCCTACCAGTCTTCTACCAGTCTTGTCGTGGATTCTTCTTTATGTCCCTAGGGTAGGATCTCAGTTCAGTGAGTCTTCAGGTGGTTCTCAACAATGGTTGTTCCATAATTTAGTTGTAATTTTCATGTGATTGTGGGAGAAGGCGAGCACGGCATTTACCTATGATGCCATCTTGACGGGAAGTCCTGGCTCTGTCCTTTTAAAATGTGGAAACTGTTTCCATCAGTGTAGGGTCCTGACACTCTGTTCCTAACATCAGCTCCCAGGTGATGCTGGTGCTGGAACAGTCTGAAGAGTAAAGTGTAAAGTCCAGCATAAAAGCAAGAACGAGCACTGGGTCTCTGAAGTCCCAATCTTGAAAACTGCACCATCTTAATACAGGGCATGAGAAGGAGGCACCTGACCTCAGCTGGGTCCCCTAAAGGTTGCCCCCGCAATGAGACTCAGTCGTAGGTTCAGCTCTAATTCATCCGCCCCACTGTGGAACTTTAGAAAGTTCTACCCTGTTGTAATCTGCCCATTCTTCTGGAGCCATGCAAACCCTTCAGTATTCATTTTTTGCAAAAACAGGAGAACTTTGTTCAAGTATTTTTAGAATGCATACTTCTGTCTGAGACTAAGTGGTGATGTTCCCTTCTGCCTACCCATTTTCCAGGTAGCCTTTGTGAAAGTGCAGGCTCTTTTGGAGTTTTAAGTAAGGCCCTTGGTAGCGTACAGATTGAACAAGGAGGATGTAGTCTCAAAAACACAGAGGAACTGTGTAAGCTGAATCATTCCTTGTCCCTAGGTTCACTCAGTGTGGGGTTTCTGAAGTCTGAAGTATGCTCAGACTGACAAACACTATTTTTATTTATTCATCAAATACTCATATCACTTCCTATGCCCCAGCATTGTTCTGTATAATTCACAAATGTTCATTAATTTAATCCCCATAACAACTCTGTGAAATAGATACTGCTGTCACTATTTTAAAGATGAAGAGACTGACACACTGAGAGATTAAAAACTCAGGGAAGGTCTCGCAACTGGTAAATGAAGGCAACTCAGTATACATAGAGAGGACACGATGCAGTCCACATTACTAAGGCAGAAAGGGTGAGGGAATGCATACATTTACTTATTTATGGAAGATGTACGTATTACTACCTTTGCTCTGATTAATTTTGCTCACCTTTTAAAAATGTTATTTTATCTGTGCGTTAACTACTGTGCTTGTAGGCATACACTAGTATTATGGCAGTTTTCTCAAGAGTCCCTTGATCACCGCACCCCATCGGTTTGTCCTTTCCATCCTTGGGACATGTTTCATGTAACATGTCTGTAGCAACTGAGGGATATTAAATTCTATATGTTACACCTATTTTCATAAAAATTACAAAATCAATTTAATCTTAGTAAGGACATGGGAATCATATCACCTAACCACCTACTAGTCTACATTTGAAAATTGAGTCACACAGTCCTTATGCCTATTGATTTGACAGTGACCAAGTCACCATTCTAGTTTTTACATACAGAACATTCAGCCTGCAGAGCAAAAATCTCTCCTGACAAATCATTAGCTAAACCTAAATGGCACATGATTTTAATTAAAACCTAAGACTCACGACATACTCATCAGGTAACCGGGATAGAAAGGCCCTCTCACCTTGATCCTATTTCCAAAGAGCCTTCAAAATACATTCATTTTCAAGGAAACTTTGTGAAGCTTGTCTTCTTCAAAGCTTAGAGACCTAATAAAACTGACAGCTTAGAAGTAACTGTGCTGCTGGCAACACAAAATATTATTAATGGAACAAGAACCAAAGACTATTTGCATCCTAAGTAGTAGATGTGCTCCTAAAGAAATGAAGTGGGAAATTAATGGCAAATTTTAGCGAGGGTCTGTGTGTGTGTGTTTTAGTTTGAGTGAGGTACATGAAAGAATAGAGGTCAAAATCAGGTTTTAATGAGACGCTGCAGTTACAATTGTTCAATTTGGTGTGGGTTACTGCAGAAGGTTGTGATTGAAAATATCTCCATGGAAGAAGAAATGTCACAGTATTTTGATGAGTGAGAGATGAACTTCTTTTTCCCCTTGTGCCATCAGCACAACGAAAAGAACAAAATGCATCATTTATAACCCACAGCTCGGCCATTATCTCCTGGTGAGACACTTGTTTTAAAACACACAAGGACCTTTTTCCCCTTCTACAAAGTCTAGAGCTCTCTGTGAGGCTCCTTCTTCCTGAAAGCCATGAAAGAAAGTTGACACTTGTGCGGCAAAGTTTCTAGGCAACCACAGAGGGCCCCTACACCCTCCAGGTCACATGGAGCTCTGAAGTACAGAGGAAGCACACGAACAGCATATGTCTCTTTGATCACAGATATCATCTGAAACTGATGTGGAGAGAAAATCCTGTTCTGCAGCAAAGGCTTTACAGACTCTTTCCCTGACTTTACCCACTGAGTAAAGAAAGGGTGCCTTGCTCAAATTATTGGCCTGAACACTGCTTGATGCTGAAGCTGAATAGTCAAAGTGTGTGTGTGTGTGTGTGTGTGTGTGTGTGTGTGTCACACAAAACAGTGTTTCTACGATTGCCAAGGGCATGACAAATTAGATGAGACACAATAAGAGGAAGTGATAAATATATTTTAAATATCTTTTCAAAACTCATTCATTTATAAGCAGCAACTTTGAGCACTGGGGTACCATTCAGAATCAAAAATCCTTCTGATCTTACAGCATTTAGGGTCATGAGTATGTACGATTGCAATGGTCTTAATTTATTAAGAGAAGGTTACATTTTGTTCAGTATCTAATCCGCTTTAGTAAACTTTCTAGCATTTATAGTTGACTCTTGAACAATGCAGTGATTATTGGGGCACTGACCCCCAGAAGTTAAAAACCTCTGTATAAATTCTGACTCCCTCAAAACTTAACTACTAACAGCTTACTGTTGACCAGAAGCCTTACTGATAACATGAACAGTGTACTAACACATATTTGGTATGTTATATGTGTTATGCACTGTATTCTTATCATAAAGTAAGCTAGAGAAAAAAACATGTAAGAAAATCATAACAAAGAGAAATGCATTTACAATATTTATTGGAAAAAATCCACAAGTGGATCCATAAAGGTCGAAATAGTTCAAAGGTCAACTGTACATAGTTACACCTACCCACTGCCTCCTAATGATACCATATAAGCACTTTCATGTAAGCTGAGACCTCAATAGAGTTAATATTTAACAAATAAGTGTTCAGAGGCTATGAGTATTTCTACATCACAAGTTTCTTTGCCACTCACAGGAACTCTAGGTGGATAGTTTAGATATTTGAAAGCAATAAAACAGGTAGAATTAAGAGATTTATGCAAGGAACAATCTGATTTGGTCAGGAGTAGAATGTGGGCTGCTATGCATCGTCCATGTACTTCACCGTTGTTCTGCCCCTGTCTTCTCCTGGTTGCTTTTGACCACTCAATACCCTCAGTTGGTATCAAGCCTACACACACAAAGATAATTTGCTGAAGAGCCAAACTGTCAATTAGTTGATGATCTTCTCTGTATAGTAAGTCAACTAAATGCTGCTGTCATTTCAGTGTCTTGGCTCCTCTCAGGTCACTACCTGCAGAGGATTTTGCCAGCAGGGTAGCAGCCATCGCCAGTGGGGGAGGAGGGAGGTGCAGTAATTTTCTGATGCAACAGAGCAGAGAAGAAATTACTCTTTCAGAGGATTTACTTCAGCTCTGGAGGCTGTAATTCTTGACATCTTAAGAGGCATAACCTTAGCATCATTCCTGGTTAGGCCACTGCATGCTGTCAATCTTAGGAATGGTGACAAATGGACACAAGTTCGAGACGAGCAAAGTGGCTGCAGAATTCTAGGGCAATGTGAAAATGCAAACAAGTGGACTGGAAAAGCTTGTCATTTTGTTCATTGGGGCTACCTTTTCACATCTTCTAATAGGGGCCAAGTGGTATCAAGCTCATATTCTCTGGGACATTGGTATAGAAGTGAAGTCCTACACAATATGACCATAGAAGACTCATAAGCTTCTTTGTCCATGTTTGAAAACTTTACAGGATAATCCTTTTCCAAAAAGTACCTAAAATTAATGAACTTTATATGTTATGTGAAAAGTATGGTACTATTTTCATTTTATCATTTCAAACAATAATCTTATGAGAGGGGTGATTTTATCCCCATTTTACAGATGAAAAAAAAAAAACTGAGCTTAAAGTAATTTGCTCGAATCTAAAGCAAGGGCTAAAACAGCACTTAGACCTAGCATTTAATTCTATCAAACCATTTTGATATATGAGGTCTGTCCAGAAGGCATCCAGCATGTGATATGAAAAAAGAGATATTTATTGAAAAAGATACAAGAAACATTGTACACAGGACAATAACGCCTCAGTCCCCTTCAAAGTGGGCACCTTGGGACCTCACACAGTTCTCCCAATTACCATCAAGTGCCCTGTCATATTTTCCTGAATCTCACTGATGGTCTGAAATCTCTTCCCTTTCAAAGGTGATTTTAATTTGGGGGAAAGCCAGAAGTCACAGGATGCTGAATCTGGGCTATAGTGGGGCTGCGTCACCTGGGAGATTTAATGTTTTGCCAAAAAACTCTGTGCAAGACATGATGTATGAGCAGACGCATTGTCATGATGAAGCTGCTGATCACCAGCTGCCCACAGCTGTGGCCTTCTGAATCATCTGAATAGCTTCTATGGGGAATGTTCAAGCTTAATGCAAAATTTGATGCAGATTCATTGCTCTACTCACTCAGTTATTTTGAATGTGACAGCCACACAGTACACATGCTCACTCACTGGTGTCTACCACCCCCCACTGACCAGTACAGTGAAGTCATCATTGTTCAAGCATGCACACTCCAGTCTGTTCTCCTTGGCTGCCAGGTTACATCAATGTTGCACAAAGAATTCTCATCATATGAACAATAGTTAATGGCTGGACTTTTCTGGACAGACCTCTGGACTGTCTCATAATATTTACTGAGTACCTAATGTATGGCAGCCACTGAGCTACACAGAGGGTAACTTAAGGATTAAGAGGACATGCTTTGTAGTGGGGTTGAGTAGGAACTTTTGCAAAACCTTTCGATTTCCACATTTGCATTGCCAGTTAGAGATAAAAACCATAATTTCAAATGAAATAATGGTATTTGAACTCTACATGTAAATATACCTTCAATACCATTTTCCAGTATAAGATCATATAAAACTTTCACTCTGGTAATCCATAAAGCACAATATTTTTATTCTGATTTTCAGTGCTATATTGTGTTCCTTGAGGGAAATAGCAAATATTTAGTTTAGGTATGCGAGAAAAGTCAACAGATGTTGCTCTCTCAAACACTGTTCCTTATTATTTCTTTTAAATTTTTATTTAAGTAAGCCCAAAAAGTATTTTTACAAAATTATTATTTTTTTTATTGTTTTTAGAGAGAGAGGAAGGGGAAGGGAGGGAGAGAGAGAGCACACATTAATTTGTTCTTCCACTTATGCATTAACTAGTTGATTCTTTCCTCTGACGGGGGATCCAACTTGCAATGGTGGCCTGTGGGGGTCATGCTTGAGCTACCAACGGAGCTACCAGTCCAGGGCTAGAAACAGTCTTATAAAAATCTTTATATTTTTGAAAATTATATGTTTCCCTTCAAGATTTCCTTACTCTGATTCTCTTACCAGAGGTCATCATTGTTAATAATTTGAGATGAAATATTATTTTATTTTTTTCCAAATGGAAAGTCAATAGACCAAATGACACATTAAATAGCTCATTGTAGTTCATTGTTTTATATGTATTTATCACACAACACACACTTATGTATATATGGATCAATTTCTGGATAGACCTTACAGTACTCTTTCATTTATCTTTTCTTACACTAATTCATATAGCATTGTGATCTAATTATTATAATTATATAATAGGACTTTATATTTGTGGTCAGCAAGTTCTTCATCTAGTTATTTAAAAGATACCCCTTTTCTTACTATTTTTCTAGTGGCAATCCTTACATTTTTTAATTTCTGTATTAAATTCTAGAGATTTTAAAATCAATTCAATGACTTAAATGCAGTTTATTTTACATTTATATAATTTCCTAAAGTCATTGATTACAGACTGTGCAACTGGCTCACTATCCTCCCGTCCCCTTTAATGTATTCCTTCCTTTAAGCTAGACATTTCACTAAAATGCTCTTGTCATGTATATTAGTTTTTCTTGAAAGTATTTGGAGCTGTGTGGGTTTTTTGGCCTTCATGAATCCAATTCTATATATTCTCTATTTTCTAGAAATTTCTCACAGTGTGTGCATTCACTGAGAGCCTTCTTTTCTGTTTTCCAGACCATGGTGTGTTTGTGCATCTGTTTGTCTGTGTGTCTGTGTGTACAGTTGGGACATCTTACAGGATCTGAGACAGCAGGGTTTATGACACATACTTGGAGTCTACCATCTTGATCCTGTTAGCAACATCCAATTTTTAATAGATATGCACATTGTTTGTGATTGTTATAACACAGCAATTGCCCCAAGTGCCCAGGCTGGCAGCCAAAGTCTGCAGCGATGTCTTGCATTTCTCCATTATCAGTTTATCTCAATGCTTACAGCTCCGGTCACCCCCTTATATCTCCTACCCTCTGAAATTGTCCATAAATCTTTTCTGAAGTTGTTATCTAAGCTTAGAAACTCTCTGCATGTCATAAAATATCTCCCCATCAATTATCTATACTTGAAAGTCCATCTCCAAAGCGACCTACTCCAAATAGATTCCCTGTATCTTCCCACCCAGAAATAATCTCCATCCACTCCCAGTACATCACTAGGATACTTTGCTCCTCCATGACAACACTTATCCCAATAAACCATCTGCTCCTACACATATGTCTACCTTCCTAACTAGATTAACGCTGCTATAGGAAACACTGTGTTATATACACATATACGTGTGTGTGTATTCTCACAATGTGTAACTTAATTTGGTTGAATTTTTTATTTTTCTCATAAACAGTGTTACAAAACTTATCATTGTATTCTAAAACAGAATGGTGATTTTGTTCTGTTTTTTCCATGCTGGGCCTTCATACCCTATGGACATTAATAAGTAATTGACCAGCATATTTGAGCTGGTGCTTAGTGCTACTGGAAAAGCTGACAATCAAATATGACACTTAAATACTCTTGTGAACCCTTCATATACCGTCTTCTCATATTGGGTTAAATGCCTTCTCCGTTCAGATATGTTTTCTAACTTCCTTACTCCTTTCTTGATATTAAGGTATAAATTGGCCAAATTTATTTTGTCTTGAACTATTTATCTGAAACTATGTCCTGTTACCCTGGATGAATTCAACACTTAAATTCATCTATCTTTTTGATCCTTCTTTACCAATTTTACAGTAATTTGTTCTCTTTTCTTTCCCTTTGGAATACTCTCTTCCACAATAATAGATTATTTGCATTCCTAAGAACATAGGCCAGCACAAAGTTATTCTCCCAGCAGAAATTCTAATAGGTGTCCTACAGCAATACATATCTGATAGTTATGGCAAGATAATTGGCTAATCAAAATGTACAAAATATTCTAAACATTCCCAAGCAAATCCTAAAAAGAAAACATACAGAGAAACCAAAATCTTGGTCTCCAACTGTAAGGTCAACACAGTTAAGTTCATGAATGAGAAACCAAGTCAAGGAGAAGTTCAAACCCCACAGCCAGGTGACCCTAAGCTGTGTGTGTGTGAGAGAAAACATGTCCATTCATGTGTGTGTGAGCTCTAAATACAATTTCATTATAACTCAAAAATGTCTGCATCATGTCAACTGGTTCCCAAGTTTATGAACTATATTATCTCCAGTCTGTGTTGTGAAACTCACACTGGATGCAAAAAGTCCACGGACATCAAGGATCAGAAGAGTATCAATTCAATCCAAGTACCTCAGGCTCTTTAAAATAAGGATCTTTGGGAGGATGTTCTAGGATTTTCTCAAATTTTCCTTTATTTTCCAGATACTGAGCTAAGCATTTTACATATATTACCTTAATTTTCACAACAAACCCATGATGAAAACAGCATGCATGCCTTTTATAACTGATCATACCAATTATATAGTGTAGCATAATAGTTCAAATACATGCATCCAGGAATGGGTTGGAATGTTGGACTGAACATTTACTAGCTATGCAACATCGAACAGGTAACTGAACCTTGCTGGGCCTCAGCTGCTTCATCTATAAAATGGGGGTGACAATCACATGGACCCCAGGAGGTTGTTGAGAGGATTAAATGATTTCTTTATACTTGCTACTTACATTTGCTTTGTAGAATGGTGTGCGGTACATAGTAAGCAGTTAATATATATAAGCTATATTTATTCTTGTGCAAAAATCTTAGGCAAGGTTGCCCTTAACTAACAAATACTCAAACACTCTTTGTTCCTTCACTGTTTTTCCTCAGTATCCTTAAATGTCTATATAGTTGTCATCAGGTATATGACAAAGCAATATATATCTTTCCCAATATATAAAATTGGGATCTATTTCAAAGTCAAAACAACCCAGCATTGTCTATGTCCCAACAGAGAAATCAAAAACAGTTTAGGGAGTGCTATAGCATCTCGCTGGCCTAGCACATATTTTTTTAAATATATGCAATGCTCCACTAGGCTTTTCCTTCATAACAATTACATTTTAAAGAGCTTTTTGCCACTGAAAACACCACCTATTTTTCTTCTCTGCTTATGGCACTTAAGTGGCTTTAATAGCACAAAGGAATCTGCATGATTTTAGTACATGACTCATTTCCAGCAAATCAACACACATTCTCAATTTTTCATGCATGAGAGATGTGTGAAACTATAAAAATGTTTGGACTTTGAGAAGACTAAATCAACAGAGAGTAAGCGTTTTATCAAATCTACAAGTGAAATTAAACTTTAATTTGAATAAATAAACTGTACTATGAAAGAGGAGTTGCCATCCATCTGAGCTAAAAGATGAATTATAATTGTATCTATGTTAATAGACCCAGCAAGCACAAGGAAATCACAGCAGAGGCTCCTGCACGAACACGCTGATGACTCACAGGTGTGTAGGCGTGGTTTGTAAACACAGATGGAAAAGCTGACAAACAGATGAATATATCAGTTACCCTTGTGGTCTGCCTCTCTTCAAAGATGGCATATATTTTTCCAAGTCCTCGGATAGTTACAAAGAGGTGTCTATGAGATGACAAAGATGTTATCAATACCCAGACTGCCTCTGACGAAATTAACTGAGATAAAATCTAGTTGGTCCCAAAAATTTCAGGGAAAACATTTTCATCAATTATTTTGTTATTAGTTGTGTTATGGTAATAGAGTAAATATTGGATAATTTCAAAAGAAGGACAAACAATGATCAAGGTTGGAAAGAATGGTTGTTTTTTATTTATTATCATCAAGTTGTCAAGGAGAATCACTTTTCAGAATAACAAAGTACATTCTGATTATATTTAACACTACTGAGTCAGGACCCCTCTTGCCAAAGAATTCACTCACTTAGACTAATGGTCTCAATCAAAACATTTTGTTACTTAAGACTCAACAATTGTTATCCTTGACAATGGTGATATGACCTAATTATAAACCTTGCCCTGATTTAGTGTAAATATTGCAACATGTTTAAATCTATGATGTGATTCTATTTCATATTCTTTGTTCTGAAGTAAATTACTGAAGTGAAGTGAGTGGCCCTCCAAAACTTGTTTTAAAAATCAAAAGAAAAAATTCACCTAACAACTGAACTTTCTTCAGGCACTGAGACGAAGATCTTTCTTTGTAGGACCCCAGACCGAGGACTCCCCAGTGATGGAGCAAGAGCTCTGGAGCAGACAGCATGCGTTTGTGTTTCTGCATTACCACTCACTCACTGTGGGACCTAAGTCTCTTCTTCTGGAAAATGGGGGCCACTGGGACTATCCCATTGGGTTGTGGTGAAGATTAGAGACAATACTCTCAAACAATGCTGGGCACAGTCAGCTTTCTGCAAATTTTTACCACTAGACCTATCAATGGTATAGTAACTGTACCAGCCATACAGAGCACCAAACATATTGTCAAAGGAGAGAAAAGAGAAGCAGTGAATCCAATACCACCATTCCATGTGCTATTAAATCTTCATTGTTATAAATATTCAAATATATGGCCACATTAACTACAGCCTGAGTCACCAGAAATATGTCTTCCCTAAACATTGCCCAATCTCAACTGCTAACAAACCATCCTTCTTGAAGATTAAAATTATAGTTAAAAAAAACTAGTATTATTTAGGACTATCTACAAGAATATTCAGATAAAAACATCATTTTCATAGATTATTAATAATTTTCTCCAAGTATATTTATCCTACATCATTGCTTACATTTCCACTAATTAAGCACTTTTCAAGAGGAGGCCAGCTAATTCTTGCATCGCCTTCCCAGAATCCATTCTTTATCTCTTTTACAATAACTTTTATGTAGTTTAAGAAAAACTGACTCTCTCTCGTGTTAAGAGAGGTAACACATGGTACATGAGTAATACTATTCATTCCATTCTTTTCCTCAAAGATTGGTTCAAGAAGTGGACATGCAATTCACACAAAAGTAATAAAATTGCTGTCAAGACTTTTGCACAAATACCTACACATACGAGCTCCTCAGCTCTGGGCTGTGCACTGAGTGTATAAAGGATCAGATATTTTTGACTCTGAGGGAAATTAACCCAAGAAGGAAGCAGAAACACTGTTCAGAGCAGAGACGGAGATGGACCAAGAACCGGAGCCTGCACCTTAAAGGCGTCATCATGGCCCTTTGGTGTTCTCAGGCAGGTAAACAAACCCTTTCTCTGTATTAATCATACTAGGCTTTGTCATTTGTTAAACCTGTTTCTAAACAATACAAAAATGCAAGTGCAGGTGCTGAGGATTCTAGCCTTGGTATCTGAAACAAAACAAAAAAATTGGCTAAAAATGTTGGGCATGATTTTTGAGTAGAGGGATGTTCCCCGGGGCTTCCGATCTTACTCCTTGCTACTCATAGGGTAGTCGTGAAGAGCGAATGAGAAACTGCCTTCGAAGTATAAACACATTGCCTGGCACATGCATCACACACAATAAACACCCAATCCTCAGTTTACACCTATCCGCCTTCCCCCTGTGGAGCATATGGAGTGTAGCATGTAAGCATTTTCAGTGCCACAAGCAAGAGTTATAGGAAAAAATAAATTTATTAAAACTTTTTACCTTAAGCAATATACTATCTTCCTATTTCAAATTAATAAACAGTCAAGTATATTTGCCACTAACATTTTAACAGTTTTGAAAACTTTCTAACTTTTCTTGTAGCCCACAGTTCAAAGGATATTATTCCATGTACCCCCTCTTACCTCTCAGCACTTATCTTCCAGGATTCTCCAGTTTCCTGAGTTACTGAAGATGCTAATGTAACCCCTGGTCCTACAAACAATCATCCACAGTAACTTATTGGCAGCTTGATGCCTAGCCTTAGTAAACTGATGTCTCTTTAACAGAGGGTGAGGTGAAGGTTTAACGTCAATGTATTCATTCACATGAATATTGACTAAGAGCCTACTATACACGGTCCCCGTATTAAGCTCTGGGGATACAGCCAGAAATAAACAAACAAAAGGTAAGTCTTAGTCTGTGTCTTATGGAGCCTTGAGTCTATTGAGAAAGACAAGCAATAACCAAACATTCCCACTAACAGACATGAATGCAATGTGACAAGTGCTTTAACCAAGAGCACATGGTAGGGGAGAAGCCGTAAGATGGAGACTTTCAGGGAGGTCAGAAGGGCTTTCCTGGAGAAATGACAGCTGAGCTGAAAGAAAAGGGGGAGAATATGTTTCAAACCAACATGAAATGAGGCAGGAAAAAGCAAAGCATGGTTCACAGTGAGACTTGCCACAACCACCAACAGAGTTGGGTGAGAACTGGAGATGGCAAGGAATGCATGTTGTCCATGCAGACACCGTACACCGCAGGCATCCACTCAGTGGGGCTGCACTTAGGACTGATGCCGGATACACGTGGGCTTTGTGTGTAAGTCAGAAACTGCAACCGGCCAGCTTCTATTCTCTGTCTGAAAGTCAATGGAGTCTTTTAAGGCCTCAATGTTTCTCTAAGTTCTATCAGCAGCACAACTATCTGGATGTCATATCTATCTATCATCTATCTATCTATCTATCTATCTATCTATCTATCTATCTATCTATCTATCATCTATCTACCTCTCTACCTACTTGCCTAAAAGCACCACTCCAGGCCTACTTACTTCAAATTTTTGTGGGTAAACTCTGAAAGCCTGCATTTTTCACTATTTCCCAAGGTGACTCACACACACTACAGATTGAGAGCTAGTGATTAAAAAAACATTACTCCCCGAAAGGAATTATCTCAACTACACTTAGAAAAATAATTCAAATAAATCAATCTACACCTTAATGAAATGGGATATTGGCTCATTTACAAATATACTAAGTATTATAAATAAGTGCAAGCCTTTTTGTAAGGCACATATTAAATCCTTTATAGGTGAAAATACAACTTTTAAAAATACAGTTTCATAACTATTGATTCAAATACTTGAGGAAGGATGCCAACATAAAGAAGAAACATACCTTCTGTTTTTCCTGAGAGTACTAACAGCACAACATGTACAAGGATTCTGTCTGGAAGAGATGTGCTTTTTACAAAGTAATTTAGAGACACAAACAATAGAGGGGCTCTCTCATTTGCCTTATTCTACATTTCTACATCTAGGACACTAACTATTAGATGTGATAATGAACATGAGATCACAGTGAAAAGGATTTTTTCTCCCATGAACTCGTTATATAGACCTTAAAAAACAGGCATCGCTTTGGATCAGATACCCATTATCAATTTGGACAGAGAGTGTCTGAACCACTATTATCTGCAAATGATTCATGAGTGCAGGTATTTTGCTACCTGAGGATTTTAGTGAAACCATAAATATAAGAAAAGACAGAAGCTGGAATTCAGAAGGGGCCTTGAGAAACATCAAGGATAGAAAATTATGTCTAATCTGAAGAAAAATGTAATTTACCAAATCTGACTTACCTGCTTCTGTCTATTAACAGTAGAAACTTGTTCTCATTTACTGGCTATTTTGCATGCTGGGTTCTCCATTTTATAGAGAAGACACAAAAAATAACTAGCATGCTGGAACTCACTCATGAAAGAGGAATTTAATATAAAATCACTGATTACATAGATTTAATGCTTAAAACAAACTAGGATAGTAGTAACCTCAGAGAGTTTCACAACATCATGATTTAACAAGGAACTGAAGCTATTTTTATATTTAAAGGTGAAAAAAATAAAAATTTTATAACCCACACACACACATATATGTACTTTTGGCATATGTCATGTGGGCTGATATAAAAATCTCCAAATACTGCCTTCTCTATTACAATTCTTAAGGTGAGAGCAACCTTCTGCCATTTTAGAACAAATGTTATTTTATTATTTTGGCTTAACCATTTTACATTAAAGATATCAATATTTGACATATTAATTCACAGAACAGACAATATACTCCTCTGACACTTATCAATTTAATCATTTGTATTAAATCATTTAAAAATTTAAGGGTGTATTTTTCTTTCTATAGTTCTTTTTGAAACATATATACCCTCTAACATAAATAAAACCTCTGTAGTCCCACTATTTATCAAAGACCATTTAAAAGCCAGAATAAAAATAATTACAACACATGACTGGCTCTTGATTTTATGTGGAAATGAGTAGCTAGTGATATAAAATACAAAACCTGATTTTTTTACTACTATAACCACTATTTGTTGAATGTTTTTCATGTATCACACATGGTACTTAACGTTTTACAAACTAATACTTCATTTAATCCTAAAAATAAACCGTCAGGTACTTATTCCCATTTTGTAGAAGAGGAGATTAAGAATGCAGGTCAACCAGTTTACAAGGGTCAAAGCTGAAATTTGAACACAGCAATGTGATTTCAACATCCATGTTCTTCACATGTAAGATATAGAAATGCTATTATTTTCCAAAACAGCCCAATGATTTATCCTAGGACAGTACTCCCAATCCCTTAAAGTCACTTCAAGATACACATTTGTGGCCTTTCATGCCCAAAGGTCACTCCCAAACGCTACTCCAACTGTTTTGCTGGTGCTGGACGACTGGCTCAGTCCGCACTGACAGAGTGGTCACTGCTGTGGGTAGTATGCACCGCTGGGAGCCAGCAGTTCAGGGTCTAATTTTGTGCCCTTAAAAGAAGGGCTTTTCCCTCAAAAAGGAATTACTCATTTACATTGGATTATTTGACATTTTGGTGCTAAACTCTTACCCACTGAAATAATTCATCCACACAATTCCAAAAAAGTTGATATCAGACCAATAGGGCAAAGAGTTCCAAAGGTGTCTAAACTCAATACTTTTGCCCACTTAATACTGATGACAGTTCCCCACAAACCACATACAGCAGAGGTTCATGACAAGCATCGCTGTCTAGGGAGAAAACTGAGGAAAACTCGCCATCTCCCTACCATAGAAACAGGATCTGCTTTCGGTGTTTCGTTTTGATTCTTGCTAAAATGCAGAGAGGACAGAAGAGATGGTAACTTACACATCATCCGTTATTTCCCTCTCAGTGTGGACAGGTGTATCACACTCCTTCCTGGAACATGTGTTTATAACTGAGAAAGTGAAAGAAAGATGGGAAGCTCTACCTCTGGCAGAGTGAGGAGGAAGAGGAAGCTGCTGAAGGACAGGAGCTGTCACTGCAGAGGCAAGGAGCAGCAGCGACCAGTGCACCCTCCACACTGGTACGGCCATCACCCGCCAGTTCTGTAGATTCAGTGGCAAACCTAGAGACTAGGCATTCCTCGGTGTTACTGGCAGAGTGGAATCAAGGGGCCCTGCCTCTCTGCAACCCTGTCTCAGACACCACGCAACCGCCCATGAGACTAGCTGCGGACACCCAAGCACTGTAAAGCCAGTGCAAAAAACCCTAAGACAAGGGTAAAATTTCTCAGGCACTGAACGTATTTCGTGACCTTCTAATCTTCTATCCCTGAAGACCTGCTTGTGGAACACAAAGGGATGAGCAATCTTCAGACTTCAGGGAATACACCAGTCTCCCACGATTCCCACCCCAGGGCTTGAGTCTGCAATCCATGTCTTCCTACCTGGCAACTCGACTATTACCCCATCATTGGAAAGGGTGCTTTAAACAATTGTGGACTCGAATAATCAATAAATTCTTGTCAGATTTGTTTTGCAATCTCTAAAGAAGTCAAAAGTAATTCCAATCACTTTAAATCATGTAATTGCACCCAGAGACCTTTACGGAGAATCGGGGATGGAGGGAGATGAAAAGCACAGAGATAAAATACCTTTTGCATATTTCAACCACAATCAATCACTTTATTTCCTAACTGCATAGTGGTTGCCATCATTTCATTATAGTGAATCATACACAAGATAAGATTCCGAAGTGAAGGGATACCTTGGAAACCAAAAAAAATGCACACACCCACCTGCCCGCATATGCCTAAATAGCGCAACTAACCCAGCCAGGAACAGGTACTATTCCCCAACAATAAAGATGTTTTTGTTTTTGTCAAATTTTGAAAGTAAATTGTTCAAAATTAGTGTCTATGTAGATCTTGCACAGGGGAGTGAGATGGCTTGGCTTTTCAGCAGTCGTCAAGGCCACCCATGTAGACAGAGAAGGCTGCAGCCATAACTATCACATGGCAAACAGAAGAGAAGGATAAGCTTACATGAAGGGTAACGACAGCTTAGTATAAAGGGCAGGGAAAGGCACAGAACTTGAACTGCTTCATCTTAGTTATTGCTTTGGGCCCCAATGGAGGTATGCTGGATCATCTACCGTGCGTCTGGATGACCGTAGAAGAACGTCTCTGCTAACTCCATGAATGTGTCACAGAGCAAACTCACCGATTTTATTTTAAATACATCCCACGTGAAAAATAAATTACTGTGCTATATCTTCTGCACAAGAATTTCACCCCCAAAATTACTATATTAATTTTATTTTAGCAGTGACAATCATATTAATATAGAGAAAATTTGTAAAACAGTTTATACTGTTTCCTTTCCTTAAAGGACTCCTAGCTTAAAAAAAAATAAAAAGAGAGAAAAAAACAGAAAAATGGATAATGTAAAGTTCAGCCATCAAAAATGGCTTCATTAAGATCCTTAATGAAGCACATGGGAGCCATTTATTGACTCCTCAACTATTAAGATGGAACATTATTACTGCTTTAATAGTATTTCCATTTTCATTTAGGAAATAACTAATCAAGGGATCAATGTACCAGAGACTTTATTTTCTTTCCCTTGGGTCACTGCAAGTACATTTTTTAAAATGCAAAAAACGTAAGAGCAATTCCCCCTGGCACCATATCGCGTGAACAATTTAGAGAAATAAGAAGGGTGAAAGGTCAACAGCTACCCATCTGAGCGCTGTTACAGAATGATGAAAACTCTGCGAGTGGAAAGTCTCCCTCTCTGGGAGAAGGAAGGGATCCCTCCCTGGCACAGAAGCTTCCCCTCCCAGGTATGCAAAGCGCCTCCACCCTGACCCGCTGTCAACCAGGAAAACATTTCTATTTCTCCGACTCACTTAGAATGCAAACTACTGTTTCCTGGTAGTTCTCACAGCTCCGCTTCCTTTGAGGTACAGATGTGTAGCCACGGAACCCAATCAGATAACGCCTATTTACATATTTATAAAGTCTCCTGTAAAATCTCCTATCAATTGTTGCTGCTATATATAGGCCTTTCAAAGAATCTTGTGGGCCCAGCGCTCTACTGCACCGCTCCCTTCAGGAATCCTGATATATCGCGTAATGTGATTTCAATGTAAATGGGGCCCACTGCACAATCACACCACTTCACAAACTCTTTTCTGCTGGGGTAGCTTAAATCCAAACACACTCAAGCAGCCTGCTGCACCGGAGCAAGATTTCTTCCACATTCAAAAAAAAAAATTTTTTTTTTTTTTCAAAAAAAGGAAAAAATCCCAAACCCCAACACAACAATGCCCGGGAAAAAAAAATCTGAACGTTTTCTGCAGAAAGATGGGCCGTCTCCAAATCCTTGTGCCCTATCAGACAAATTAAAGTAAATCAAGCATGAAATGAAGCCGAAGAGCCCCGAGATAAGGCTCCTTTAAGTCGTTTACAGATTAGGATAGAGAGGGGTGCATCTGGTCTCTGGCAGTGAAGGAGGCCAGTTTCTCAGCTCACAATAGCAGCCTGTGTATAGGATTACCTTACCTTGTCACTGACAAGAGAGGAGGCGCCTGCAAGATGTCTCTAACTAACTTCCTAATGTCCCTGGTTAAGTTCTCTTATTAAAGTATTAACTGTTACAATGAGAGAAATACATTTTGATAAAACCAAACAATCTTGCCCCTTTCCTTGCCCCCGCCCCCCTCTCAAAATCCCGTAGACTGATTTATGAACTGGTCAGAAGCTGATAAACTGGGAGGGTGGGGGTGGAGATTGGCTACCAGCAGATGAGCCTCTTCTCTTATCAGTGAGGATTCTGCTGCTAGAGACAGAAGCTGATAAGTTTCCAACAGGAATTAGTGACGCGGCCAGGAAACTGTGTGTTACTGGTTGCACTGGTGCTCTAGCAGCTGCCAAAAGAACCTCTCGAGTTATCAGATGGGATTTTGCTGCTGTAAATGGTGAGGTAGTCTCCAGGAGAAACTGGACGGGATGCTGTCAAAATGCTACGTGATTAATGGTTAAACGACAGTACGAGGTGGGTGTCAGATTTTTTTGGACGCCTCTGGAATTCTGCAGCTCCTCAGTGAAGAGCTTTTTGTTCCTTGGCACTCCGAGCAGCCTGGAAACTCCCCCTGCTTTCCTTCCTTGACAAAGAACTTTTTCTTCTCCAATAAATTTTATTTATACCTTGTTTCAATCCAAGGAAATCCTCAATTTTCCACCAGGAAAAGAGACTGCCATCAACCCAACCTACTCATCAACTCCAACTAGTCTCAGAATGCATTTCTAATTTAGTTTGGCGATTAAATAGAGTGGTGGTGATGGAAGGGAGCAGGCAGGGTTACCGTTTCCTTTCAACAGGTAGTCAGCTGGTTTCCCCCAAAGCAAACAAGACATTCAGGCTGTTGGTTGGCCATTCTGTACACTGTGGTAAAACCACTTGAGAATGAAAGTGTGTATAATTCCTTAGGGCATGACACATTTCTTTCTGCTCCAACAGAAGCCATTTTGTTGTGCCCAATGGCACACAACATACGTATTGCCCTTTGCAATGCACTGTCACTTATATCTTCACATTTGAACTTCACCTGCAACACCGGCAGATACGTAATATTGCCACAGAATTATGATGAGTCAATTGACATTCAACTGGATTAAATGACTTGCCCCCAAATCACTGGGTTGGTTAAAATGCATTGTCTGAGCTTGTAACCAAACCCAGTAATTCCTTTGCAATATGTGATAATGCTGAATTAAATTCCTAATCTTTGGATAAAAGGGCTCACAAGGAAGTTCTTCAGTTATTTGATGACAGACATAGGTGTTCGCCCCCACTCTGAGATCATTTGTAGTGAAGGATTTGTGTGATCCGCAGCATTTCAGAGACACATGATAGGTTTTGAGATACAAATGCATGGCATGATTGATGCAGATGGGTGTGTTTTTATTTCAGGTGAACTCTATTCAGGACCCCTTAAGGTTAAAATGTATTTAAAAATCTTATCAATAAAGTCATGAGGAAACATCTGTTTGAATGAACTTTAAATGGGGCCCTCACCTGATACACATGGGTCCCTCTGCTCTTATCTCCCCACCTTTCCAAAACGATCCATTCAAGAGTTCCACTTTGACCCTGCTAATGACTTACATTTTATGTGTTCTTTAATATCTATCTTGAAATATGTATATAAAAATAAGTCAATAAACCTTTCACAAAGTTTTTATAGTAATAAAATATAATGTAACTTTATTCTATATTTCTCAATCAAGTTTCCATCCTAGAAGCAATAGAGAACAGAACAAAATATGCCCAACCTGAGGAATCTTTGGGAAAAGCTTCCAAGCTGGTAAAGAGAAAAAAATGAATATAAAGTATTTTTTTAAATACTGTATATTTTTTAAAAATCTAAATTCCATTTTTAATTATAATAGATTTTCCTGCCTCACAATAGAGAGAATCTAGAGTCAAATGCACTTGGAAAATAACTCCTAATAGTAAACTCTGTGTGAATACAGATCAAAACCTGATGGAAGCTGCACCTTCAAAGCATTTATGAATATGTCTGTAATTATTTTCAATGGAGTAGTTTGAGGATAATCCTTCTCTCAGCACAGAATTGATATATTTACAAATCTGTGACCAAATGATGATATCTAACAAGTGCTCACTGCTTGCTGCTCCAAAATAATAAACTATCTTAAATTATGCCAAAAAAGATAAGAGACATGCTTTATTTCCCCATTTATTAACACTGCGAGGAGGTGACATTTATTCATGATATTTACAATGCTTCTTTACACTTGACTTTGGGGAAGGTTTTTTGTGGGGTTGTTTATTTATTTATTTATTTTTTTGCTTTTTCATTGTACATGATTTGGAAAGTATTTGTTCCTTTATTTTTTAAAATATCATTCAGTTAAAGAAAGAGTTACAATATGTTCTCCCTCCAGAAACTATTTATCTCAAACACAGGCTAAAATATTCTTCATATATTTTATATCACACTTTACTATTATTGAAATTTAAAACTTTAAAATTTATACAGTGCACATAAAGGAGATTTATGATATGACATTTACTGCTTTTTGTGTATAAATTGCTATATATGTATACATATATATAAAATTGGTTACCACTGATTAATCTTTAGTTTAGACATTACCAACTTTCTGAAAGTAGTGGTAATAAGATTTGAGGTATAACAGAATACTAGAACCTTAATTACAAAGTAGCATTTGATTAATTTTAGAAGCCATTATATTTTGACCTTACTGACTTTACTAAAATATCATCTGGAGAAAAAAACATATGTTTTAGAAATTATTTAATATGCATTTGTTATTATTGTGGCTCTTTTCCTCTGTAAGTTAATGATCTCCTAAAGCAAACATTATTTTGAGTTTATCTATATGGTACATGAATAGAGAAATAAACTAAATGGCTGATTCATTTCAGTATGATACCATTGTCTCTGTGTTTCTCTAGATCCAGATCAATCATAGTAACAAAACTGTGGCTATTACTAGTACTACTAGTAAAAATTATTTATAGAGGCTTGCTTTTTCTTAGACATATTACGTCTTTTAATTTTCACTGCAGTCAACCTTGCAGAATATATACAATTACTTTCACTTTTCAACGGATAAACCTAAAGCTCAGAGAGCTTAAATAATGATGAAGAATCAGAATTCATACCAGGTCTGTGTGATTCCAACCCGGTCTTTTTCCCATGTGCCTTCCTCTCTAGAGCCTCTGCATATACACAGATTAGACTGACCATTTTGTATGCAGTCAAATACATTTGCCTCAAAGCAATCACTGGCAATCATTTATTATTAATACTCTTTTCCTTTTCAAAATTTTGTCAATTAACCATCATGAGAAAATATTCTTCTGATAATAATCTATGGGAAATATACTTAGATACTATAAATTTGTTTTAATTTTCCTCTTCCCTAGGAACCCAAGTAAATCTGATAAAGAAAGATTCAACGAGATATATTAATGTAAGCACTAGAATGACCTATTTCTAATTAGTTCATGGGCTAAATCCGTACCTTCATCCCAAAGTAGTCACTAACTTTGCATTGTCACAACATCCCTGTTTGTACAGGTTCTATCAACATCGACTTAACGTACAGTGTTTTAACTCAGGCCAGGAACTGAACGTGCATCCCAAGTCACACTGCAAAGCACTATGGCCTTGCTCAGGTAGCGACCCCTGTAAGAAGGCTCTGGCATTTCTGATGCCACCCCCTCTGTGATTTCTCTGTGAAGAGTTTTGTAAATTCAGGCAATGTAATTTTTCTACACATCACTAGGAAATTCCAAATTATATGAGAGAAATAGAGCCAAAGTTTGTCACACTTGTTAATGGTGGTGGCAGGACTTGTCTGTCTCAAAAGGTCTTCCATTTCTCCTCTGCTCTCACCACTGCTTATCAACCCCCAGTCAACCATCCTCGCTGAGCAATCTCGTGTTCCCCCAGACTAAATAAAGAGGAGATGATAATATCCTCTTCTGTCTTCCTGTATGCAATTAAGAGGGATGAAATGGGCAGTGTTCTTGGCAGGGACTCTCAGGGAGATGTGGAAGAAAAATGTTTAAGAACCACTCCCTTGGATTTAATCCTAGGGGAGTTATCTCTAAGAAAGCCCTGCCGGTTATTTCTTGAGAATCCACAGAATACAAACGTTTTTAAAAATAAGGGCAGCCCTAATCAACTCTCTGCAGGGGAACGTTATTCATAAAATCACGGGGTCCAAATGGTGCCACGCAAAACAGGATGAATACCCAGCACAGACTAATAAGCCTCCAAATTCATATACTGAGAATTAAGGAATCAGGTTAACCACTGAATCACTTAAAAGCCATTGTTTTCTAGGTCATTATTAATGAGGATTCTGATAAAAACAAGTTTCCCTCCTCTATGACATGACTTTTGTGCTCACATAGCTTTAAATGAGGCATTACAAAATGCAGCCGAACAATAGCTTTTTTTAGAATGCTTACTGTTATTTAGTGGAAATGTGTGCTAAAAAATACTCACTTTTTTCCAGTTCTACAAATAAATTTGAGAATGTTTGGCGTTTGTGGTGCTCTCATATTAATTCATTAATAATGCTGTCACATGATCCCGCTCACAGACATCCAAAGAAATTGGAGCCTGCTTCCAATGCAAAGAGCCAGGCCGGTCTTGCTCCCTGTCTGTTATCTCCTTCATTCCCATGACCTTTATCTTGTTTTTTCCATAGACTATTTTCCCAAAATATCAAAAATGTTTGCAAATTTCTTCTTATCTACCAAGTTCTTAACGATTTCTCAAATTGCTCACCATCATATGACCTGTAAACGAAATGTCCTCAAATCTATGATCAAGGTCAGGATAAAGATGTTCTACTCAGTTATTTCTGGGTCCATATATACAGGATCTGGCATAAAAAACACCCCTTTTTATTGCAAATACTTTATCATAAGATCATAAGCATGTAATTCTCTAACATAATAATATCACACTGAAGCACATCACTTGACATTTTAGGTAAAATGTTCACATTAAAACTATAAATTATTATACCCATATTATCACCCTACCAACCACACTCAAGCAGGCATTCCTTCTGCTGGACCCTGCATATCAACATTCCTTCCTGCTTAACACAAAAGCCCCTTCTACTCTCTTCTAGTTGCTCCCTTTGAATACGGCTTCTACAGATTTTAAGAAGATAATCTGTTCCCAGGAGGCAGCCTATCAAAATACCAACAGTCACTGGACACTACCCCTTATACACCTTAGAGTAACAGTTATGAATGAGTAATAATGAGTTTATAATAAAGCTGTTAATAGCTTCGTTTGCCAATCATTCATTCCCTGGATCGTCACCTTTTAGATGTGCCCCTAAGATACAAGAGGCTATTGAAGCTGGACTCTCTTTGGGGCATAAAAAGGATTTGGCTTAATGTGCCTCTATGCCAGTCCAATTCCATCTTTATCAAAGGAAACATAACTGGTCTGATTAATGATACCAACCTGCTCGTATGCCAATCGATAGGGCCCCTATGGATGATGACTACTAGCTGATAATCAGCACTGGAGTATGAATCCACACACAACTGTGCACTCAACTAATCAAAGTATGGTCTAGACCGTATCTCCCTCGCTTGTTGATGAGAATGTCATGTGGAGAGGAATCAAAAGTGTTACTGAAGTCCGGATAGATTACATCTATTACTTTGCCCTTATCTACATGGCCTGTCACTCTATCATAGAAGGAAATTAAATTGGCCTGGCACAATTTGCTCTTCACAAAACCATGTTGGTTGCTACCCACTAACTTTTGCTCTTCTAGATGATTGTAAATTGATTGTTTGACAATTTGCTCTAGTATCTGCCTTGGTATCAAAGTTAAGTTGACTGGTCTATAATTACCAGGATTGTCTTTTTTTTTCTCTTTTTCTATTTTAAGGATGGTCACTACTTTTCCAATAAATAATAACTTTTTTCTTGCCCCCTTTAGGTTCTTCCACATATTAATTAGTAATGCTTCAGTTCCAACCCTTCAGTATACTTAGCAGACATATGTTCAATTCCTACAATTTTGATCATGTCTACTTATTTAAAATTCATACACTTTCCTAATCTAATTTCATTTACCATGCTTTCAAAATGGGTATAATTAAAATCTATCTATTAAAAACTGAACCTTTTTTGAGTAATTAAAATACTACTCAAAGAAACTCTGTCCTTAAGAAGATTTGCTAGGTTATCATTCTTTCTTGATGTATGATCCAATACCTACTTTTTATCTAAATTTTAATTTCATGTCATGTTTTCCATTCTTAACATAAGAAAAAATGCATATTTATTTTATATATAGCAATATTTGATGCTTAATGGCATAAATGATGGTGATAACCAGAAAACAAGTTGAAAATATATTAATGTCTTTTTAAATTAAATATTGTGTTCTTAATTTTACTGTTTAAGATATGTTTAAAATTTTTAAAGGATATAGAAGAAAGTCATTTTATAATATAGTTAATGCTGATAAAATACAGAATTGTAAACTAAAGAGAAGTCATTTAAGAAATTTATTGCTAATAAAGTTATTATACAAATGAGATGGCAACTAGAATTAAATTAAAGAAACAGCAAATATAAAAAGAGCAATATAATGATTCTTTCCTTAAAGGAATATATTGAAAGTCAGTAGAACTGATGGCAAAATTCAGAAAAGTTTTATTCTGTGTAAAATCAGATGCAACATATACCTTGTTCATACTCTCTGATAAGTAAAACAGTAGTTTATACCCAATTAAAGAGAGATTGGACTGCAGGAAATAGACTGCATTTAAACAAAAGCAATTAGAAGAGTTAAAGTGATCAAGTATTTTTCAAAGCAAAATAATTATAAATCCGCAAGTCTTAAAACACCCAAAAAGTCTTAGAAAACAAGCAGAACCCCTAGAAATATATGTCAACAGGCTGTGACATATGTTAGAACATAGAAAAGAAGGTATCAAAAGGGATATATATACTAATATTTAGTTATACTAATAAATTTATTAAGTACAATATTGTAGTAAGTGGTTTAATTTCTTTAAACCTTACCAAACATTATGTATCTTTTTACCCAGTTTTTTAAAAGAACATTATTTAGATTATATAGTAAATTAATAAGAGCTGTTTCAAATTTTTATAAAGCTTCCATAAATTGCCTCATTGCTGAAAATTTTCAATTGTCAATGATTGATGAAAAGTAAATTCATATTGTTCAAAATCCACAACCAAAACATGGCCCTTACCAAAACACCTTTGCAGAGAAAGGGGAACATTCACGACTAGGCACCACAGATAGAAACTGTTAAATTTACCATAAGACAATTCTCTTTACCAGTCCAGACCGGATAGTTTTTTATCAATAAATCACTTTCTCTTAATTTTCTTTTACCTTTTTTCTAGAAACAATGATTCTAGTAGTAAATAGATGATTAACAAATTTTGTTTAAATTTTAGTCATTTTTTCAATTTCATCAGCTGTCATAGTTGTTAAAAATATTACCTACCTATATATTTATCTTAGCCTTTGTTTGTATCATTATTCTCCAAATTAGAATTCTAATTAATAGTTTAACAGAAGCACAAATAGCAAATATTACTTTACTCGTACAAATGCTTCTATGATAACTTGTGAAACAAAAAATTATTTAAAACACAACGTAAGTTTATGTTTAGATGAAATGACTTTGTGATTAAAATATTGTCTTTGGTATTACAAAATTAGATATGTTTGTATTACAATATATTTAGCTAATAGCTCAGATATTTTCTCTTTCAAAAACCTAAACTTCTGTCTCTATTTTTATATCCAGGGGAAAAATCAGTGTTATTGTTCATTGTTAATGGCTGTCAAAATTCTTCACCCATCAGAAATGTTATTGTTCTTGGAAAAAAAATTATAAAATACTATATACATTGTGGATTCAGGCCAGAAATGACACCTCATTTAGTTGTAAATATAAAAATGCCATGCACTCAATTTACTTATAAATATTTCTTAAGTGTTTAGTTTATACTGGCATTCAACCAATCTGTGTTTACTCTCAAGCTGAAGCAGGACACTTCCCTATCTTAGGGTTTAAAGAGTCCTCTAATCTATCAATAATTTCTAAAGACATTCTTCTCATGCTGATATTTAACATGCTATTCTGCAGAGTAAGTAATACACGACTTACTGGTTCAAAAAAGGTGATAGAAGGAGAAAATTAAAGTATCACAAAGGTAAACTCACAGTAAAAAAAGGTTTTGAATAGTTAGTAAAAACATGTACAGAAAACAGTTTATGAAAATTAAAATTTGGGAATTGAAGGGTTTTGGACAAATCATTACATTTATTCTTCTCTGCCATAATACAGTAGCTACTCATATTTCACCAAAACGCAAACCAAAGTGCATCCAAGATTATTTGGTGCCTTGGGATTGCAAATGACTATATTTTTTACTTCACGTATAAAATTTTCAGGAGAGAACTGCTTCATAATCACACTGAAGGCTTGACTCTAATCTTTTAATTGCAAACTCTACATTTCTAACCACCCCCTGTCTCAAACTCCCCCATGTTCCCCCGTTCCCCACCAAGCCTCCTTCTTTCTGCTTTTACAACAGCCATTTGTGAAAAGTTCTAAATCCCTTCGAACCAACTGATTTTAGCTGGAAATAAGACAATCTTTTCAGGAGGAAGGGGCTGAATAAATGAGTGTTAAAGAATTATTTCAAGTTTAGAGCATCTGTGGGGAATTAAAGAGAGGAATAAAAAATAAGTGTGGAAACAGGAGCCACTAGGGAATCTGATCTCCTTCCATTAAACCATAGAACCTCCTCTCATTTTCAGATGTATTCTACTCCAATTAATGACAATATCTGCCTGAAATTCAACCTACTAGGAGTTGACTTTGGCTTAAGAGAATCCTCTTTATAAAAGTAACTGAAGTCTTGCAGTGTGACTATCAGTCATTCCACCTTTTATATTTTTTCTTCCTAGTATCTAGTAGACAAATCTTACACTGAAGTCAAACTCTCTGGATTGTGTTAGAAAAAAAGTAGGTGATATTTGTGTGGCAGCCAGGTCTTAGGGACAGGAGAAAAGAAGGGCTAAGCGTAGAGACACCATCAGGAACAGGTGGGAAGGGCAGAAGAGACACAGCACCTGCACAGCTAAGAGCAGATGCTTGGTACAAAAAATGAAGACAGGGGCTTAGAGTTCAAGGTAGTGGAAAGACAGCTATGTAAATAAACTACAAAGCAGTAGCAATTGCTAAACTCGAATTTGCACAACGTGTATTGGGGCATAAGATATTCCTAACTCTTCTCCAGGATATCATTTCTGCCTTTCTTAGAAGAAAGAGAAGCACCTGATGCCACACTGGACACACAGTAGGTGGCCAATAAACATGTCTAATGAAGAAAACAACAAAAAGAAAATCCAATGGACTTTCTATTAAAAACTCTCTTTAAATATAACTGATTTCATTAGCACAAACTATTCTTTAGCCTACATGCATATTATGTTTATACTTATATGTACATGAAGAACACTTTATTATTCTTTTGTTCAACATACCTGCAAATTGAAAGTGTATTTGTCATTCTTTCAGTATTCTAATATATTGCTAGAATATTGTTATATATATTCTAATATATTGTTATATATTAGAATATGCAGACTTAAATGCAGACTTAAAACGTGCACTCAATTTCCTAGCTTTGTCTCCACTCCAGCAAAACTCTTCTCAATGACTGCCCTATCTGCTCCTAAGCTTCTCTTTTTACAATCTTCTTCCTTCATTGACTCAGGCTAACTAAAAAAGATGAAAAGCGTTGTGTAATTCTCAAATAAAATGAGGGAGTCAGGGGTGGGATGGGCACAGGAGGGTGAAGGGGCAAAAATTGAGACAACTGTAATAGAATAATATCAAATATTTTTTAAAAAAGACTAACTATTGGAATATTTTTTCCCAACATGGACAGAAACAGCCCAACCAAACTTGGATATATCTTGACAATATTGGCAGAATATTTCAATTATTTTCAGTACCATGTATCTGAAACAATAGCCAGATGATACTAAATTCTTATTATTTATCCTTTTGTTTAATTATTTTATTTTTCTCCCTAAAATCTCTTTGCTAATTTTGACATCACTTTTTATCATGTATCATATTACTCAAGACTAGGTTTAATATAAAAGTGCTTTAAGAGACATTTCAAGTAAATTAGAATCCCTTAAAATGCAGTGCTTGGCTTTCAGATATCACCTTAGTCAAATGACCAAGTTCAACAGCACCAGAAATAAGACACATCAACACTGTATGCTGCCTGATGCGATGCACTGAGAAAGGAACTTCATTTTCCTGGCATTCTTGCCAAAGGCATAGCCTCCATCTACTCATGAGGAAACATTAGACAAACCCACATTTACGGATATTCTACAAGATCACTGAGGATTACTCTTCAAAAATGTCATGAAAGACAATGGAAGACTCGGAAACTGCTACAGATTGAAGTAAGGAGCTACAAAGTCTAACCGGAGTTAGGGAGCAATACTGGAATAGAAAAAAAGGGTATTAGTGAGGGAAAACTGTGAAATCTGAATACAGTCTGTAGTTTAGTTAACAGCATTACATCAATGTTATTTTTTTTGCCTTTGATGGTCCTAATTTTTAGGTTATGTAAAAGGATAACATTAGAGGAGGTTGGATAACATGTGCAAAAACTCTGTGCACTGTTTTTGCTTTTTCTTTTTCGTGTCTAAAATGATTGCAAAGTAACAAGTTAAGCAAAGCTATGTATGATCAAAACAAACGAGATGTGATTAAGAAGTTCATAAGAATTATACTTAGTAGCAGAAGTTTTTCAGGTGTGAAAGTAACTTTAAAAACTCAATACCATTCCCTCTTCTTCCTTATCAACTAACCCATGAAATGTTAACTTAAAACACAGCATGGGAATAAAAATCGATTTTGTAGCTGACATGGCCTAAGGGATGTATGATGGTGGAGATGCTCTTAAAAGAAAAAAAAAGAATAAAATGATTTTAATCACGTGGATATTTATAAGCCAAAATGAACTCCTACAAGCAAATGAAAATATTTAAAAATCTGGAAGCATATCAAATAAATTTGTGAAACATTTACAAAAAAATATGGCATTCTCTGCTTCTCAGTGTATTCATTCTTTCCTTTGTCCACCGAACATATGGCTGCTGAGCCAGGTACTATACTTTCCGCTGATAATACAAAAATTGATATGATGTAATTCCAGCCCATAAGGAGATAAAAAGGGGGGCAAATGAGGAGACGGGGAAAAAGTAAACAAAATGTTCAAGCTCTGACGAATATAATAGCAGTGGGACTAAGTGCTGGCTCAGTTGGCCAGAAGTCGGCCAACTATCGTCTGGGGTCCAATCTGACCCATCACCTGTTTTCATACGGTCATAAATTAAGAATGGATTTTAATTTTTTACTGACAATTTATTATTGATTTACTGAGTTAGAAATGTTAGGAAGTTGTTTAATGGTCTCTTTTCATTTAAAAAAAAATGTTATTGAATTCATCGGGGTGATCCCACAATACAATACATAGATGATATGTTATAAAAAGAATGCTTATTTTTAAATTAAAATAATATTTCATGATATGTGACTCAAATTCAAATTTCTTTGTCCATAAATAAAATTCAGAATTTTGTCAATAAAAATATCATGGACTTTTTTCCCCCAAATATAAGTACCTACATAATATCCTTTATTTTTCCTTTTGTTCTTCAAAACCTAAAATATTTACTACAGTAATCTGAACAGAAAAAGTCTGCCAATTCATTGTCTAGGCTACTGGTTCTCAAATTTCAGCATGAACCCAGAATTCCCTGGTTGGACTGTTAAAACATGGATTGTTTGGTCCTCCCCACAGAGTTTTGCCTCAGTAGGTCTGGGGCAGGACTTGAGAATTTGCACTTCCCACAAGTCACCAGCTAATGCTGTTGCTGTTGGTCTAAGGAAGACATTTCAGAAACTAGTGACTGAGGTATCTTGTTCAAGAAGCAGTATGAGAGGCCTAAGGCAGAGGAGGAGTGAGAGGACAGACTCTCTGGGCAGCAGGCACACAGAAGGCCTTGCGGTAGGAATATGGCACAGTCCTCTATGATAAATCCAAAGGGAATGATGCAAACGTCCCTTCTGAAGAGAAAAGCACTGGAGACAGAGAAAGATCCAAGCTGTCAGTCAAGGACGACACCCTCATTTTTCTGCTTTGGGAATGGATAGATGGTGGTGGTTTTCACTGAAAAGTGTGATACAAAAGGATGAGCTCATTTGGAAGGAAAGCTGCAAAATCCAGTCTTAGACATGTTGAATTTGAGATAACTAGAGATTATTTCTTCGGCAGCAGCTTAGAAATAGGGTCCAAGTTAGAGCTATGTATTTCGAATTACTGTGCTAGTGGCGTCTTTCATATGGGTGAGGTCACAGGAAGCATGTGCAGGGTGAGTAGGGAATCTCAGGGAACACCAATGTCAGGAGACCTCAGTGGGTGGGGAAGAGGAGGAAAACTACAACCACATGAAGGCGGTTGCAAGAAGGACACAGTTGTTTGGGAGGTCAGACAGGTTCAGAATAGGTGGCCCTTGGATTAAGCAGGCAAGATAATTCATAAAATTGAGAAGTCTGTTACTGTAGCATGAGAGTAAATAGAAGAACATATACAGGAAAAAATAGGGAGATAATGTCTAAAATGGTTGTGGTAAAGGTAACTGAGCAAAGGATTGTAATTAGAGACAACACACAAGTAAGATACAAATCAGAGGACAGATTAACTGCTTGCTTGTCTATTGCTAGATCTATCTATTGCAGATAATACATGGGGTGGGAAAAGGTTCACAGTTGTGAGTAAGCAAATCACAGATTAAAAAAGCTATTGAGATAATCATAACCTGCATGTCTTTTTCCACACGAACTGTGAACTTACTTTTGCCCACCCATTTTGTTAAGGGCATGAAGTAAAAGGTGATGACTTTGTATATCCCTTGGGAACCCGAGAGGTTAAAGCTACCAAGTGAACTGAGGCCAAGGTGGGAGAAACTGACTAGTGTGGGAGAATCCGACAAGTGAGAATCTACAATCTATATGTGTGTGTCACAACCTTAGCATGGCATCATCGGGTGATATCACGGGTACAGCAAAAGAATTAAGTACTTCTCATCACTAGTGATCTCTGATATGAGCTCTGAGGTAAGAAGACTGTCCAAATCTCAAGGTATAAAGCATGAAAGAATGGGGACTTCATCATTTTCTTTTTTCCAGGATATAACCTGGAAATAACTGTCACTTATAAACATATGCTTTTCTAAAAAGATTCTGACCCTTTCTGTATCCCACTGCCAGAATTTCCAGCACAGATCAGCACTTCCAATAATTGTACAGTTTTCTTTGTACGTAAAGTACCTGGTAAATAAATTTTGGGGTGCTGAGAAGAAAAGCTTACAACCTCATGTGAGACCAAACTACTAACTAAAAGTCCTAGGACCAACCTACATTCTGCAAGAGCAAACTTTCAATTTGCAACGAAAGTCATTAAGAGAAAACAGATTCATAGCGTAACCAAAGCAAGACGTATTTACACACATTTAGCTCCTATCATATAACTTTTTTATAAATGCTCTTCCACAGAAGGAAAATGATCAAAATATCCAGAAAACTCAGAGTCAAAGAAAACTGACAAGGGTTTAATCTCCAAAATACAACTCTACTCTAAGAAGACAAGCAACCCAATTAAAAAATGGGCAAAGGACTTGAACAGACACTTCTCCAAGGAGGACATACAGAAGATCCACAGACACATGAAAAGATGTTCAATATCACTAGCTATCAGAGAGATGCAAATTAAAACCACAATGAGATACCACTTCACACCAGTCAGAACAGCCATCATAAACAGAGCAACAAAGAAGTGTTGGAGAGGTTGTAGAGAAAAGGGGACCCTAGTGCACTGTTGGTGGGATTGCAGACTGGTACAACCACTATGGAAAGCAGAATGGAACTTTCTCAGAAAACTAAAAATGGATCTGCCTTTTGACCCAGCAACTCCACTGCTGGGACTATATCCTAAGAACCCTGAAACACCAATCCAAAAGAACCTATGCACCCCAATGTTCATAGCAGCACAATTTACAATAGCTAAGTGCTGGAAGCAACCTAAGTGCCCATCAGTAAATGAATGGATCACAAAACTATGGTACATTTACACAATGGAATTCTATGCAGCAGAAAGAAAGAAGGAACTCCTACCCGTTACAACAGCATGGATGGAGCTGGAAAGCATTATGCTAAGCGAAATAAGCCAGGCAGTGAAAGACGAATACCATATGATCTCATCTTTAACAGGAATCTAAACAACAAAACAAAGAAACAAGCAAAATATAGTCAAAGACACTGAAATAGAGGACAGGCTGACAGTGACCAGAGGGGAGAGGGGAGGGAATTTCAGGGGAGAATGGTAAGGGTTTACAGGAACAAATATAAAGGACACATGGACAAAAACTGCGGGGGGGGGTGTTTGGAATTGGGAGGGAGGTGAGGAGGGATGGCTGGGTGGGCTGGAATGGGAGTAAAGGACAGAAAAATGTACTTGAACAATGATTAAAATAAAAGTTAATAAAAAAGAAAACTGAGTTATTTGCAACATACACAAAAAGTACTATATAAAATTAAAAGTAAATTCATTGGGCACTCGTAACTATTGCAAACAGAAGGCATTAATTATATTTGTATATTACAGTTTTATTTTGCAGTGTCATAAATATAAGTTGCATTTGAAAATTATAAAATCTACAAAAATTCACACTTTATTTACATTAATTTCAGAACAGAAGTTTCTCTCCTAATTATAATCATTACTAATCAGCATCTTTTAATTAGGGTTTATCATATGCCAGCAATTTTATGCATATAATTATATTTACTACACAATAATTTTATTAAATAAATATAATTACTGAGCTAAACAGTGCCATAAGCAAATAACAAAATATCACAATATTCTTTACTCTGATGGTAGTGAGATATTTTTTATTTTTGTTGTACCTTACAGATACATTGTTGGCAAATTTTCCTCATGTGTGATATTTTCAGAAAGCAATATATATTATTCATAATTAAAAAGTAAAATAAATTTATGAATAAACACCATTTGTATAAAATATTTTTCTAGTTTCATATATTTTAGAAAAATCAATACTATTTTTTTCAGTACTAAAGATAATCTGGGATTTTGGTAGCAAAAATGACTAGTGGAATTTCAGTACAAAGTGTCAAAATCTTAAAGTTGGAGAAACACGTGTAATTGGCATGTAGCTAATTGGCATATAGCTAAATAGCATGTAGAAATTTTATATCTTTTTAACAAGTACAAACAACAGACATATTTGTGGAGATTCATGTTTTAAGATTAATTATAATTACTGTCTAATATGGAGCTTATAGGCACACAGTAAAATAGGAAACATATTTGATTTTCTTTATTTCCACATGGTTTGTTAAATTGATTTATCTCTTCCATGATTTTTAGTGTTGGTGTGTGTAGGCTTTGAAAGACCAGAGCTCCTACAATAGTTTACAAAGGACGATTGAAAACAAGTTCTTAAATAACTGGAGTTGAAGGGCATTGAAGCTGAGTTTGGAATACAGAACTTGTGATGGTTTGTGTTATATCTCCAACAAATATTTTAATTCAAATCCAGGGATTTAAGTTCAATATGTTTAAATACTGCCCATTATGACACACTCTTTTTACAAAAAACACTGAGTTTTGCATATAAACCTCAAGCACTGACTCACTACCAAAAAACATTTTTTGCTGGGTAGATACAAGGAAACAAATTCACTATTCAGCCCTGTCCTTTCTGGCACTTAGAGTTAAGTGAAAAAACTTAAAAATCTTCAAAAAGTATTCAGTTAGAAATAGTCTAATTCCACACATGAAGCTTACAGCTCTTCTATCTTTCTTCACCACTAATTACAAACAAACTCATCTTTCTCTTGTGAAGTTTGAAGTTTGTTGTTATTATTGTTAGATGAGTTGTATTCAAACTCCAACAACAACAACAAAAAAGATGAAGCCAACATTTAAATTCTTCTCACAGTCTGGAATTTACTTAATGGCCAGCCTGTGCACTGTGATAAACGGAATGATGATCCGGCAACATGTCTTTATCCGTGGTTTGCTTTAATTAACGCCGGCTTGTTTGTTGAAAAGATGATTAATATGCCAATGAAAATTGCATAATTGAATACCACAACACTGGCACAATCAGAAAGACACATGCAGTTTTTTGATTAACATTTATTATTATTATTATTGTGCTTTTTTAATGTACTCTTCTCACTATGAAATGATGCAGTTCTTTGACCAAGAGGTGAAAGGAAACAGGACTGAGGGCAGGATACTCCTTGAGCAAGAATAAAATACAATGCAGCTTAATCAGAATGAAACAGTCCTTTGGTTACAATGGCCCTCGGAATTTGAAAATGCAGGCAACTTCCAATTAAATACACATGCCAGCCATATACAAAGGAGTGTGATTCTGGTTGATGACAGAAGAATTTTTAAAAAATACTTTTATTAACACAAGACATCTGCATAATGTCAAGAATAGTCATGTTAGGACTTACGGTATTTGATATAAATAATGATCTTTTTAACATTTTCCTTTACTTCAATATTAAGATTTTGGATGACTACAAACATATTCTATTATTAAATCTTAATTTTTAGTCAGTTATATATTAGAAAGTGTTTTTAGCAAGCGATCTTAAGAAATGGAAGTATTTAGTACACATCATCCTGCACTAGATAGGAAACGTCTCCTCTATTTCATTTATACATACAAGTCCCTGGGTCTGGCTCAGAGCTCAGTCCATGGGCTTTAAATACAGGTAAGAAGGCAGGCAGGTCTGCCTTCAAATTGTTCACTTTGGAAATATTAAGATAAAATGCTACAAGATAAACTGAATTCTACTTTCAGAATTAGCCTAGTATCATTTGTTTAAATTGCATGGATACCCAAGTACACATATGTGCACAACGTATGTGCACAAGGTCACATGGCTGCCATTTCTGGCAATGACATCCCTGACCTCTGGACTGCCGCTCCTGCAAAGAGATGACCCTTCTGAGCTGCAGACTTTTAGTGGTTCTCTGTTGCTGTCTATGTAGAAATAACTCCATAGAGCATTTTTAATTGTACAATGGTAAGCTTTTGCCAGAAATTAGTGTATAAATGGTAACATCATTTCAGTGAAAGTAAAAATGAGCCCAAACTGGAAAAAAAATGTCCTAAACTTTTGAACTTGCTAGGAGGCCATTTCCTTTAATATTCTACTTTCAAGAGCTACACAAAAACCAGAGGAGATAACTCATTATTAGCCTCCTTTGTAAAAATCTTCCGATGCTTGGCGTATGCTGAAAAGGCAAAATCTAAGAATCTAATAGAGCAATCTGAATTTCTATGATTTGGGGGAAGAGAGGGGAGACAACATGAAATACAAAATGTTCTTATCACAATTAATAAAAATATTATATCATCTTATTACCCAATTATTTAGTGAATTTCTTCTAAACAGAGAATAGTCAGCCCAGGAAATTTGGCAAGGTGACTTACTGAGTATATGACTATGTTTTGACACAGCTGGCACTGTGGCCCTGAGGCACCATGATCGTAACCTGGATACCGCCGGCCTGTGTCTTTTCTACTGCAGTCTTCTCCACAGTGCCCTTTAGTAATTGGCCATTGTACTGTGCCTCAGTGTCTAAGTAACATCAAAACCACATATTTCAATCCAGATAACCTGGGCTTATTACAGGCAGTTAACACTAAAGTGATATTAAAACCTTAAAAAGGAAGGAAATGAAGTTTCCAAAGGAGAATAAAGTTTTAAAATAACAACCATAATGGACCAGAAAAGGCCTCCCTTAAGAGACAGAAGGACTTCCAAGACAGGAAGAATCTTAGTTTCCAGAGACACAGCTTGTTCACACAGAGTCCAGGTTCCTCTCATGCTCTCCCTTGAACAAGTTGTTTAACCTTTCTAAGCCTGTGTTCCCTTCCTTGAAAAATGGGTAGAGTAATGTCCCAAATGTGGAAGAAACTATTATTTACCTTCCATTATTTGCCTCTACCTTAATATTAGTATCCCTAATTTTAAATCAGACACATGGTTGACTAATATAAATGCAGCATTATCCAACCTCCTCCACAGGTATGTGGCCATGTGAGGTATATTCTGGGAAATAAGATGAAACAGGAAAGCCATGTGTAATTTTACGAGGTCTCTTAACAAGAGAAGAAAACTATACTTCACCTTTTCCTTTTTTTCTGATGGTTGGAATCAGATGTGATGTCTGGGGGTGAGCAGCCATTCTGGCCCTTGAGGCAGACATGGATGGTTGATCTAATTTTAGAGCTGTCAATGAATTGGGGATTGCCTACACTAAACTCCATATATATTAAGACGAGAAATAACAAGTGTTGAAGAGGATATGGAGAAAAGAGAACCCTCGTGCACTGCTGGTGGGAATGCAAATTGATGCATCCTCTATGGAAATCAGTACAGAGTTCCTCAAAAATTTAAGGGTAAAGCTACCATATGATCCAGCAATCCCTCCTCTGGATATCTACCCCCCAATTTTATTTTATTTATGTTTTTTACAGTTTCTTTATTTATTGTAAGAGAAAGGGGAAGGGATGGGAAAAGAGAAGGACAGAAATATCAATCTGTGAGGGAAAGATTGATTGGCTGCTTCTCACACATCCCCAGCTGGGGACTAGCCTGCAACCCACGCACGTGCCCAACCAGGAACTGAACTGGCAACCTTTCACATCATGGGGCAACACCCAACCCAGTAAGCTGCATGGTCGGGGGACCCCAAAATTTTAAAAATATTTATTCTCAAAGATATATGACATCGCTATCTTCACTGCAGCTTATTCACAGTACTCAAGACACAGAAACCACCTCAGTGTCCTCTGACTAATAAGTGAACAAAGACCACGTGGTACATGTATACAATGGAATACTACTTGGGTAAAAACATGATGAACTGGAGCTTCCAGTCAAGGTGGCAGCATAAGTAAATGCGGCACTTGCATCTTTCCACGACCACATCAAAACTACAACTAAACTACAGAACAACCATCATTCAGAACTACTGGAAATCTAGCTGAACTAAGGATATAAAGAAACCACATCAAGACTGGTAGGAGTGGCAGACGCATGGAAAAGGCTGCTCCCACACCCACGTGTGGCAGTTAAAAATTGAGGGGAATATCTCAGCTGCAGAGGTCCCCCCTGAGGAGCAAGGGGTCCCAGCCCTATACCAGGTCCCCGAGCCCATAATTGTAGTGCCGGGAAAAGAAGTCCCCATAACTTCTGGCTGTGAAAACCATAGGAATTGTGGCTGAGTGAGACCAGGGGCTCCTGGAGTCCCAGGAGATCCTCTTAAAGGGCCCATGTGTGGACTGACTTAGACTCACTCTCTCTGAGCTTTAGCACTGGGGCAGCAACTCAAAATGCACCAGGAACATCCAGGGAGAAATTGAATTGCCTGGCGCTGGGGTGAGAGCTGAAGGGGCAGCTTTCTTCCAGTCAGCAGTGCTGCTGAGCCCTCCCCACAACAAAGCCATCAGGCAAAGGCCATATCTGAGTCTCCACCAACCTCGCTCACCCTGTCCACCTGGCCCCACTGACTCCCTGAAACCACATTTGCTGGTTCTCCCAAGTCCTCTCCAGTGACTTTTCAACACAAACAGCCTATCTTGGCTCATGCTGCAGACTTTCCTAAAATTGATCAAAGGTTCATAAACATAGTCAATAATGTAGTAACGGTATATGGTGTCAGGTGGGTGTAGATTTATCAGGGTGATTGCTTCATAAGTGATACAAATGTCTGATCGCTGGGTTATACACCTAAAACTAATATAATATTGCACATCAACTATAATTGAAAAATAAAAAATCATTAAACAGGAAAAAAGGACAAAATATGCAAAATATGTCCATTTGCAACAACACGGATGGATCTTGAAAGTATCATCCAAAATGAAGTAAGTCAGACAGAAAAGGACAAGAACCATATGATTTCATTCGTATATGGGCTATAAAACAGAAAGCAACAAATGAACAAACGAAACGAGCAAATTCACAGACCCAGATAACAGTACGGTGGTTACCAGAGGGGGAGAGAGGTAGACCAAGGATGAAGAAGGTCAAATATACGGTGACGGTAGGAGACTAGACTTTGGGTGGTGAGCACACAACACAGTATACAGAGGATGTATTGTAAAATTGTACACTTGGAACTTTTATAAAGTTCTTAACTAATGTTGCCCCAATAAACTTAACTTAAAAAAAGAAAGATAACACTCATATAAGCCAGTGTTAATCTGGGGTTTTGTTCACTTGCAGCCAGATCTGGTATATTTTATAGGACTTATACAATAACTGAGAAAATGTACATGGACCATGTAACACGGTGTCAGATACTTAATAATACCTGGACAAGTGTAGATGATGATGACGATGATGATGATGATGATGATGATGATGATAGTAATTTTTAAACTGGTTTCATTTATTCTAGACCTTTGTAGTTTTTTTAAATTCCTACTATGTGTCAGATACTGTTTTAGAGCAAGGATTGGTAAAACCTAGTCTAAGACCTGCTTTTGTAAATAAAGATTTACTGGATACAGTCATGCCCATTCACTTACAAGTGGTCTACAGCTGTTTTTGCAGAGTAATGGAAGACACTGTCTGATATCTCTTCTACAGAACATGGAGCTAGCATTCCCCTGAGGAAGGCAGGCAATGTATAAAAGAACACTGAAATGTACACTACAACACATTGCATATAAATAAAAACAATCCACTTAGATGTGAGATGATGGACCATGGAAATACAAAACGCTAGAGAAGAGGCACCTGAGGAGCCATCGTGAGCATTTCATTGGACCTGCACGCATATCCTAGTTATGAAGAGAGACAAAGCAGACTCTCAAAAGCTAATAAAATTAAGTATTATTAGCATTATACAACTAGACCCCTTAGTTGGGTCACACAACCTTGCTATGCACCCTTCTGATAATTTGGTTCCCCATACAACTTGCTTACAGATAGAATATATGATGGAAAGTCTAACATGAATCTCTAGTGCACGGGTGGCAAACACAAGGCCTGCAGGCCGAATCCAGCCCTCCACCTTGTTTTATCCTACCCGGCACCTTGTTTCCACCCGACAGCAGTGCCAAGCTCCTTACCCCTAGTTAAGGAGTAGTTACATTTATACCCAAAATTACACTCAGTCCTTTGAAGGCAACCAAGAGGCTGATGTGGCCCCTGGTGAAAATGAGTTTGACACCCTTGCTCTAGTCCATCTGACCGATAGTGTGAAACATGAACTGGCCTCTTACATGCATTATCTGATCTCATGAGTTTTATCTTTGTGTCATTATCCCTGAGTCTAAAATTTTCCTACATTACTATGCATCCACTGAATTCAGTTCAAAAACTTATTCCTTATAGGATGTACCTTTCAGCAATGTTTTTTTCCTACTCAGTTTGAAGTTGCTAGCGAAGGAGCCTGACTCGATTTAAAAAACCAACATTCCTTTCTTGCTTTGGTTCGAATGTTTGCATCACTCCAAAATTCCTATGTTGAAATCCTAATGCCCCAAAATGATGGTATTAGTACGTGGGTCTGTCAGGTGGGGATAAGGTCATGAGTGGGATTAGTGACTTTCATAGAAGAGGTCCCACAGAACTTCCTAGCCCCTTCACCTGATGTGCGAGGCGAAGTCTGTAACCTGACTGCCGCCCTCGCCTGGCTCTCCTGGCATCCTGATCTCAGACTTCCAGCCTCCAGAACAGTGAGCAAAACAAGTTAATGTTGTTGATTAGCCATCCAGTCTGTGGCGTTTTGTTATAACAGCTCAACCCGACTCAGACATTCCTCTGCTTCTCAAAGCACAAGCACATGTTAGAAGGACAACCATCAAGAACAGTTATCAGGATCAGATTTCCAAAAGTAAAAACATTTCAAACTCTCCCAAGTTCTGGAAGAAAAAAAAAGTCCCGATTCCTTTATGAAATCAAATTAATTAAAGCACAGACACATACCATATACAAATAAGGCAACTTCTTTTAAGAATATTTTATAAGTTCCAAGATCAGTCACTTAAAGTACAGATATTGGGAAGTTACACATCCTATCTCAAGTAGCAACACTAACATAATCAGACCTAGACATCAGTAAGGTGCTTACTGAGTCGATTTCACAAGGTTCAAGTGACTCCTTAGGAGATTATCACTTTCTCAATTCTGAAAGTAGGATTATGAGTCAGGCAGAAGGAAAAATGACAATCAGAAAGATCCATTTCTGAAAAGCTTTTTAAAAAACGCCTCCATTTTCTCCTTCCTGGCCAGCTTTTCATGTGAATCATCCAAAGCTCAGGTGATGGATCTCTCTGTTATTGAACTTGGCCCAGTATCTAAATCAGGCCATGTTTAGTCAAATAGATGGTCAGCATAAGTCATAATTCATCAGTAATGTCTTATATTTTTATGAAAGGGAGCTTAAATCATCCCCTCTCCTTGTTTTCCTCCTGTCATTCTGACGTCGCTTCTCGGTCCCTTGCAATGGATTCCTGCACCCTGATCCTTCCTTAAACATCAGAGTTCTACAAGGTCCTTTACTCCTGCTATTCCACACTTTCTTATAAAATATATTGTCCTCTATTGGCACTACTCTCAAAATCTTTATCAAACTCCTAATCCTTCTCTTCCATCTCCACAATCTCTGCTTCTCCTGCCTTATTTTAAGGTCTCGTCATTATTTGCTCTCCTAATTCACTTTCTCCAGGTCTCCATTACTTCCTATGGTGGCTATGTGGCAATATGAAGTGCACACCTGACTAGTTTTTACTCCCATTCTCCCATAAAAGGAGACAAAACTAACCCCAAAACAAAAAGTAAAATACAGCAGCAGCCTCTGGACTAAAGCCCCCACGGCTGTAGGCAGGTAGTTGGGCTCTGTGGTCTGTTGTCCTGGGTGTTTGCAGCCACACGGGTCAACAGTGAATGCTTGGGCCCACATGGGGATGGGTGTTGGAACAGAGGCCATTTCATGAAGCTGGACGCTTCTATGGGTTCAACTTGCCAGTATGTGAAATTTTAAAGAAAGGTTGTGTGTCTAGACTTAGGCTTTAGGTAGTAAAAATATTACACATCAATTTCGGAGAGTGTGGGTCCATCAGTATACATCATCAGAGCCCCAATTCTAGGGACAGAATTTATACTATCTTATCTCTGGGAATCCCAATCATCTCCGATACATTAGGACAAGGACAGTCTGGTGGTAATATGCCCTGGGGCAGCTGACAGAAGCAATGACTGCTCAGGAAAGACATGTCCCCAAAGAACCCAAAATTTTCAGAGATGAAATCCCCGTAATGGCCCAATAATCCAAAATTAGACAATACACAGATAAACACAGAGATTCATCAGAAGAACAATTAAATGATATTAGGCCCCCAACAACTCCTGATGATGATAACAATGATGCCAGTAATAGTGACAGTATTTACTGCGGAGTTACTATGGCCCAGGCACTGTTCTAAGGGAATTTCATGTAGTCATGCGTTAATGCCCACAGAAACTCACTAAGTGGGTACAGTGATCTCCTTTTACAGTTGAGGAAATTGATAAGAAATTAGTGGATAGATGTTAAAGAAGAAGTACATTTTAGATATTTAATAATGCAAAAGAGTCAAAAACTCTATACTATGCAAATAAATCACTAGTAAAATAATAGTCATATTTGAAAAAAATTGAGTTTCTAGAAATGAATCAAATAAAATTAAAACCTTACGGGAAACTTAAACCTCTGATAGGACTACGGAAAAGAGAACCAGGAAAACAAATTATTGAAATACAAGGAGGGCAGAATGAATAGTTCATATCTCGTAAGTTCCAAGAAAAGAGGAGAGAGGAAAATAAATACTTGAAGACATAATGGCTAACATTTTTCTGGAATTGATAAACAAAATAAATCATCATAGTTGGAAAACACGTATCATAGAGAAAACAATTAAGCCACACCTAGACAGAAGATGTGGGACTGCAGAACGTCAAAGCCGAAAAGAAGATTTCAAAATAACCAAAGAGAAAAAAATAGATGACCTACGAAGGAATGACAATTAATCTTACAACTAATTTTCAAATAGTAAGAAAGGAAGCCAGGAAATAATGCAATAATATCTTCAAATTCTGTGAGAAATTAACTGTCAACATAAACCTTAATATATCCAGTTTATTATTCAACAGTTAATGCCAAATAAAGACTTTGATTTTAGGCTTGAAGAGGCTAAGAGTTTACTACTTAGCAAACATTACAGAGACAATTACTGATGTCTTTCAGGAGGAAGAAATTAAAGGAGTGAAATATAAAAAAGCTACAATGAACAAAGAACTCAGGTAAGTGAGCAGAAAACATCTAAATAAATATTTTATATATAATACAAAATAGTAAATTTCCAAAGGAAAAAAAAGAAATGTTTAAGAAGCTGACAAAAAGGTTATGAAAGGAGAGTAAAAAAGAATAAAAAATGTTACATGGCATCATATGATGGAAATAAATAGAAGTAAATCTGTATTCACAATAAATGCAAAAAGAACAAATGTCCAGTTAATGGACAAAGAATCTGAGTTTAAATATATTTTTTAAAATCTTCCTATATGCTTTATTTTGGGGACATATCTAAAAATAAAAAAAATTAAAGCAAAATAAATTATTTAAAAATTTGCCTTGCAAAAGATAATGTCAGGAGAATGAAAAGTCAAGCCTTATAGTGAGAGAAAATATTTGCAAAAGATTTATCTATTTGATAAATGAGTGCTATCCAAAATATAAAAAAACTCATAAAATTCAACAATAGGAAAACAAACTACCTAATTAAAAAAAGGCCAAAGACCTTAACCAGTATCTTACCAAAGAAGATATACAACAGCAAATGAGCACATGACAAGATGCTCCACAGTATACGTCATCAGGGTAACACAACAACAGAAACAAATCAATGCCAATATACCTGTATTAGAATGACAAAAATCTGCCCTGGCTGGTGTGGCTCAGTGGATTGAGCACCGGCCTGTGAACCAAAGGGTCACTGGTTCAACTGTAGTGCACGGCACATGCCTAGGTTGCACGCCAGGTCCCTGGTAGGGGGCACATGAGATGCAACCACGCATTGATGTTTCTCTCCCTCTGTTTTTCCTTTCCTTCCCTTCTCAAAAAGTAAATAAAATTTTTTAAAAAATAAAATAGAATGACAAAAGCCTAGACCACTGACACCACCAAATGCTGGTGAGTATAAAGCAATAGAAATTCTCATACATTGCTCCTGGGAATGGAAAATGGTACAACCACTCTGGAAGACAAGTTGGATAGTTTGGCGATTTCATACAAAGCTAAACATACTCTTACCATACAATCCAGCAATCATACTCCTTGACATTTATCCAAAGGAGCTGAAAACTGATGTGCACACTAAAACCTTTACACAGATGTCGTCTTAGTTTGTTTGAGTTGTGCTATAAGAAAAAATTCATAAACTGGGTGGCTTGTGAACAACATGTATTCCTTATAGTTCTGAAGGCAGAGAAGTCCAAGATCAAGGCACCAGCACATCTGGTATCTTCTCACTACAATGTAACATGGCAAAAAGATGGCTCTCTGGGGTCTCTTTAATTAGAACATTAACTCCAATCCTGAAAGCTCCACCCTCATGACCTAAGCACCTACCAAAGGCCCCACCTCAAAGAACCATAGCCTTGGGGTTACTATTTCAGCATATGAATTTGGGGTAGGAAGGAAAACATTCAGATATTGATAGCAGCTTTATTTATAATGGCCAAAATCGCTCTAAAAATAAATCCTATTTTTAAGAAAGTTTAAGAAATAGAGAAAGTATACAAGAACAATACTATATCAGGGTAAAGAGAGTTATGGCAAAAAGACAGACATTATTAAAAATAAAGAGAATAATATAATTATTGAGGTAATGCTTCACCAGGAAATAAAAATTGACATGTGCACTTAATAGCATAGTTTCAAAATAAATAAAACAATAATTTAGTGGATCATAAGAGAAAATGAACAAATCAATGCTATTTGGTCCTGACCCAAGCTTCAATCGGATGCTTATTTACCTACTTACGACACATTCTTACTATATGGATCCCATTCTCTGAGCAGACCCACTAGTGGCTGCTGTGGACTGGACTGTGCCCTCCGAGTTCATACATTAAAGCCTTAACTCCCAATGTGACAGGATTTGCAGAATAGTGCCTTTATGGAAGTTCTTAAAATCAAACAAGGTAATAAGGGTAAGGCTCTGATCCAGTAAGATTAGTGTCCTTATAAGAAGAGGGTGAGAGACCTGAACTCCCTCCCCCTCCACTGGCTCACACTGAGGGAGGGCCACATGAGCCCACATCAAGAAGGTGGCCACCCTCTTCAAGACAGAAAGAGAGCCCTCACCAGAACTCCAGCACGCTGGCCCTCTGATCTCAGATTTACTGCCTGTGGAACTGTGAGAAAACAAATTTCTGTTGTTTAAGCCACCCAGTCTGTGGTACTTTGTTATGTCACCCTGAGCAGACTAATACAGTGGCAAAACAAATAATTAAAATTAAAGAAAACAATATAGCCCAAGTGTTTAAAAATATGTCTCTTATGCTGAAAGTAGAGTGTAATGTATTTCTGCAAACCATACCAAACCAGTCTTACTCCTGACCTTTGCTACCACTCATTCTCCGAACTGGATTTTTTTTTTTTGTAATGTAATCCCACAGTGTCATCCTCATTAATTCAGCAAGCATGTATTGCCTGCAGCTATTACTTATGAAAATATTTCTTCTTCCCACAAAAAAAATCTTTTCAACTTTTGCAGAATATGCCTTTGTCCTTGAATTAATTTTATATTCTGGTCCAGTACTCTGTCCACTGTATGAGCTCAACAAATAGTTGTTGATTGAAGAGGAAAATAAAAGTCTGGTTGATGCTAAGGGTTCAAATAATAATAGAAATAATAGAAATTGCATCCTACATAACTCTCTTTGAGGTAACAACACCTGGAACCTACAGTGAGTCCAGGGCAATGCCTGAGATTGTTTGGGTGGACTTCTTTTAGCAGGTACAGAGTTGTGCAATATAACTGTCATGTATGTGGAATATATGTGCATGAATACAGCTGAAGAAGGAAGTGACAAATGAGATGAGGTATCAATGCTCCCTGGGTAGATACTGCTCTTTTTTATTTTCAAACACCAGGAGTTCAAAGAGCTGTGCATAAGACATATGGTGGCTCCCTGCTCCCCTGCAAACCATGGAAGAGAATTTAGAACTGACATTAGTCAAATGAAACTATGAGCAGGTACTAGCAGAAAAGTCACTGACAAGAAAACCATGTACCACTCTCAAAAGATTATCAAGCTATTGGGTTGACCAAAAAGTTTGTTTAGCTTTTTCCATACCGTGGGGCTCTAGTAGTGCTTAGCTGTCTTTAACTTTAGTCAAAACAATTTTGTTAGAATGCATTGCAACAGCTGTTACATTAGTGTGCATTTCTTAAAAAAAAAACAAAATTGGTGAATTTTGGTATAGCCATTTTAATATTGAAGGTGGAAGAAGATACGTAACATTTTTGGCACATTATGCTTTATTATTTCAAAAAGGGTAAAAATGCAACTGAAATGCAAAAAAAAAATACTTGTGCAGTGACTGGTTGAATGTGTCAAAAGTGTTTTGTAAATTTTCTTGTGCTACTGACATTTTGGCCAAATAATTCTTTGCTGTGGAGCCGCCTTATTCACTAGAAGATGTTTAGCAGCACCCCTGGCCTCAATCCACTAGAAGCCAATAGCGGGAGATAACCAACATACTGAAAATATCCAAATCAATAAAATAATTGGTGAAAATGAAAAATGTGTTTTTTTATATTACAGAAGAAACTAAGTGGACTTTTGGCCAAACCAATACTAACTGAGCTTAGAGCCTGTGGTAACCTACCACCCTGCTTGATGCTTGATAAGGAGTTCAAGTGGCTCACCAACGTGGCAGTGCCTTGGTTCATGTAATGCAATAAAAGCAACTTTGAAACAGAATGAGACTAAAATAATCAGGATATGTGATACAGCAGGGGTGTCAAACTCATTCTCACCAGGGGCCACATCAGCCTTGCACTTGTCTTCCAAGGGCCGAATGCAGAGCTCTGTGCCCCTAGTGAAGGAGTAGTCACATTTACACAGCCCTAAAATTACACTTAGCCATTTGAAGGCAACCGTGAGGTCGACGTGGCCCCCAGTGCAAATGAGTTTGACAGCCCTGTGATACACAGAAGTGAGCTGAATTCTACATTATAGTACTAGCAAAGTGCTAGCTATCATTCCCCCATGAAAAGCCCACCAAACATGTAGTTCTGATTTTTATAAACAGGTTTTAACACTGCCTTCAGGTTATGGACAAATAAATATTATAGATTCTCTCAGAAAGTAAGTGTTTAATGGCTTTTACTTTTAGAAGTGTGAGACATTCTTTTATGTCCAATAACGAACTGTAAAAATAGAGTCAAATTGTAAAAAAAAGCAACAAGATCTTCCAATAATTTTTTTCTTGTTTATACTGAATAATTCTAGATCTCTGTGCTTCAAGAATGCTAGCAATAAATATTTCACTGGTTGCCCAGGCTTGAACTAAGTTGCATTTATCTTAAAAGTAACTGTGGACATTACCACACTAAATGGTTTAGAAGAATGAACACATTTTTGCCCATTACCTTCTATATACAAGGCACAAAACTGGGATGTAGAGGGAGTAACACCTACATTTTTTTTTAAATGTACCTAACTCCAAGGATTTTACAGTCTAAAAAAAAGCATAGCCTATTGGGAAAAATCAAAATAACAGTTTTTACCCATTTTTCCCCAGTTCTGAAAGACAGGAGAAGTTAAGAAATAAAAAGAAATGCCTGTCCGTATAATTTCCTAGTTTTCTCACAATGATACTAGCTTCCACATGTCCATCTGAATTGTAACTTCAATCTGAGTATCTGAATGTTGAGTCAATACAAGATTAACCTCAGAGTCAGATAAAGCAAATAAGAAATTTCATCATTATCATGTCAGCTAAGAACATGATGTAAAAATTAAGATTTATAGTCTTTGAGATGAAAATGAAAAGTTTCACTTTCTGTCAACAGATTTTCATGTTTTTCTAGAATACATATTGAAGGTTTATAAAGATTAACCGAAAAGGAGAAAAAAAATGTTTGCATTATCTTTGGTTCCTTCTTCATTCTAATGTTTTGGGTGGCACAACTGAGTATGTACTCTGGTTGAGCTCCAAGGAAACCTTAACCAGAGGGAGGAGAAGAATAACCTGATCAGGAATTTGAAGGTCATGTCTTTCAAGGGAGAGCTTCTCACACCCAAGCTGGTGGTGAGCAGAATCACTTGAGCTCCTACAGGGAGAAGGCAGTTATTATAAATGTAATTCCAAGGCTTCTTTCTACATCTATAGAATGAACATTCACAGGGATGAGGCTTGGGTATCTAGTTATCAGTACCTTTAAGATGTCTTCAAATTTTAAGTTTCTTACTTATCTCAGATCTTACAAAAATAAAGTTCCACATCATCAAGAAGAATCGAACTACAAGAGTGAGTGACAGAACCATGCTCCCAATCCATCCTGATAATTCCCATTATGAATCAAGGCCATTAGGAGGTGTATTGCTTCAGCTCTCCCTGGCTCTGGCATCTATGGTATGGGTAGAATATCATCAGGTCAAGAGAAGAACAGAGGGTAGCAAGTCCTGTTGACATATTCCATTCTTAAACATTATGTTGGATAAGGAGAAACCTACATTGTTAAAACAACTTCTACATAGTATTTTCACAGTACAGTTTACATAGCCAGTTCAACATACTTTATCATTTAATCTTCAAATCAGTTTTAACCAATATTTGATGTTATAAATGAGGACATATAACACAAGAGAAGCTAAAGCAATTATCCAACACCACACTGCCAAGAAGTAGAGGGGCTGAGTGCTGACACTTGACCTGAGGTGTGCCAGCTTCTGTTCCCATGTTCAACAGCACTTAAATGGGAGATGTCTAACTAGAAAAACAATGTATTAGAGTGATGTCAAATGACTCATTATTACTTTGCAAATTTGGAACAGAATTTCACGTCCTTATTCTTAAAGGAATTCATTTCCTCTGGAGCCCAAATTAAACAATTCCTACCATTGAGTTAAGTGCATTGTGCATTCAGGAAAGAAGTGATGAATAGAATCCTGAGGCAGAAAAACTCAGAATAGTGCTGGATGGAAAGACCTGAAAGAAGTTAGACAGACAGCTTCTTGCCCTAGATCTGCCACTAACTAGTTATGTAACCTCCAGAAAGTCATACACATAAAATTTTTAAACCTCTGTTTCCGCATTGGAGAAATGGGGGAAGCCATCACTTAATATAAATGCCCATAAACATTGCTATACAATACTTTTCAAGGTCATCACTGATAGCAAGTCACAGAAGAAAGTTTTAGAAATCACTGAGTATTCTTCTGAAAGAGCATTTGATTTCTCCTACCCACGAAATACAATTTAACTTGGTAATGGTATAGTGGACAGTCTTTATTTAATTCCTTGCCCATTTGATGGATATCAGAAAGAAATCAGCTGACTGAAGTTATTTCATTAAGGTTCAGTATGACATGCAAGTAAACCAATTCTTGAAAAATGTACCAAAAATCCACTACCAATTCCATAGATACCTTTTTGAAGAAAATGTTTATCACAGTCATCAAATTGTTTTTATAATAAATAAAATTTTCTGGCTTTTCCATGTAGAATAAAAAGTGTAAGTGCATAGCTTGAGCACACATAAAGACAGAGTTGGCATGTGTTCGCAGCCTGCATTCTTGACTGGTGTGTGGACTACCACACAACCAAATGCAGAGAGACCTTGAGCTGGGATGGGAACTTTTACCTGAAAGCTGTGGTGCTGTGATGTCCATGCCCCCCACGCCACCCCCACCCCTGACTCTCCCTTCCCCAATTCCACCACACTTTTTGTCCAAATCACTATTGGAGCATGCTATTTTAAAAAGACACATGTTTTCATGCAAAAAAAAGCAATGTTGAATTCTACATTATTCAATAAAACTTGATCAAGTGGCTATTATGAGCCAAACATGATGCTAATCCCTAGTAATAATAATACGGGGAGCAAGGTGGACATGGTTCCCATCTCCCAGAGCTTCCAGTCAGTTAGTGGAGGGGAGAAAACTGTCCAAAACACTGACCTGAAGGACCGGAAATGCTATGAGAGAGGCCACCCTCTGGAGGATTATGGGGGAGTGATAGGGAATAATCAAACAGCTCTGAGGAGAACCATTTTAAGAGCAACTAAAAGTCACATTTGCCCTGAAAAATAGTGTACATGGCATTAAACAGAATAAGTACTTGACAAATGCTGTGACTCTTTAAGTGCACACCAAAATCATGTATACAGGTTTCTAAAAATACCAAGATCCCCACAGCTGTCCCATGAAATCCTGACTCAGCTGGTCTAGCTCTTCCTTATATTAGAGGTCCCATATGTATTTATGGTGAATACCTCATTCTCAGCATCACTTTCTTATTTTTTTTCTTTCATGGATAAGTTCTGAAAATTTCTAATTTTTTAAAATGAATTTCAAAATTAAATGTGTAAATTGAAAGCTGCCTTCCAAGAAAACAGACATTTTTCTAAATCAATAAACAAACTGTTAAAAATTCTCCTGTTAGAAGTTAACAGTGGCCGGAAAATCTCGTTTCACCATGTATTTGTGTGAAAAAATACTATCTGCTAATGAGTACCAGACACAATGTTAAAAATGCTTTTCAGGTTCCTATTGAAGATTTTTATCATGCGTATCCCAAATCATTTTAAATCCAGGCTAGTTTTCTTCCTCAGCTTTAATCTTTTGGCACTTGCAAATTCTCTTTGGATATAGCATTGTGACCAGACACTCCATATTTCCATATTTCCTCAGTGAATCACAAGCACTAAGCAGTTCAAACACTTGATCTCTGCTAACCAGCAGAGGTTTTATGTGAAACTTGCACATTCAATCTGTTTAAAATTGATGGTGCTTATTTATTATGTGCACAGGGCATCAAGAAGAAGCACCCAACTGTTTCCTAATTTCCAGGCCGCCATAACTTCACTAAACATTGGTGGAGGGTCATAACAATGAGCAGCAGAGAGGTTCTTTACAGGAGGTTAGGGATTTTCCTTGGAAAGGTTGTCTCTTGGTTATAAAATTAGAGAGAAGGAAGAATTAAAATGATTACGCTCTAAAAATGACTTAGTAGAAGTGACAGGGTTTTTTTTTTTAACCTAAATATTTTTTAAGTACCAAATTTGTCACTCCTGGAAGTTATATGTTACTAACTGTAAAATCACTTTATTGCAGCAGTAAAAGAAATGAAGTACTTTTAGCCAATGTTTTTCAATAAATCAGGAACTCTGCATTAAATCCACATTTTATTTGCTTATATGGATGTTCTTTTATTTTGACTGAATTGGTACAGACTACTGAATCACAGAAGGAGGAAGTTCTGGGAGACTCTACCCATCAGGACTCAGGACCAGGACATGGGTTTCTCCTGAGAGCAATAGGCCTTGAAAACCGTAACCAAAAAAAAAAAAAAAAAAAATCGAAGCAGCAGCAGCAGCAGCTAACCCTGGGTGAACTGTGAAAAGGTGGGGGAGGGTAGTCATCTACGATGGATGTTTTTTTAAGCCACATTCTCCCACACGATCATTTCTGCACTCAATTGGTCCTAAGATTGTTTTAATTGCCTTGACTATAAATATTCACCTCTCTGGTTTGCAAATTAATACATAATTGTTTATCAGCTTATAGATGATAGTTAACATTTACTAAAAAATTAGATTACAAGATAAATTATATGAATTTTCCATAGAATTCTTAATTACTTTTTCATATTTAAGGATTTTATAAGCTTTGTGAAGGTTGCTTGTTGGTCTTTAGTTTTTTAACTTATTAATGACATTATCTAGAGATACAAAAAAGAAAAAAATTTAAAAATGGAAGAAAATCACAAATCTTTCATTTCTCATTAACCTCTGTGTTTAAAATGTTGGTAGCATTTTAAACTGTTGGTTGACATTGTTACTTAATTCACAGTGGATTTACAAGCTTCCTGATTATTGCCAACATGAGTAGCTGAGAACTAACCAGTTGTTGCTAAATGCTGGACTAAAGATGATCGTCAACATAACAGCTTTTCATCAGCCTTAAAGCAAGCAATGCAGAATACATGTCCATTGTCCATTTTCCCCTGGCATGCATGTTTTAGACGTAGAAACACAGAACTAAAGAGAGACAGGCAAGGAAAAAACTGAAACTGAAAACTAGAAAGAAACACCCTTAGATTTTACACTGGAGCACACCCAGTAGTCAAGAACCCAGCTTAGCCACTTTGTTAATGGACTACCATGTATGTCATCATTTTCCAATATAAATCAATTACAACTGAACCAGCACAGTAAAATGCCATATGGCAGGGTAGCCTGTTTAAGGCAGCAGAGCCCTGAAGTGCTTTGGAACTTTTCCAATCTAAGCTGCACAATCAAAGAATAAAGCCCATTAGATTCTCTCCCCTCTATTAAAAGCCAGTGCACTGTATATATGCATTTTATACATACATGGGTGTTTATGCCTGCATGTACACATCTGTATGTGTTTGTACACATGTGTGTGAATCTGTACACACATATACACAAATGCATTTGCACAGCATACATAGATAGTTAAGTACATTAATACAAACCAATTTTCTAAGTCTGAGTGCCAATTTTTCTAAGGTCTTTGAAGGGAGAGAAAAAAGCATTTCTTTAATTCCATTACCCTACAGGGTTCCCTCTAGATATAGAAGATTGTTACAACAGCAATCCTTACTCCATGGACTTCGAGCTTGTCTTCAGCTGTCTTGAAGCAAACTGTGGCATAGTTGATTTTTTTCTTTCCTCTTTCACCCACAAAAATTGAATATATCTCAAATCACTAATTATTTACTGAGCACCTATTGTATTTGAGATGCTGTGGTGGACTCCCTTGGGGATGTAAAGAGGTGGTCAACTAGTTAGGCAGGTAAAAAATAAACATATAAAATGGTCAAAACAAGATTATGAACAACAATTTATAAGAGTAAGAGAGAAAATGCCACTGAGCGGTATTTGATTCATTACTAAATAAATTGTAAGAACTGCTGTTGCCACAGACCCCTGTCCCCATCCCCCACCTCAAGAAGATAAAGACCATAGAAGACTCTGAGTTGGATCTTGGAAGATGAGTCAGTTTAGGGCAAGGGGACAGAAGAAGGGACATGCTCCAGGTGAGTGAAGTGTGAAATCAAAGGGATGTGAAAAACAAAACACAAGAAAAGAAGTGCTTAGAAGTTAGATTTCAATTAGTTTTTTTATATTTAAATTGTTCTCCAATCATAGGAATTAGATTGCATTAATTCTAATCACTAATGATCCCATGGCATGCATTCTGTGATGTTGATGGACATAAAATATCTACTAAGTACATTATCAGGGACATTTACTTGGATGAAGCAGTAAATGGATAACTTGATTATTTCAGATTCCACAGTAGCCTTGTATTTTAACTTGGTAGTTCCAAGCAGATAATGAGAGAGGGATAAATCTGCTTATGTTTATAGCAATATAATAAATATTGTCCTGATTCTTTGAAGGCATATTAGGAAACTTACTAAGGTGTACTTTTCTTCCATACATTTTGCCAAATTAAATGTAAGGTCATTAGTGCTCATTGGCCTCCAATTTTTCTTGCAGGTGCCTATACACATTCTCAAACACAGTTGTGCATAAAATTTTTATGGATTTTATCATTTGCTTTATCTGGGACAGTGCTCCAGTAGTCCACTGACCACATTTTGTGAAACACCAGCCCAGAAAATTGGGGTCTTGGGAAATTATCCAAATGGTTCTGTGAAAAGGTCAACTCCTGGCAGTTTAATCTAAATTATCTTTATGAAGAAGAGACTCTGAAGGTGCATTAGAATCCAGTAATAGTTCTGACAGAGTTCAAGTTAAGCAGAGCTCCCGCTCTTGTCAGGACTGAAACTCCCAGCACTAAAGGAGAGTCACTGATATCTCAGGGCAGAACTTTGGAAGAAGCCCTCCATAAGCAAGCTTCAATTTGGGGGCCTATGGAAAGGGTTCTGATTCCAGACAGGCCTACCCCCACCTCTCACCCTGCCTCACTTCTTTGGGAGAAACACACTAGTGGCTGGCCAGCCAGTCTCCATCTATACTACGATGATCAGAGTTGACATCCTATTACTCCTGCCATGCATTAACTGGGTAAGCTCACCTCTCCCTGTCCAGAACGTTTCTTCCCCAATGTGCCCCTAGTTTAGACTGGAAGAGGCTGATTAACCTTTTGGTGCTCTCGGGATTTTGATTATACCCCTGAAGTAATGATATATCTAAATAGAAAATGTTTGGGCCTCTCTTTCAACCAGACCATGAGCAACACAACACAAATAACAAACAGTACATCTTGCTCAACTATAACCCCAGTCCCCATGAGCACTCAATATACGTATACTAACTACATACTGGGGTGGGCAAACGTAGGTTTACACTTATGAGTCCACAATACATAGAGTTAGTACAGCTTTTGTAATAACCATAACCTGCCCGTCTTATTCCTTACGAACAACTATAAATCTACTTTTGCCCACCCCATACACAGAAAAATCATCACCCTGCCTGATTTTGTCCTCAAGCTGACACTGACTTTATTCATAGTTTGCCAATGAGAATATGTTCGTGATAGAACCAACCCGACAAGAGACGGTGCCTAACACATTGTGAGGAGTCAGAGCAGACTGAAACGGAGAAATCTAAAACAGCGAAAGGGGGATCGGAAACTGTTCCCAGTGAGATGTGCAGGACGCAGAGGATGAGGAGGAAAATGAGAAGGAGAAGAAAAAGGGGAAAGAGAAACAGAAAATAAGTTTTTTAAGTCCTTTAACATAATGTAAACTTCCTGAGTGTAGCCATTATATTTGATGGACCATTTACACCCAGGGCACCTAGCACGGCGCCTTACTCATCATTACAGCAACAATAGTTAATATTAACTGAATACTCACTGGGTAGTAAAATGGGAATATTTATAATGGCTAATAATTATAATAGCTAAATGTCTTTGAGCTTTTATTCTGTACCAGGCACTTTGCTAAGCACTTTACATGAATGAGCTAGTTTAATCCTCAGATGAGCTAGATGGCTTTGCTACATTGAACAAATTATGAAAAGATACGCATATAACCCCCTGGGTAAACATGGGATGAATAACAGCTTCTACATCACAGTGTTTTATGAAGCTGATTTACTATAGGGAAAGTGTTAACGCCTTACTGAAATGAAGTTCATACTAATCTTGAGCTGTTCTCATTGATTACTGATGGAAATACTATTATTCCTGTCTGACAGACGAGGAAATGGAGGCACGAAGATACTCAGGAGCTCGCCCAAGTTCTCGGAGCTCAGAGGTGTGGAAGCCAACGTGTGACGTCAGGCTGTGCGACTTCAGAACCCACCACACTCTGTGCCCAATAAACAGTCACTGACTGAAGGCAGGAAGGAATAAATGAACACGATGGGGAGAGATGGGCAGGCAGGAAAGAAGTAAGCTAGGTAGGAACTGAAGACAGAAGAACAATGAGACACTCGGGGATAAAAAGGAACAGGGAATTGTTAGAGAGACAGAAGGGTAAGAAAGGGTAAAGGAGATATGCAACAAGAAAAGTTCATTACAGGAAATTCTCACAAAACAGAATCTTTTAATCACAAGCTGCAATTAATTAAGAGTGGGTACGCTGAAATATTAGAGATCACATTGAGAGAACTAAAAGCAACATTAAAGCAGAGTCACCTTGAAGTTGGCAAAACTCATTATATAACTGGGCAAAGCTAATAGGAAAAATATCTGGTGACACGGTTTCCGTGATCAAAGGTTGTAATACCTCTAAGCAACAATGTTTCCAGATTTACGCACTCTGAGGAGGCTTCCACCCAATGAGACAAATGAAAGTTGTGAATTTTGAAAGGTCTTCACAAAGGAATCGCTCACATAAAAAAATGCTCTACATTAAGCAGAGTAGTGGAGAGAAAAGTAGAAAGAGAATGAATGGTTCTAGGATTGGGGAGTTTTATGAGAACCGCTGTGGAGGTCTAATACAAGGTTACCTGGAAATAAACACAACCAGTAGTAACTTAAACTTATAATGACCCCAGTGAACTTATATGATTTCTCTGGGTCCTTTGATGTTGAGAGGATTGTGTGAGATGTTGCTTATTAAGTGTCTGGCACAGTGCCTCATACATAATAAATGCTCATTTAATCCATGTAAGCTATTTTTGCCTGGTGCTGTAAGTAGCAGGAATAGAGACTGCCTATTCCTCACCCTTATAGTGAGGCAATGGTAGGTCAGATTCCAGGAGGTCAAGCAATTTAAGGGGCAAACAGCTGCAAAGTTGAAATCATAGGTCATGGAGTTGAGACTGGGTAATATTGGAAATGAAGCCAGGAGCCATGTAGGGCTCCAAGGAAATGCAGAGATGGTTATAAACAGAGAAGGGAATTTCTGAGTATGTGGAAGCAATTCTGGGTAAGGGAGAAAAATAGAGTGGTTGTAAATGGGGGAACTTCAGGGGCTGATGGCCACAACTACAATGAAATAGACAGGAGTGGCGGAGGTGCGCCAGAAGGAAAGCTTGTAAAAGGCAGGTGAATGGTGAGTAGTGCTGGCAAGAATCCTAAGGGACACATGAGATTAGCAACTGGCGATGGAGAAAAGGTGCCTGGCTGAATGGTAGAGTGGTGGAACTAGGAGGCCTGGACCTGGAGAAGTAAGTGTGGTTGGCTGAACAAAGAAGACAAAACTGTGGTCTAGATGGAGCAGTGAGGAGCAGACAAGAGAGTCCAGCAAAGAGCAATGAGATAAGAGATCTGGGTGATGGTGGACACAAACTATTGGTGAGGAAATGAGAGATGCTCCCTTAAGACAGTATTGAGGGTAGAAGAAATAGTGTAAAACAGTGAGGTTGAGTAGATTACCAAATTATTTTTTTCCTTCCATGAAACTACGCAGTCCTTAAAGAACAGGTGTATTACTCCTATAATCATTGAAATAAATACCTTTAAAAATGTTTTGATAGATTTAATGGTGATTCAATGGCATTTACATGGTCACTGCACAGTGCAAGTCCCATGAGGCCAACAATTGCTTCTGTTTTGTTGATCTCAATGTTCTAACTGCTCAGCAGAATTCCCATCATATACGGAAATTCAATACATATTTAACAACCACTGGGCTTAGCATTTTTAAAAGCTAGTTCCTACCAGTATTTTTGGCATAATAATAAAACAGTGACACCTCTCAATAATTGAGTATATCTGCATTCCAGGCATATGTAAATTGTGCTGCCTTCTATTTGACACACACTTTAAGCAGAAGGTACTGGCGCCCTCACTTGCTAGTGGAAGAACTGAGGATCAGAAACATAACGTAACAGTGAAAACCACTCATCCTCAGATTCTTACGTTTCACTTTGCTAGAAAGAGTTGTGTTAGGATGAAGAATATACTTAGGAATTGTCAGTTCAAGATCAGCATTCTCCACCCAACCTTTGCCATCACTGGGCTTTAATGGGAAAGGAGACTGGACAGTTCCCATTGCAGCCCTCCACCTACCCAGACCTGCATTGTGAGTGGGAACAAATACGACGCTTCACTTGACCTTGTTTAATTCGCACAGCACATCTATGATGTAAGCATCATTTTCATAAGCAGACTAAAATTCAGAGCTAGTAGCAAAGGTTCCAAGGTCATTCAACTAATAATTACTGAAACATTAATCTAGGATCTAAACCTAGTTTAGTATGAAGGGACATTCGAGGCTTCTCTTTTTCCATCTTATTATAATTTCAGAATTCTCGTGTGACGCCAAACTCACCGACAGCCATGACACCCCTTCCATTCTTAGAACAAAACCCTCCTCAAGATAAGAAAATAAGGCAACTTTTAAAAATGATTTTGTTTGGCATTTAGTCCCAAGTATGTAATTTTATGTGGGATAAACAATATTACTTTAAACAGCAATGAAAAAATTAAAGTTACAACCTAAAGTAAAAACATTTCAGTATGGGTAACTTGGGTAATTAATGACCCTCTTTTATGTTTTATAAACCTTCTGTGATGTAGAAGAACCTACAAAAATAATGAGAAAGAACATTTTGTGGACAAGTAAATATAAAGGCACCACGAAGAGAAATGTGAATAAAATAACCACATTATTCAGTTGTGAAATATGTAAGACCAGCTTTAGAACTTTACTGACATTCTAAACATAAAAATGTGTGGGAAACTATAAAATTGACTAATAATTGGCTGGTCGCTTATAGAAACTGTCTTGATTTATATTTTTGTTGTTGTTTTAATCCTTTTAAGTATACTCAGTATATTCATTAAATAGTTTAATCCCATAATTTATCATCTTCACCAATCCCACCTGAGTATGATTTTTAAATAATGCTTTACATATGAGCAACGTTTTCCAAGCTGAGAAAAGACTTTTAGCTAACACGTCTGTACCCCTGTAAAAATAGAAATTGGTTTGGCAAAGAAAATGCACTCATATTAAAATATTAAAAAATAAATGTAATGCCATAAAACCTCTACCTAAGGAAAGCCGTGGAGTTAAAGCCTTCATCACCCAGATTTGGTGAGGCATGGTCTACAACACCGGTTATCTTCTCTGACAGGACACATGCAGTAGAAAGTCTTCATTCTTAAAACACCCTTACCTGAATGTTCAGGTAAATGTACTTGAGTTAGAAAACAAAATGTTAATTACTCTAATAAAAGCCCAGATTTGGATATACAAAAACAATGTGCCTTTAAGAAGTCATTACCAATTTCTTAAGCAGTGTGTATATGTGTGGGTATATTTACTGCCTATTATTTAGATCAATATTTCATCTTCTAACATAAAGGTTTTCAAATTTAAAATTAGGTGGCTAGCTCAATCCCACACAGTCTGAACCTTAAAACTACCATTGTACTAGAAATGCCATGTGGTTTACAGAAATATGTTCTAATCCTTCCTGAGTGAAATTCTAGACAAAATATACAGTGTCATAAAAAAGCATTTGCAAATATTTGGCTTTTGAACTGTATAATTCACCTCTCTATGTCAACTATGCAGCTCAAGTATGTCTGTAAACCACACATTTTCACTGGATAACAAAATACAGAAGTACGATTCTATAAATGCAGTTTTAATATTTGTTGGCTTTGCATTTTTGTGATTTAAAAATATTGAACAATTCCATTTTTTGAAAAATAAATAAAATATGCCTCTGTACATTATAAAACTACACTTCCCTCTTTGTTTTATCATATAATAAACAGATAGAGAGATGCAGATAAAAAGTCCTACATTAAACTTATCCCAAAAGCTGGTGATCAGGGTCAACTGAATCAGTTCTCTCATTTTATAACTAGCTCTAATTATTTTATAATTCTACATTGTATAATGTTTGAGGCCATTAGAAAATCAAACAAAACCATATGTGTAAATGTAATAGAATTTCTTTCCCCATTATTAGTTAAGATATTTTTTGCTCCTTCTGCAGGTAAATGTGTCTTCCACAAAGAAGTTTTATTTATTTATTTATTTATTTATTTATTTATTTATTTATTTATTTATTTTCAGTTAACCTTACCTATAGTCACTATCACTCTGGTATATGCAGTGAAAGTAAAATTTTCCTCAAAGGAAAAACTCAAGAACGGTAAATAAATCAATTACAGAAATTCCCATTGATATCTGCAATGTAATTGAATAAGTGCTATTTCTCTGTCCTCTAAAGGAAAGAGTTAATCATACACATATTTTTTTAGCAATTTCAACCAAATTACAAACAGCTCCAAAAGTCCCTTTTTATATCAAGCTCCAGGCGAGGAAATTCCCTTGCAGGTCACCTCCTCCATCCTTCCTCCTCCACAATTGGTGCCCTCGGTAGCTGGAACTTCTATAGATTGCATACATTGCTTGCCCAGGCTGACCAATCTCCAAGGCAGGGGTTCCCCCCCTTCTAGATACTTCGTGTTAACAGCTGGAGGGCGTTCAATCAGCCCAGCTTTGATCTTGGCTGGAACTGTAATTATTTAACATTGTTACATGGATTTCTATAATCCACCCACCATTAAATCCCTTTTACGCCCTCATCTTCCGAGGCCTAATCTGCATCGGTGCGCAAGGTTTGTCTCCTCTGCTGGTCTCATCAGGAGCCTGCATTCTCCCGCATTCCGACTGACAAATTTCTCTCTCCCTTGTACCCTCTAATGAATTCATTTTCTTACAAATTGAAAACTGCAAAAAAATGTCTTATGCATTGGTCTATTTTTAATGGCTCCCTATTGAACACCAGTAGCATCCCCCATTCACTACAAACTTCATTTTTTCCAATTCTATGGAATTGATTTACTCAGGGGAGGTTTCATTAAAATAATGATAAGCATATATTTGATTTTTAAAGGAATTTTAAAAGCATACACAATAGAAAGTAGCCAATGTTGCAACTTTTTGAAAATATGTAAGGCAGGATTTGGTAACATTTTGCACTTCCTCTTTTTAATTGAATGTATTGGGGTGACACTGGTTAATAAAATTATATAGGCTTAAGGGGTCCAATTCTATGATACATCACCTGTATATTGTATTGTGTGTTTACCACCCCATACCAAGTCTCCATCCATCACCATTTACCCCCCTTTACCTTTTTCTATCTCCCCCGCCTCCCCTTTCTGTCTGATAATCACCACCCTTTTGTCTATTATTTTTTGTTTGCTTAATCCTTTCACCTTCCTCACTCAGACCCCCGCGCCCACCCCTCTGACAACTGTCAGTCTGTTCTCTGTATCTATGCGTCTATTTCTGTTTTGTTTGCCTTTCATATTTCTCCTTCAGAAAGTGAGCTGAGCAGTTCTGGAGGGGCCATAAAATTAAAAGATAAAATTGACTGAGAATAGAAATCTCATGAGAAAAATTTGGTACAAACACCTGAAGAAATGCGTGGAGAAAGTGCCAAGAAAAGGGGAAAAGGAAAGGAAGAAAGGGAGGTAATTCAGAACAACCCCAAGGCCCTCCAAACACCAGAGTGTGGCAGAGAAAAGACAGTCCAGGGAACAAATGGAGATTTTGAGCCCTTTTTGAGCAACTATCCTGGACTTCATGGTTGAGACAGCCCTGCTATTATATTGTCTCTGTCTCTGCTATTTTTCTCTCCATGTTTTATTTCATCTATTTTAATAATTTATTCTATGATTCCATTATTCACCTTTATGTCACCCTAAATCCTTAGTGGAAGAGACTGAGCATAATGAACAAATGCCTCAATTATTTGTTTAAAAACCTAAAGTACTTTAGCACTTCATATTCAACTGAAAGTTTTACTCTAATCAAGGATGTTCAACCGACAAGACCCTGGTTTTCTGAAAAAGTTAGATATAAAACTGACTCACAATTTCTCTGGCCATTGAAAATGTAAGGAAATCCAGTGAAGAAGAAAGGAGGTTGAAGGCAAGATTTAAGACAGAAAACATTTCTGGCTATAAAGTAATAAAGACGATGATGGTGATGGTGATTCATGCTTACATCCCTCGCACAGCACTTTGGTGAGACACTTCCCAGTAATTCACTTATGCAATGCTCCCAAAACCCTCCGAAGCAGATACACAGCACTTCCATTTTGCAGATGAGAAAGTTGAAGGGGAAAAAGATGAATTTGTCCCAGTTTACTGGGCTGTTAAACAGAGGAACCAAATGCAAAAGCATTTTTCATCTCAGACTGTCTCCCCTACCGCCCCTAGAAGCTTGATGTACTAGCAGTGGGAGACTAAGTAAACTACCGCACTACCCTAACACGTAACATCCTCACCTATAAACTAGGCAGAGCCCCCTGGGCTTGTGACAATTAAAGGAGGTAACTAGTGAAATCCCTTCATGTAGTGCCTAGGGAAAAGGAAGCATGCTTTAAAGGGATGTTGCCATCCTTCATAGGAATCTGGGCTGGATCATTCCCGGCTATATTACTAGGGCGAAGATGCTCAATAGATGATAGCTGTTATGACTTATCTGTGTTTTCCAAGAAAAATACAGATAAATGATAAATTAAACACATCGTAGTAACCAAAAAGTTGGGCACTAGAAAGAGAAGCTTTAGATTTTACAAAAATTTTACTGAAGCATAAATTAAATTTAAGAAATAGTTTTAAAGAAAAGAAAACATATTTTTTTCTCGCTTGTATTTTAGGGAAGGAGGAAGACAACACTCAGTTAGGCAAAGGGACATCAAAATATGTTAGCAAATAACAGGTGCCATAATAAAAGGGCGTTCATTGTATCAAACACAGAGAGAAAGAAGTGATAATGAGCACAGTCTCTGGGGTCAAGTTGCTTAATATTTATTTCATGATTATTTGCATTATGACCTTACCTAGTGTTCTTCCCCCACTGGTCAAGAGGAAAACAATACTCCTAGAGTCATTATGAGGGAAACCTTTGAGAATTTGTTTGCTCTTATTTCCCCAAGCCTACAATAGTGAGTGGCACATGGTAAACTCTCAGTAAGTATTAGTTACTAGAGCTATATAAATAAAAAGGGGAAAGCTAAAAAGTCCACAGGGGAGGAAAATCTACCCAGAGAAGAGTTCAAGGACCTCCACATTAATTCTAAATGGGTTTTGTTTTGATCGTTTCAAGAGAATAACACTTTGGAAAAATAAATGCTTTAGATTATCTCATTTACTGATTTTACTTTTATCGGTACTTTTTATTTCTATGTTTTATGATTTTTAAAAAAGAATGTCAATGAGCTCAACAAATGAAATGTCATGAATTATACAAATTTAATAATGTCAAATGCCCAAAGGGAATCAGAAGTATTAATCTCATGTACTTTTTAAACCATACTTAAAATATTTCACATTTTTGTTATATATGTACATTTTCAGTTGATTTATTATTACTTTATTAAAATATCTGACAACTATATTTTCATTCTATTATGTTTACCTTTAAAAGTAAAAGTGTACCGTGGTTGGTGTGGCTTAGTGGATTGAGTACCGGACTGAGAAGCAAAGGGTCGCCAGTTCGATTCCCAGTCTAGGGCACATGCCTGGGTTGTGGGCCAGGTCCCCAGTAGTGGTGTGTGAGAGTCAACCACACACTGATGTTTCTCTCCCTCTCTTTTTCCCTCCCTTCCCGTCTCTCTAAAAAAAAATAAATAAAATCTTTTAAAAAATAAAATAAAAGTAAAAAATGAGTTAAATCCAGAAAGTGAAGTTAACTAACAACCTCTTTAGTTTTAAAATGTGCTAAAATATGCTACCATATATTAGTCATAAATTAGTGGCATGAAATGTTAGCCTTAAGTTATATGAGTTCTTAAAATAATTCAATTCCATTTTTCAGACAGAAAAACCTATTTTATAGAAAATTAATTTTGCCACACAATCATAATTATGATTTTTAATGAATGAATAATTTGGGCTTTTCAAAAATATCTAGTTCTTTAAAATCAAAGAATATTTTCCTACAATACATATCAATGTGAATAAAAGTACTTTTTCTGTGATTGAATGCTTTATAAAATGCCATATTTATATTCAAATGGGATATAAATGTAATGATAATCATTAAATTTAATGACTTAAAACAGTTAAAATATTTTTTCACCATGAAGAAAGCATTTTTCTTTGCAGAATAAAAATGAAGGTTCATTTTGTTTGTGTAACTGTAAGGAAACTCTTGCTTTTATATTGCTCAGAAGAATGTGTGTGTGTGTGTGTGTGTGTGTGTGTGTGTGTGCGCGCACAACCAACATTCAGGGCACAGGCCCTGAGACCGAGCTGTCCTGCCTGCTCCCCAGATGACTTTCCTGTGCTAGGGTCTTGGTGTGGGGGAACCCTCCTTCCTCCTTCACCACTTTCAGACCATGTTCAGAGAAAACATAAGCAGTTATTGACGATGCTGGCAACTTCCACTGCACCCCAATCTCTACTGAGTTTGGATCAGAGCTACTGCAATAGGCTATTGCCTAGGTGACTAATGCCAGTCCGGGTCTGATCCCTCACCACCATTTACCCTCTGTATCAACGCCTAGTGGATTGCACTCCCTCTGCCTGCCATGCTCATGGTCTTTTCTCCTCTTCTGTTTTCCATCAGTACATGTTTCCATGCTCACAGAGAGGCCTTACCTGACTTCCCAAGCCTGAGACAGGTGTCTCTCCAGGCTTCATTTATGATCTTCCATAACTTGCATGCCTCCGTTCATCAGTTTATGGTAAAATATGTTAGCAAGAAGCTATGCCACTCCCTCTCGAGATCTTTTCCTTTATTCCCCCCCAAATTTTGCAAGAATCTCCATCAGCATAATGTCTCACCACCAGCACCAGCAACCCTTCCGTTCTCCCTCAGCAGTCTCCCCACCACCCCTCCCACTTGGTGGTGGATGACCTTCCTTGCTGTTTGCTACCCCCGCACCCTGTACACATCTCTACAACGAAATCCATAGCAATGTACTCTATCTCATCATTTCTCTGCCTTTGACTTTGTGCTATGAGCTTTGTGAAGGTAGTCTAAGTCCAAACTATCTTTTTATCCTGAGTCTAGCTAGCACACAGTCCTCAATAAATGTTTGAACTAATTAATTTTATTAATTCAATGTGGGACTGCAAAGGTACAAGAGATGAAGTACAAGACTTGGCAAGCACATGTAAATTATATTTATAGGCAAATACATTACAAGCTCCAAGTATCAATCTTAAAACAAGGTTAGGAGTTTATTATAAAGACAAAGATATAATAATCCCCAAGGCCCAAATGTAGTCCTGGGGTTAAAACAACAACAAATATAACAATAGAAAAACATTAGCTACTGTCAGTTTGGATACTGTAAGGAAAGAGTATCTCTAACCTATATCAAATGTATAGTAAATTATTATATATTACTTTCAAATTTAGATATCAATCACACTAAAAGTGATAAATCTCACAAAACTCCCTACAAATTACTAGGTAGACCAGCTATTGGGAAATAAAAGTTGAAAGGAAAACATTTAAAGCCAATGACAAAAAGGTATTATGTAAAACCTGAAGATATGATAAGGGCAGAAAATAAAAAATAACTTCAAAATAATTTTTAAAAGTTAATGGGTAGTTGGTTCAGAATAATTTAGTAGGAGAGTATAAATTTCTTTGGAAGCATATACCTAAATTCTACAGTTTGAAAGATTCTTCTTTTTAATATAGCCTATTTTTATTGTGCCTACATATGCATAATGTGAAATTTACTGTCTTTACCACAGTACAACTTACAGTTAGTGGCACTGAGTACACTTACAATGTTGTGCGACCATCACCACTTTACATTTTTCAGGCCGTTTCACCGTTCCAGATAAAAACTCTATACTCGTCTCAGAACAGTCTTAATGTAAAAACTTTCAGACTTGCCACAGTTGATCATCCTAAAAAATAATTTACGATAGTTCCATCTACCTGTTAAAGCTATTCTGTGAATGCTTCAGAGTAAAAGATTCTTAGGTAAAAATAAGAGGTAAAAAGTTTAAATGAGTAATTTGATTAATAAACAGATTCACAGAACCCAAATATGTTATATATTTATTTATCAAAAACACCTCAGTCTAAGATGGTCTAGCTTCTAGTATAGAAACTCAACTGAAATAGTTTGAGTTAAAATCACTAATAATCTGCGTGGCACTGAATTCAAGGAAATTCTCTAGGTCTCAGTTATGACCTCTCAGAAGCATTTAATTGAGGCATCACTCCCTCTTACATAGAAACTATTACACGAACTCAATGTCTGGGCTTAACAACAGAATGGAGTGGATGGGGGGAAAAACAGTTAATTACCCAATCTAAGCAATCGAGAAAAGATAGACTGGGAATTTTAAAAAATGCTCCCAGGACACATGGGACTGTTACAAAAAAAATCAAACACTTATGCCTATGAGATTAAACCCGAATCTATACAAAGATCTAGACTTAACTACCAATTTAAAGGCAATGTGGGCAGGAAAGAGAAGCATATTACACAACACCACTAGTATGTAATCTACCTGATCTACAATGTGAAAAATAGTCCAGACACATGTCGGTTTCTTCAACAAATAAGTGGGCAAGAGGAGCTGAAGGCAGAGAAAGACTACTATCAATGCAAAAAGACTTAAGAACACTATCAACCAGTATGGGAACCTTGTTTGGATCCTGATTCCAACAAGCCAAATACAAACACACTTTTTTGAGTTTTAGATATATTAATTAGTGTATTTTATGTGTTATAATGATATTGCTGTTATGTTTAAAACAAAAGTTCTTATTTATCAGTGAGACACATCAAAGCTATGGGTGAACTAACATGATTTCAGCAAGTTGCTTTAAAATACCACCCCCCAGATTAAGAGCAAACTGATAAAACCTGATTGGCAGAATGTTGATAACTTTTGAACCTGGGCAATGGTATGTGGAGACTGACCATCTTCTTCCCTCTTATCTTATGTTTGTTTGAAACTTTGAATATTAAAATACAAAAATTAAAAATAAAAAAATGCTTGTTCTTCAAAGAAGTCATTATTCACTTGCTTTCTACCAGACTATACTAACCCAACTCCTGAAAATATGGTTTTATAGTATCACGTATGTTTCTTCTATAGAAAAACTATCACAAATGCAATATCAAAAAAAATCATTATCACAATTTACATTGTCTTGGGGAGCATAAACTCTTAGGCAGAAACCACTCTGGCTTATGTGCTGCTTCACATTCTAGAGTCTGGCACAGGGCATTGCATGTAGTTGATACTTGAATAAATAAATGTTTGCCCCAAATAACCAATTAATCTTGAATGCAGTGTACCCAATCAGTAATAGCCTTCTAGTTCCAATTTGTGGTCCACTGATAGCAAGTGTATGTGTACACTTGAATTTATTTGTACTTGCACTTATTTTCCATATTTTTATGTACTTGCATTTATGTTCCATATTTTTAAAGTACTTCTAATGTATGTCCCTGTGTTGGTCTTAACCTTCTGAGCCCAATTAAGTCTTTTTTCTAAACCAGACAAAATAAAAAAAATCACAAAATTTAAAGTTTTTACTTCTTTTAAATTTCTAGATATGAAAGTCTATCATATTTTTAGGTGTCTTTTCAGGGTACTGAGTCAAGGGAAACAATCAATGTCCATAATCCTTGTTCCCCCCAAATATCTCCTGCATTCATTTTAATGAGAGGCTATAAAAGCGAGAGTAAAGATGTCTCATATATAAATGCCTACGGACTGGTAGTGGCTTCCCAGAGTGCCTAGCTGAGAGGAATTCTAAGCTGAATTATGGTTCAGTGGGAAAGAGAATAGAAGTTCTATTATTGGACACAAACAAAATGAGTAGTTAATCAAGATAGCCAAGCAATGGAATTCTTTTTAAATAGCAATGTTAGCATTATATTTTAACTTATAATATACAGAAGCATATTTAATAATCAACTTGATGATGTAGGACCTAGACTACTTATTGGTTTACGGGCCACTGGTTGGTGTTCCATTTACATCAAAGACAGCCATGGACTTAAACTACAGTTTATAGTTTGTTTCATTAGAGCAGAGCGAGGATATAAAAGCACTTGCAAAACCATCTAAGTGTAGTTTCTTTTAATACTTTTTATTCTTTTAAAAATTATTTTACTGTCATTCAAGTACAGTCATCTGCATTTTTTATGAGTTCCCCCTAATTTTTCAAAGTTGCCTTGTCCACACCTAAAATGTTTTTTAGTAGCTTTTCCTTATTCAGTCTTAAAGGTTTCAACATGTTTGACACCTTGACTATATCTTCTTTTTTTCCAAATATATTTCGATGGTTTAGACAATATTTAAAATCCATGAAAAATTACAGTAAGACGTCTAGTTACAAGTGGTGACTCATGATTGCTTTTCAGCTTCAGGACACTGTATTAAGTTTGCTAGGTTGCCATAACAAAGTACCATAAACTGGGTGACTTAAATAACAGAAATGCATTGCCTCACAACTCTGGAGGCTTCAAGTCCAAGATCAAGTTATCAGTAGGGTCAGTTCCTTCTGGGGCTGTGAGAGAGTGTCCTATGCTTCTCACCTACCTTCTGGAAGAGTCCTGGCCATCTTTGGCATTCTTGTCTTGTAGAAGCATCAGCCCAATCCCCGCCTTCATCTTCACATAGTTTTCTCCTAGTGTGCTTGTCCTTCTCCAAATTTTCTCTTCTTTTAAGACACCATTCATTTTGTTTTAAGGGCCCACCCTACTACTTTAGCATGACCTTGTCTTAACTAATTACGTCTGCAATGACCCTATTTCCACATAATATTCTCAGGTACTAGAAGTTAGGACTTTACCATATGAATTTTGTGGGGAACAAAATTCAACCCCTAAAAGCCTCAATTAGTAAGTTTTAGAGAAAGGGTGGAAACTGTAGTTTAGTTAAGGGGGCTTTTACTGTATTCAGTTGATTAATGAACTTTGCCACAGGAGCTGGATATAAAACAAGAAAAAAAGTTTGTCATATATTTTTCTGGGATCATGACATATTTACAAAATTTGACATTGTATTCATTTTCCAGCATGGTGTTCAAGGAAAAAGATCACTGCAAAGTAAGGTCCAAAGAAAATTAATCTCAAAATCATTATCCTTTAACTTGAATCTCTCAATTAAACTTATGAACACTAACTAGGTGTTTGCAAATTCTACAACTAGTTATCTAAATATCCTTAATTCTCATTCTCATACAAATGAAGAAGTATAAATAATAATAATAAGCAAATTGGTACATTTTATGCAGCTCTTTATAACTCAAGGACATCTCTTTCCAAACCATCAATAAGCACTTTGTCTTCAATCTGTCTTTTTTTAAAAAAAATTTGGTTGGGTTTCTATGTGCCTTAATTTTATGTGAATGCAAACCGAAGTAAGGGAGTAAGATAAAGAGAACTTTTTTACTCTGTTTATGCGGTATTCTGTTCTACAATGAGTAAGGCTTTCATCTTTTAATCCGATATCCACTTAACTACACTATAGAAGATTTATTTTGACCCCCTCTTGTGTCATAAGGAGCTCAAAAGTCTGTAGCAATTTTTGATACTTTGTTATAATGTTTTCCTGACCCCCCATGTCCTCCCCCCACTCCCTCTCTCTCTCCTCCCTGCCTCATTTTCATATGGACACAAAGCTTTGGGATAAAATGATGGTTCATTATAGTGGTACAGAGCTCTTATCTTCATCCGGCAAGAGTCATTTCCTTCCAAAGATTGAAATGCAAATGTGAAAATTAATGATAACTGCATTATCTGATAGCAGAGATAATACCAATTCACTGTCAGAGTAATACACAGTCATTCTACGATTTCCTCCGCTTCTCACAATATTCTTCTTACTGTCAGACTATATCTATGGTTAACTATGTTTCATAGGTTTCTGTTAATTTACTTCAAATGGCATTTCCCAGATCTTATATCTACCACATTTTCCCAATCAAAAAGGAAACGAAATCAGAACTGTAATCTCCAAGCTCTTCTTTGGACTAACTAGTAAGGAGAAAAAAAAAATACTGTATCATTAGTATGTGCTTCTACCTCACAGGGGTCTTCCAGCTACCATTCTACTTTATGCAAAACACGCCGCATCTCTTTAGTTTAATTTAAGCCACAGAGTGGACCCAGCCCAGCCATCTGCATGCATCTGTAATACTGAACAGCAACTGAGGGAGGTGACTTACTTATGACTCCTGGGCCAACAGCTAGTCCGGATGCAACAAGTACGCATATTTGATCTCATGCGAGACAACTCTTCCTGAAAATGTATTCACACTCAACTTTCTTTAGCTGAATTATGTTTCAACTCTAGCTGAATAGAAGATAGTTATTATCACCCTATGGTGACGCCTACATAACAAAATTTCTTTGCAAAGGTAATTCACTGTACAAATGTTTAACGAGGGCTTGTCATCTACAAGGCATTGTCACAGTTACTAAGGCACAACTGCCATGATGATACTAGAAGTAATATTAAAGGCTATTTATTGAGCATGTATAAAGCTTTGAGCTTTATGTTTTACATAGAAAATATCATGAAGGAGGTAGTTATTATTACTATTAACCTCATTTTATAAACAAGGAAACTGGGGCCTTGGTGAAATAATAACTTAAAGTCACACGATCAATAACTGACAGCATAATATAAATGGAAAAATATTTTTGGCTTTCTTCACTTGTTACACTGCCCAAGAGTAAGTTACCTCTGACAGAAAGTCAGATTTCCATTTACCAATGTAGAACAGTGATTTTTCAACCGATGTGTCACGAGAATTTTTAAAACATGCAATACCTGACTACTTAGTCAGGGACACTGACCTCTCTTCCCTGACACTGTCAAACAGAAAAAATGACAACGGCCAACACAATAGTCATCCAGTGTGAATGAATCAAAATTATACCTCTTTTTTGGGTCAGATCCACAAAATAATTTTTGCTCATATATTTTTAGTAATTAGTTTATGTGTGCCATGAGATGAAAAGGTTGAAAACTGCTGATCTAGAAGCAAGTTGTAATATTCTATAATATATGATATAAAATTATTCACAATTTTATTCTATTAATTTACCAAATACTCATTTCGGGGTCTAAGTTTCTACTTTATTTTGATTAAAATGCTCCAAGTACTTAACATATAAATACAAAATCTATTTAAATAAAAGTATATGCTTAGCTTGAAAAGTTCATGTCAAAGAATCCTAAATGACTGCTTACTTGAAATTTTATATCTGTGTATATTTTCACTAATACACATTATTTGGGATACATGTACTTACTTATTCGCACAAATTGAGGACTGTGGTATGTTCCTTTATTAAGCTCCTGGAAAGTTCAATTACAGCTGCTGTAAGTCTGATGGTGAGACCTGGATTCACTCAGTATTAAACCAGAGAAATCAAATCATTCACTATTCCCGACTGTAAGAAGCAGTAACCATGTTTTTAATAACACAGCCTAGAGAGTTAATATTCTTAGGAGAGCTGAGGTAAGATGTGACTTTTAAGGTGCCCATTTCATGGAGGCAAACAATGAATTCTCTCCCCAAAATCTCCTTCTACATTGAATGTGATTCCAAAGATTTTTCGTAAAAGAGAGAGCCAGAGATGTAAACACTATTTTCAAAACAGGGCCAGCGTTCTACCTGTCGGCCGTTATGAGAGGTCCTAGTGAGGGAAAACCATTGACATCAGGCAAACCCCATGCTCTTCTGAGCTGTGTGCTGGATACTTTCTACACATCATCTCTTTCAAATTCCCCCCCATAACATTGTGTCAGGCAGTTGTTTTTCTTTCCATTGTAAGGACAGAGAAACTGAGGCCCTGGTTGTTTAAAATGCCTGAGGTCACCAGGACCCAAGTGTCAACATGTGATCTCAAATACAGATCTGCCTGACTCTGTAATTCGCACATTTTCTTTAGAACATAGTTTAGACCCTTCTCTACTTCCTAGCTTGACATGCTTAATTAGTGCATCAGTGACCTAAACAACACATGAATAATTAAAAGAGGTTAAAGGAGAGAATGGCATCAAAAGGAGAGCAGGCAGCATTATGCTTTGCCTTTGGACTTCTCTCTAGCAACTTTCACAATAATTAGTACATAATTACTACTTATTGAATAATTAAATGTATAAGAGTATTTGGAAACTGAAATACTGCAAGGGTGATAAAACAGGAAATTTATGAGGGTAATGAAGAAAAGAAGAGGTACTTACTTAATGAAGGCAGAAATGATATTAAATATAAACAAATATAGATGAAAAGGAAGAAGATTGGATAACAAGTACCTATGAATTAGATTCCAAGCAAGGTTGTGTCAGGAAAAAAAATTTAAGAGCAAGAAGAAACCCTAAAACTTGAAGGTTAGACATACTGAAATAATGAGGTAGCGATGTTTACATTGTCCCAAATTTTCCTAGCTTAGTGTGGGGCTAGCTGTCCATTCGAATAGTGAAAAATGCATAAGAACTTGACAAAGATTTAAATAAGTCACACATAATTAAACATTAAAGAATTTTACCATAGGAAGGTTTTCAAATGTAAGATGGATTTTGTAAAAGTTGTTTAGGTTTCACGTGATCACAGGACTTCACAGAAGTGTGAGCAATTACTAAGTGTAGCCTTAGGTAAATAACAAGGGAAATAGTGTGCACAGGAGAGTTTGCATTGCATAAAAACAGGACACTTCAGATAGGAGGTGATTCATTACTGAACTGAGCCATCAAGAAAGGCTGTGGAGCCGTCTTCAATCAAACTCTTTAAAAATAAGGTAAGCCCTGATGTGTCCGAAATGATGTCGGCTCTATGCCTCAGATTCTTTAGATAATTTCCTTGTCCTATTATCCTGTCTAGTTTTAGAGAAAATTGTCCTTAAAGTGACTATCAGAATTGGGGGGAAGGGCCTTAAAATCAGGAGGCCTTGAAATCACACCTGGATTATTACCTGCTCTCTTAAACAATAATTACAAACTAGATGCCTAGCAGTACAGAAGCTTACCCTTTGTGGTATCAGATATACCACTATGGGGCTTTAAGAAATGCTGGAAGAACTTTCATGGGACCTGCTTCAAGACTCAACAATTCCAAAGCCATGATAATGATGATTAGCATTTTACGTGGATGGTCTAATATCCTCCTCACAAAACCCATAATATTATTTTCTACATTTTACAAATGAAGATATATGCACACAGAGAATAAGCTAATTGCTAAAAATAGCCCAGCAAAAGAGTGGCAAATCCAGAATCTGAGCCTAAATCCTTAGAATCCAGAGCTCATTTTCTAACATGTTTGGAAATGGCCACTAAAACCCGGACCATTTTATCTCAATGAAGTTGAAAAACATCAATAATGTTGTGCAAATGACAAAAACCGGGGTAGAGATATTGATGCCATCCCCATTTATGCAACAGCAAAACAACAAAATGATCCCTTGTACTTTCTCCTGACTGAGGGAAAGAAATAGAAATAGTCCACCTTAAAAAGTAAATATCCAACAGTATTTTTTATGAATGAACTTCATTAATCAGAAGATATAAAATAAACTGTTTTGTTAAAAATTGTTTTATCGATTTTATAGTATATACAAATTTTTTTTCTCACCTACATACCCGCTTGAAGACATATTTTTAAAGTTTTCACATATTCATATGTGCACAAAAAATAACATTTTCTCCAGTGTCAACAAAAGAAAATTTTCATTGAATCATCTAAATTAAATAAATTTAATGTAAGAGTGAAAATTTTCATCCTGAATGACAGCATCATGCTCCTCAATATTTTTTTCTACCTTTTTTTTAATCAAAGGAATTCTTCCCTAAATTGAGAAGACAAAAGCATTTTCCAGTAAGGTGAGAATGCCAGAAGTCTACATTTTCTTTAAAACTCTTAAGCTATGGTATTATTGAACTTCAACTATAACTGGAACCTAGTCAACAAAAGAAAAAAGCAAGCAAAATATAACCAGAGACATTGAAATTAAGAACAACCTGACAGTGACCAGAGGGGAGGTGGGAGGAGATAATGGGGGGAAGAGTTTTCAGGAACAAATGTGGGGGATACATGGCCAAAACCAAGGCAGGATGTGGAAGCAAGTGGGGGAGGCGAATTTGGCTGGGGTGGGTCAGAGGTAAATGCAGACAACTGTAATGGAACAACAATAAACTAATTTTTAAAAAAGAAACAAATATAATACATTTTGACCCAAAATCACGTGCAACATGCTATAGTAGACAGAAAACAAACGTTTGTGTGTATCATGAGTAACATTAGAAAGGATGGCATAATAATCAGATATATTGTATCTTCATTTTTGTTTGCATTATATTTTCCAGCTGCAGGTTTCAGAAAGTTACCACTGGAGTCCCTCTCTTCATCCACAGCAGAAAGCAGTTTGCAACGTCACGCAGGGGTGAAATGTGACTGAAATATAGGGATCTTTCTTAATGAAAAATGTTACTGTTTTGGAAATTATGGCTAAAACTATTTTGAAACTTACTTATGGTCTTAAGTTCTATGACATAATGGTATCCATTTATAAATATACCATCAGTTGTAAATTACTTTGGCACCAAATATAAAGGTTTTTTTCCACGGAGTTTTTATGAGCAATATGTATTTACATAAAATTTTATTGGTGTTTTGGAGTATTTCAACCAGTTTTTGTTTTTTCTCGAAATGACTAGATGTCAAGATCTTTAAAATTAAATTTAATTTTCATTTATAAAATGAAAATGTTGCCAAAACCCTGAATCTAAGGGAGGTAGTATCTGTTGGTATTTTCTAAACTTCTAAATACATACTGAGATTCAATCTATGACTTAAAATATGACTAAAATGAAAATATTCTATTGGAGTATCATTGTTTTTTTGTTTTTAAGCTTTAAAATAACACCCAATTTGAATGCAGATAAAGCATAAAGATTTCTGTTCAAAGAAAAAGCAAGTAGAGTTGACTAATTCTTACATGAGTATGAAAGAAAACAAAATGAAGATTTCAAGCTGAGGTAACACTTTGGTTTTATAGTTTATGAAAAAGATAACATTGTTAAATAATAGTGGTTAGTTAATCTCCTGTATATAACCAGTATAGACACAAATAATTTTTAAAAATCAGATTGAGGTGGTCAGGGTTTTATAACTTAAATAAAATGTAAGAAAAAGGAGTGAATTTCCAATAGTAGCAACAGATGGCTGAATTTTTAATTTTATGTCCTACCTGGTCCGTCCCAGTCACCTGCCTCTACTCCAGGCTGCCCTGGCTTTTCTGGCTGCGTGTCCCCATCTGACTCTGCCGCCTCCTGAGCTCCTTCTTCGTCACCTAGAAAACACCAACACACAGAGAGACCGGGAAATGAGTAAAGCCCTCTCTGATACTGAATTTCTCACAGAGGGATGGAAGTGCTTAGAATAGGTCTAATTACATATTTGTTACATGCATTGTCATTGTACTGACAAATGTCCACAGTTAATCATTTTGATATCTGTTATAGTTTTATAATAAACAAAATCAGCATTACTCATCAACAAAGTTAATTGCTATGAAGAATAAAGAACATTTCCATAAAGTTTTTTATTTACAGCTATTAATATTACACATAAGAATAAAATGTAAAAAGCAGTATGTACTTTTTACAGTGTTCTCAATACAGAAAACCTTAATTCACTTATTTCTAAGTTATAATGTTATAGAGTCAAGATGCTCCCGACAAAATTAAATCTCATAGAAAAAGACATATTTATGCTTTGGGTTGAATACAGGTTTCCCCCCAGCTTTAGGCTTGCTAAAGCTAGGTCGTATTTATTTTTAAAATGGGTCTAAAAAGGCCATAATTAAATGATTAGCATATAAGATGAATGAGTAACTCAGTCTTTACAATGCAAGAAGCTACAGAGTTATGCTTATAATAGAGTGAGTGTACCCAGTCTGTACAATTCCGTACCTTCATATCCACATAATAAAAGAAAAATGTAATACTTTTTGAGCCAAATTATAGCTATAGCAATGAAGGAGAAACATATTAACAATGCAACCACATTTTAAAAGTAAAAATATAATTTATAAGTACCTTCATTTTAAGTGATAATGTAACAAAGTATGTGCTTTAAAGGAAAGTAATCCACTTTAACAGGGTGCACATAAAAATATTAAATAGAACCTTCCTATAAATTATAATAGAGATCTGAAAACAGAATAACAAGAAAATGTGACATTAGAAATAGAAAGAATGAACACTAAAAATATGGTAACTACATCTTGAATATAATAATGCTAAATTTTTAAAATTAAATTGCTTGCCCTCTGAAGCATTCAATAATTATTTTCCATAGAGTTGCCCAAATCTTGAATAGTTTTAAATCTTTATATTATACAAACAATATACCAAATTTTTAAAGTCTTTCCAAGTAACCTACAAAATGCAGAACTTTCAGGAATCCATTATTACTACAAATGATATTGATGTGATGTTAACAGGACTTCTGCAAGAATTTGTATTATTCTTTCTTTAAATTGACTCATTTTATAACATATAAATATATTTTAAAAAGCAAGAACTTTATATGACTGCTACAAATGGAAAATCAGTATTAGATGTCAAAAATAGAGGTTAATAAGAAAACTAGCTTCAGCAAAAAATAAAAGTAACACTATTATATTCTAGCCACTATGTCTGTCTAGACTCTGCATCTCTAGTCTCATTTCATTGTAATACAAAGGAAGAGTAGCAAATGGTAAGGTATTTAAGTCATAGTAATATGGAGTTGAAACATTATCAACGAAATACAAAGAATATCAGAAACTTGAAAACTTTCTCACCCATTGATTCAATGCTATTTAATATAGTATCAGTGTACCATCTTAATCGTCTTGAGGACTCCGGGGACACCTGACCCAATTTGGGGAAATACTCACCTATCCCACACTTTATTTTTCATGGGGACTAGAATCTATCACCTAGGTAAATGATCTTTTCATTGCTTTCCCACAGACTGAGTATTTAACTGAGGGCACTAATGCAGGGCACTTTACAAAGAAAAATGTCCTCCCCAACAATGGAGTAGAGAATGCAGCCCATAGTTTTTAAACGGCATCCACTCCTCCCAAGCACTCTTCCAGCCTCATGAGTCTGAAACATAGGGACAGGAATACGAGAGGGGACTCAGCAGAACATCTAACCCAGATTAAACAAATTTGCGGGTTAGGAAATTGATGCGCAGATAGGTCAGTAACAATATATGGTCTTATGGCTCCTGTGTTTATTTCTGCATAAGTCATCTCCCAAAGCTTTCCATACCTCAGCCACCGAGCTTTCCCATCTTCTCAGGGACGACAGGTTGAGGCACCTTTAGGTAGATCTCTTTCCCCCCACAGCAGGACAGTAGGGTTTATGGGGAGAATGGAGAGGCCACCCCAAAGCAGCAGTGTGCAACATTAGGGACAAAATTCGACTCCCCCACCTGCTGGTCTGGCATTCTTTCCAAACAACGTTTCTCACCTCCCACACCCCACCACAGCGGTCCAGGAGAAAACCATTCACAGCTGAAAGAGACGGATAATAATTCCAGAGCAACACATAAATGAGCATGCATGAGACCATTCACAGATCTAAGGTCCCAGAGAACAGAAAGTAAAATCCTGAGCAGAATTACTTGGAAAAGTTAAATTTTATATTTGGATATTAATAGTTTCCCCCTTATGATCACACAAATAAGTAAATCTTCAAATTTTATTATTATGTTTAAATTGTTGGAAACGTGGTTCCATGCAAAATCCAATCACTTACATTTAAAAAGCATATTCTTGAAATACATGAAAATATATTAAATATATTTCAAATATATTGAAACAGTGAAATATATGAAAAAGAAAACAAATTACTTTCTCTTAAAAACCATATAACCTAGTTAAGGAAGAAAGTTAGTATGCATAAGAAAGGTGACCCCCTACAAAACCAACCATCGGAGCAGTTTATGAAGAATTCCAAATGAGAACAATTAAGATACAGAAATTCAGAGGCCATAAGCACAAAATAACATTGACCAGGGAGAACCTAACATGATTAATGTTGGAGTCTCCCTTCGTGCTGAAGTCAGTGTGAAGCATCAGAGTCATTTCCGTGGGGGGCTGACAGGACCATGTGATGTAAGCACGGCAACCAACACGTATCTATTGAGTTTCTATGAACACACCTCGTCAGACCTCTGGTCTTTGATTTTTGTCTTACTCATTCTATAGCAGCACTAACTCATGTCTCAGATATGCTTGCTCAAAATTCTCATGAGACAATAGTAAACTCTACTCTGAAATACTTTATTAGGCAAAGTACATGTTTGGGAGGAAAAATAATGACAAATATAGTGAAAAACAAGCATATTTGGGAGACTATATGAGAGTAAGTACAACGACAAAAATTAGAAGTTGAAAGATTTCACTTGAATCTATACGTGTTCATCTTTCTTGAATAGGGGTGATATAAACCATTCTTTATGGATTAAAATACTTTTTGATTCCTAGGCACTGTGCCAACTACTAAGAATACAAAACAAAGACTAGCCCTTTTCTCACACAACTTGCAGTCCAGGACAGTGACAACTCAACAGACCACAGCCTCATGTGATGGACGCGTGGATGGGAGCGGTTCGGGACTTCACAGGAGCACACAGGCATGACCCCTGACCCAGACACGGTACAGGAGAGGCTGCCTGGAGGAAAGAGCCAATAAATGCCTGAAATTTTGGAGGCATGATCTTAGATGAAACTGAACTCTATGGGTAAAATGTCCTGAGGCTCCATTTTTCAGATTAAAATTAAGAGCCACTTTCCCAAAGATTCCTTTATGAAAAACATTCTAGTAATTAAGTTCTTGTGGAAGAAAAATGGCAGCTTGAAGGTGGTGAAACTAAAGACATTTCAATGATGCCAGAGTGGGATCCAGATGAAGTTTTAAGATGCCAAAGAGAAAAGAGAAATATTGCTACTATGAGATGGTTACCTGGACAGAGTCCTTTCTTTCATTCAGTATAGGTCAAATTTACCCACGATACACTTACCCAGTATCACTAGGAGAAGAAAATGATAGAATGACTACAAATCTCAGCAGACCTCTGAGCATAGAGCAGCACAGAGAAATGTGGTAAATTGCTCAAAATGAAAATACTGTAATACAGCTTATTAAGGGCTTGATTGAACTAGTAATTTCATATAATAAATTATTTTCATTAAATGTCACTTAACTGCCAAATCAAAACTGTAGAGCTTAGATTTCAACTTGTACCAACATCTGGAATAATACTCAGTATTGATAATCCTGATTCATGGAATGCTTTGCTCTAATTTGTTTCATAATGCAGCACATATAATCATAACCACTGAAGAAAACACTACGGAGTGCTTAATTAAAGATGGTCGTACGCAACGAGCAGCTCAGAAGGAACTGCATTTATTTAAGCCATTTGTAAAACTGGGTAAATATGTAATATACATCACTTTAATGAAAATAAATTCTGAGAGACAAGAACAGTTTAAAGTTTTCGCTTGGTTATTTGATGGTGTTTTCTTAAAGAAAGAACGCAAAAGAGGAAAAGATGACCAATACCTTAAGAATGTCATATAAAAATGGCAGACTAGGGTGTAGAACACAAAATGGGTCAGAATTAAATTTATATTCATCTCAATATCTGCTATGTGCCAAATACACAAATCATAAAGATTAATAAAGCAGATATCATATCGTGAAGCTCATATTCTGTATTAGACATAAACACGGCTACTGTTTCTTGAGCACCACACTGCACTAGCTGAGTGCTTTATGACATCACTTCAACAATTCTATCACGCACTAGTGTCCTTGTATTTCACAAAAGTAAACCAAGAGAAGTTGCTCAGGCACACTGCTAGTACGTGGCAGGACCAGGAACTGATCCTGAGTCAGTCTGAATCCAAAGTCCGTACTTCAAGCCCCTGATATTATATAGACTGCTGGATTTCAAACAACACAGCGCAAGATATGATTATAGCTGTTTTCCATACACACACACACACACACACATATACACACACAAATATACATATGCCTTGTTTCTTCATTATGCTTATATATCAAAATGAAATTTTCAATGGATTTAATCTTTATAAGTATTATTTTTTCTGAGGTATACAATTCAGTTGGGACTTAGCAAAATCAACTACACACAGAGGCTTAATCAATAACCATTGCTCACTGACCAGTGAGGTAATTAGATTTTGGTTTCATTCTTTTTACCATCATCCACTGCAATAGCATTAGATTCACTAATTAATTGCTTTCAGCACACTGTTTCTATTTAACAACTAAAATATATCATATTTTTCAACTTTTACAGCCTTCATCTTCTAAGTTTATCTCAGGAAACTAGCTCTCATTTTTATGGTAATGTTTTTACCTAATTCATTCTTAATCTCCTTCCTAATGAAAAATGAAATGATTAAAAAATAATTTAATTGAATATGAAATCTCTGAATTACTTTAAAAAAACACTATTTTCCCTTCACAATAGAAACTTGCTTCTTCCCTATCAATAAATTTGTGCTCATGGAAAATTTATAAACAAAACTTCATTTTGGTATTAACCCAGTTCCAGCTTCTTGATTTGAATGGAAATGACGATACTGACCATAGTTTTTTAACTTCTATCCATTTTTTTATATTTATATGTTTAAAATCAGCACTCTAGAGCAGCTTATGAAAAATGGCATGAATAATTAACAGCCCACACAACAATAACAAGTTTGTTAAGATACGGCTTTGAAAGTTTCATCGGTAAAAAGAGGGAAGCAAGAGAGAAAAGGATGCTGGAAGGAGAGTTACAGAGAGCGCTAAGAATGCATTTGACATCCATTCATTTCCTTGCTAAATTCTTTATTCACATACTTTTAAATAGAAATTTCAGTGTATTTTTAGCAAAATGCAAACACCTTTAATGGGATAATCACTAAATATATCCAGAAACCAGTTCATAAAAAGATGAAATGGAATAAATGTCAAGCGGTAACAAAATCTATAACATTTCTAAAATTATGGCTATGGAGTTAATGGTTTTCCATCGCAAGATTAAACTCTTTTGTTGCTCTTTTAAAAGATATCATGCATATTTTGTGGGCCCTTCTATTTTTCTTAGTCTAGTTTTCAGAATCAATGAGAGCCCTATAGGAGGAAACTGAAGGTGTTATTGAGCAATATAATACACAGCACAAATGACTGGGGAAAGTGCGCTGGAATGTAGTCTTTGAAACACTTGAAACAGGATCTTTAAATTCCATATTAGGTATTGTTGGCAAGGTGGTAAAAGATGGGGATCCACTTGACAGACAAAAATAATTTCAGAAACACCAACAAACACCTTTTCACTGAAAGGTAGATATTCCCATTGGAATTCAAGATTTGGCATCTTCTCAGACAGTCACTCTTGCAGCACAAAAGAGCAGCAGTGTTTGAAAGCAGTCATGCAGCCAAACAGCCTTCCTCAACCCTGCTCTTTTAATCCACGTAGTTCCTATCAATAGTAACCTCTTACAGAAATTCCTGTACAATATAACTATTGAACTTTCTTGACTAGGAGTGCTACTGTAGCTGTTAGGCATCCCTATAATGTATTTTGCAATCAGCTAAATCATCAAAGTATTTTTTAACAATGAGCAGTTCAGAAGTGACAGATCTACTTTCTTGTTCACAACTGCTTATCAGAGAAGAGATATCACATATGTTTTCCAGGTGCTTCCTATAGTTAGGGTACCTTCACAGAAGCCGCTCATGAAAGATAAGGTCGTAAAAGAGATGAAAAATGTGTGAGCTTCATACACTTATGGTTTTATCATCAGACAAGATAGCTTTGGTTAAAGTACTTTAACAGTCAAAAACAGAAAACTACAGCTCATATTGAAGGGTGAGGGCATTTACGTTTAAGATTCCGTTTTGTTTGCTTCGCCTAATAGTCTCACAATATCTTTTGGCCTAAAACAGCTGTTTGGTTACCAATCATCCAAACAAAAATGTCATGTTAAGTTAACTCTGCATTGCCAAATTAGAGACACAGTCATATCTCCAGATGCAAAAATAAAAACATGTAATGATTTGTTGCTAAGTACCTAAAAGGAAAACTAGACATTTCAACAGAAAAGAACAGGTTTTTTATTTTGTGGATCCCTATAATGGTGTCTGACTCAAGTCTCCTTTCTACTTACTACAAATGTAAAGAAAATGTAGGATTTTTGCCAAGTTTTGGATAGTTATACTCAGCAAAGAATAAATTTTTAAAAAGCAGGCCATTTCCTTGTAACATATAATAGCCTTCTCATTTCCCAGGCTACGAACAATTAAACAGATTCAAAAAACAGTGTCCACATTTTCTTTTGTTACACATTTTCAGACCCTGGATGAGAAAACATCCTAAAATAATTGATAACAGTGGTCCAGGGATCAGTCTTATTTTGAAAAGAAACTCAACCTCTATATTCAATGGGTGATGACTCTAATTTGTGGCATTTTATTATAGCCAGTAAGGACACATATTGAGAATACTAACATTTATGGTCACTACAGTAAATAAAAGTCACATTAAAAGTATTGATAATTTAGGAAGAATTCTTTCCACAGTACTGAACACTTGTCCTTGATGTCAATATCATCTGTCATATGAAAAGGGTTTCTCTCAATCTTGAAGTTCATTGAGGAGTTGGGGCCTAAGGGGCATTTCCACCAGTTAAAATAAGGCAAATTCTTAGCAGTATATTATTCAAAAACAATTTATTCTTCATTGTTTCTCTCAGAGAGTACTTGAAAAAGTCAAATATATAAGAAAGTATGGAGGAAAGACATCTTAAAGATGTTTTTACAATATGTATTGAAAATTTGTATTTAAATATTTTTTTATTTTCTCTTCCACTGCTCCCCCACTCCAAAAATTTAAAAAAACACCTCAAAACATAAAAATATTGCATCTACTGTATTTCATTTGGAGGAGGATTCTACACAATAAAGACACTTCTTGTTCCAAGGAAAAGACAAATAATGTCTGGTAGCCTGGAAATGAGGAACCATAATTTACTTATTCACAGATCTGTCCTGCCATGAAGAAATCACTATCTCTTTAATTTGCTGGTCTCAGTCATCTAGCTTCGAGCCCAACATTCATTTTAGGAAGTCATTATCATCACCACCAATGACAAAAGGTAAAGTCAAACCTCAGTCTCTGAAACTGTGTCCACAATAAGCCAACCTAATCTACACAGAAAGATCAAACCAGTTGGAGAAGGTTTATCTGAACATTGTTCTCCATATAATTTTATCATTTAGTCTTTCCTTTTAACAAAATGATTCATTCCAGAGACACTATTCCTCTCTCATAATCCACTAAAGAATATGATTCATATGCATCACTCTTTTGCATAGAGTTCTATTAATGCAATATAATTTACTTATTCTAAATAGACTTTGTCCAAGCCATATATCCAAAATTCTATGGACAATGGAGAACGCCTGATCTGGGGCAGCAACTAACAAAGACTTCAGTCTGTATCTGAACACCCTTTATCCACCACTAGCTCAAACACCCTAATAATGAATGACCCTCACAGCTCACAAGTAGGCCATAACCTTTATTTCTCTCAATGAACTCTGTTTTTTCTACTGCTTGACCCTTGAAATTATATCTTATGCTTCCATTTTCTCTTTCTACTCTTGGGCTTAGGGGAAGCTCAAATTGCATTTAATGTTTCAGTTTTCAAGATATTTATTTTCCTCTCTTATGCTTCCTCTCACTATTTCCTGTCCTTCACCCTATGCTCATCATCCTTCCTGATCTCTCTGGCCGGTACCTCTCTCTCCTGGGTCAACTCACACTACTGTGCCCATTCCCTCTTGGGATGCTCACCAGGCTGTTCTTGACCTCATGCTGTTCCCTCTCCCTGAGACCCTATTACTTCATTTCACCTAGTGAATGCCTATTCAGCATTATATGCCGTCTCAAGTTGGCCATTCTTAAGGACAATTCCTCTGAACATCCTTACTAGGTCAAACCACACTGTACCGCTTGTGTGATTTTATCAATGTCTGCCTCCCCATTATAATTCAAATTCCAGGATAGCCAGAGCCTGCCTTGTGTCTTCTCACATGGTATTGACACACATCTCAGAACATCTGATGTAGTCTTAGGTTGGCAAAAGTTCTTTTGGTTTTTTCCTTAAGATGGCTCTGGTGACACTTAGCCGTATTTTCAGACCATAAGATGCAACTAGGTTTTAGAGAAGGGGAAAAATTTTGAAGCAAAATATGTGGTAACATATTTAATAACATAAACAACATAATATTTCACCAATGTCAATGTAAACAGGACTCAACAGCAGCATTAACAACCATTATTCCTCCCAAATTGGGTGGGGCAGGGGGCTCTTATAGTCCAAAAACTACAGTAGTTATTTTTAACTTCACTTGAAACAATTTTGTTAGATTGTATTGTGACAGCTGTCATATCAGGGTACATTTAAAAAAACATCAAAATTGGTGAATTTTTGTGTAGCCATTTTAATTTTGAAGATGGAAGAAAATAAGCAACATTTTAGCATATTATGCTTTATTATTTTAAGAAAGGTAAAAATGGCATTGAAATGCAAAGAAAAAACTATTTGTGCAGTGTATGGAGAAGGTGCTATGACTGATATAAAATATCAAAAGTGGTTTGTGAAGTTTTGTGCTGGAGATTTCTCATTGGATGATGTTCCGCAGTCTGGTAGACCCATTGAAGTTGATAGCAATAAAATCGAGACATTAATTGAGAACAATAAACATTGTACCATCCAGGGGTTGGCTGATATACTCAAAATATCGAAAACAAAAAAAATTATTGGTGAAAATGAAAGATACGTCTTTTATTTTACCGAAAAACCTAAATGGACTCTTTGGCCAACCCAATAAATATTCAATAAATACTTAATCAATTGGCTAAAACATGAATGTGGAATGCATTAACTACCACAAGGCTGTGAGTCATTAATTATCCCAATAATCAAGTAAAGACAAAAAACCATGCCCTTTGCATAAGCTAAAAACTCTCCATAGTAACAAAATTTAGAGTCAACATGTGGCCACCTGATAAAAAAGGACTACATTTCCCAGCCTCCCTTTCAGTGAGATGGACCACTACTTAAGACTATGCTCTGGACAATGGGGTATAAGTGGGAAAGTCTATAAAAACTTCCAGGATTCTATTCTTACTGTTGAACCTAATACTAATGAAGTTTTCAAATTTGGGGGGAAGGAAAGGGATTCTAGGTCATGTCAACTACATCCCCAACTTAGATCCATATCTAAGATCCATAACATCCACCAATAGGGATGTTCCAACCAAGAACATTATCTCAAGACCCAGTTAGACTCTTTCCCACAGGGTTTTCCCACAGGCCCTCCTCCCTTGGGGCCAGTGAGAGGTCCTTGGCTGCTGATGATAACACGGAAAAAACACAGATAGTATACACAGCATCATCTAGATTTTCAGGAATGTGGGGGAATTTTTTCTCCTTTTAATTTTTAACACATACTTTCAGGGGTAATCTGTGATCTCTTCAAGCTCAGGGCAATTTATTCTATAATAATAATAAACTTGACATTAAAATAGCCACTATAAATACTGAGACACTTTAGAAAACTTATTTGAGGTTTTCCAAAACCTAGAAACTGGAAGCCACACTTAACACCCTTGATCACTGCTGTCTCCTATGAGGTCACTGCTATTGACTGAAGGTAGCAACAGGGACTGATTCACATTCTGTGGAGCCTGAAGCTCACACAATTTGGGAGGCCCTCCTTAAAAGAACACAAAGTTACAATTACAAAATTAGGTGCAGTGCTTTGGAAGGAGTCTTTATAAGTGAGTTTTAGAGCTACACTCCACTACATTGTAGTCTTAGGTCTATCATTCAATATAAGAATATCTAATTAAATAATTTTTAAATGAACTAGAAAGGTAAGCAAGTAGATCTAATATTTATTTTGTATAATGTTAAGTGTGAAGATAAGATGTTCATTTTACATACATTTTCAAAATTCTTTCCTTTTATTAATGATCTGATCTTTTTAGAACCACCTTAGAAGTTCCCCAAAGCAACTGCCAGTATTATAGGGAAAATATTGTTTTTTTTTAAACTGGGTTTTCCTTAGAATATAAACTCTTTCCCCCTGCCCATTTTTTCCCAGTATCACTCTATACAAACAGTAGATTTGTTCCTTGTTATGAGTGACTATATTTTGCTATTCCCCTTAGTAGTGAGCCATGAGGATGGGCTACAGGAACACAGGACAGAAGGATCAAATGAGGCAGGTGCACGGGGGTGAATAGTTCCCACTATAGAATGATGCACATACCACAAGCAAGCTTGAGGAGGAATACACTGCCACCCTAATCAGTTCCAAACCAGCATTTTCTCCACTCCTTCTACATAATTTCTCGTCTCACTTGGGCTCATATTTCTCTTCACGTACTAGATGACTGTGTCTTGAAGAAATGAGAACATTCTTTATATATTCCCCTTTCTGCCTTTGTACATGCACGTATGGGCACTCACACACATCTAGGCTAAGATTACACCACCAGAAATAAACAACACAGGTTTTCAGTATCAGTTAACTAGACTGGACCATAATTTGCATTAAAAAAAACAAACTTATCTAAGACCCCAAATACAGTGTCCTGCTAATTCTATGGGAACAACAGAAATTACATCAAATCCCATTGTTGAACAGGTAGGAGGACAAAGTGTTTACACATCTGTACTGTAGATTTCCAACGTGATAAATCTCTATCTTTAAAATAACCCTTAAAGAGCCCTTCCCTTTTCACTGTCAGAAAAATATAATCACAGCCTACTGTCTGTGCAATTCCACTTTCCATCGCTGCTATGTGCAGCCACTGTCAAGTTTCAGAACAGCTCCTTGTCTAATCTTTCTACTTCTCCAGATCTTTGATACAGAACCTGTTAGAATGTGTTGCTTACTTTTCCAGTTCCTATGTTTATCTCACTTCCACTCTTACCATCTGTGGTACTGCATTTCCTTCAGAAAAATAAAAAGTTTTCACAGTGCCCAGAGCTCTCCCTGCAAACAATGCCCTATTCCCCTCTTCCTTCCTTCCTTTCTCCACTTTTTATTTGGCCTTATTTTGTGTTAAGGTCAAGCTGTTTTAAAGAGTTCACGTTGCAAACATTTCTGCAGGGCTGAAATTCCCATCCAGAGCATTTTGATGGCTATGTAAACATTCTTGCCATTTATTACTAACTTCTGCCCAAATACACACCACACACTTTGGTTTAATCCTCACTCTTCTGAATTATCTGAAAACAACTTCACAGCAAATACGCAGTGAGGAATTGTGGCTTATTCATGCCACCGAACCAGGGGAACACAGTCATCCACTAGTATAATGAGTCTAAAGAGCTTGCAATATAGCCTTCTCATTCCATCAAAATCCAGTTCTACCTACTGCAAGCCTGTTAATACTGACAGAGAGTCTTTAAAGAAATACCAAAATAACAGAAATATCTTAAGCACACCCCTAAGTCACTTACTTTAACCTTTTCTTAATTGTTGTTTTAATAAATGCCCTTATTCTTGACTGACACATCATCTTTCATACATGTTTAATTAGAGAATGCATCTTGAAAAACGAGTTTTATACTTCTATGTCCAGGCTCTCTCAGCTGTGTTCACCTCTTTCCACGAAGTTTGTATTATGATGCACATCAGAACACGGAATTAGTTCTCTATTCTTACAAGTACAATAGCCTACGTTTTAATTCAGTATTAACCTTTACTAGTTTGGTGACTTTGGCTGAGTTACTGAACCTCTGGAAGTCACAGGCGAAAATAACATCCACCCTATAGGACAGCAAGTTGATTAGAAATGATACTTGTACAGTGGGACGTCTGGTTTCAGGAGCCATCGGCAAATGAAAGTTGTTATTACCATTATTATAATTATTATAATTGGTGTGTAGTTTCAGTGTCAAGCTCTGGAATCTCACGGAACTAAAAAAAAAAAAAAAAAGAAGAAGAAGCCGAAAGAACAACCTGCATTTGTTACCAGTAGTCACTTCAGTAGCGTCACACATTCTGTTATTTTTCCCTGACCTTTCAAGAACAACAAGAAAGTGACTGGCTGTATCACTATAACTGAATCCATCATACCACAGAATTCCACATTTCCTTCTACACGTCCTACCAGAGATAAAGATTTTCCCATCAGGTAACAGATGGGCAAAATTCTTTAATACCGCCTGTTGTTTCTGGAATGATAATCAGACATGGTAAAAAATTCTTACACACTAGCAAGAAAATAGGAATTTTATATGAGGAGACTAAGAGCTTTGTGAATCTTATTTCATTTAAAAACTAAAAAATTCTAGTGCCGAACAAGTATTTTTAAATTACTGATGATGTCTAAGGATAAAAAGTAGAGGAGAAGGTGGATTCTAAGAGATCTGTTTCTCTAAAATGATAATATTTTATCTCAAATTATAATGTGATCGACAGTCAAATTCAGGGTTGTTAACTACATTAACTCTGTATGATTAAAATAAATTAGCGTTCCAGGTTTCTCAAAGCTATTCATACTTTAAATCTTCTTTTAAATAGAAATGTAAGAGTTACTAGATATAATTGATTTACAGACATTAATGTAGATCTGCATGATTTATATGTATCTACTTAATTTCAGCAAATAAAACTATCATAACAATATTTGTAATTTAAAATTGCCATTTGTATCATTACAACTTGATCAAAACTACTTTCTCCGTTCAACCTGAAACATCACTGACAAAACAACATAGCAAAGAGATGGCTTCACAAATACGTAGTTCTCCTTTACAGAGCTCAGCTAAAACAGATGACTCACTAATGCAATACTAGATGAAAGAGTCAATCAGTCATGCAAATGTCATGTCTCCTAATACCCAGATGCCTAGATTTGTATACAGAACAGGAGATTAAATAAATTCTCACTTTTCTGTGATTTTCAGCATTGTAGGAAAAACAACAAACCCACCCTGAATTTTACCAGTCAAAAAAAAAAAATGTTCTTACACTTGCAAAATCCTTAAACATAACAGTAAAAAGACAATTTTTAAAATAGTAAAAATGGCTTTATATTAACTTGCAATTTTTATTATTAACAATGATGATGATATAAAATAAGGATGTAATGAAAATTTGGGCAAATATCTCTCAACATCTTATAGGTCTGGTAGAAGCAGGATAAAGTATACTTTATTACAACGTAGAATTATTTCATAAATTACAAAAGAACTATATAATTACATATTTTATCAAATTTTAATATGTTTCAGAAAATGTCTAGCAGATTGCAAAATGATCCACTGACGGTCAGCTCACAGAAAAAAATGAATTTACTCGATCAAATGCAAGAGAGTGGTGTAATTAGCATACATGATTTGTAAAAATTATATCATCATGAGTCATTTCAACACAGCACAGTATCAATCATTTCACTTTTGTTGAAATTGTTCCGATAATATATCTGGGATCAGAGACGAAGTAGACAGACCAAGCCTGAAATAACCTTTATGTATACAAAGTCATGGACAAAATTTATACACCTTCTGGTTCCATCAAAACAAAGAAAATTCTAATGCCTTTATGAGAATAATTTGCCTTCAAATGCCCTCTCATTTTTCCAACAGTTGTGGTATAAGAAAAAATCAATCTGATTCCATGGAAAAACTATGTTTTGAGGATTTTAAGGTGGCCATAACAGAACGAAACTACAATGTTTTAAGTTTTCTTTTTGTCAACCTCATGAGATAAAATATAAATAAGATATGTATAGCCTTTATTTCTATTTTCAAAAATGAATTACTTTTCATTTTGCATTGTTGGATGACTTAAATAAGAAAAATTTAAATATTAAAAAAAAGAAGTACTGAATCCAGGAGAAGAGAGGGTTTGCCAAGGAACAATAATGTCATGTGGAGGGAGGGGGAGGGGGCGGAGAAAGGGAAGGGAGGTCCGTGCCAAGCAAAGCTGGGGGCTGTTCAATCAGCTCTATCAGGGCTCCATCAGTGTCTCCACTCCAGCCAAATCCAGAGAAAACAAGGAGTCAAAGATTCAGGTCAATAAGCTTATAGGCGATTTGCACAAACAGCTCCTCCAGCAAGGTAAAAAACAAAGTCATATTGGCTTTTCTTTTTTATTCCTTCTCTTTGAACTCCCTGGTCCAAACGTACTCTGGAAATGTCAATGTTATATGCAAGAATTTTAAAAGCTCAGCTTCTTAATCCCTTTAAGAAAAAAAGGAGCAAAGTTGCCTGTAAACATCTCCCTCCACAGGCAACTCAAAGTGATTGTGCTAGAGCCACATTGCAGATTCTGATTCCAGTTGCCCAAGCTTAGAGGAGACAAAAACCTGTCATTAAAGGCATAAAGGAAGAGGAAAGAAATCAGATTGATTGAAAGGGGTTTGTGATATCCAGGTGAACAGACTTTCTGAACTAAAAAAATAACAAAAGTGAAAAGAAGATAGGAAATAAAATAGCATGAATGTTTGACACTGGGTCAAACGGAAAACAAGCAGTTACCACTCCCTCAACCACGTCTGTATGAAGGTATGTTTTCTTTCTTCAACAGTTGTGGTTTAAGAAAAAAAGGAACAGCATTAAGGATCTAGGTAATATTTTTGTTGCTTTACATGTCGGTAATATAGACTTGGGTTTGTTATCCTCTGAGAAGAAACAGCTTTTCCTCAGTTATTTCTTAAATGTTAAACAAAGCTACGGAATTCACAGACAGAAAGAAAGGAAGGGGTGGGAAAGAGGGATGTTTCAGTATCTCTGGCAACCTACTGGTAGAAGTAGGTAAGCACAATAACGGAAATGATGCTCATTCTCATGCCTCCTACTCTTTGTCTTTCCGATTTCAGGATGCGAAAACATACAGAAACACTCACCCAACCCTGGTGTTGTGGAAGAGAGCAAAGTGCCGCAGACCATTCTCAAACACCCCAAACTGCTCTTCTGGAAACCACATTAATGAGCCACAGATGGAATCTCATCAAGCCCTTGGCTACTAGGATGATTCTGATTGCGGTTATCTGTATCTCCTGACAGCTTCCCCAGTTTGATGGCTAACATTTCCTGCCTTTAAAAAAAGTTTATTGAATTTATTGGGGTGACATTGGTTAACAAAATTATATATGTTTCAGGTGTACAATTCTGTAACACATCATCTGTATATTGTATTGTGTGTTTATCACCCCAAGTCAAGTCTTCTTCCATCACCATTTTTATCCCTCATTACCCTCTTCTACCTCCCCCCCCTCCCTCTGGTGATCACCATACTGTTGTCTGTGTCTATGAGGCTTTTGTAAACTTTCTGCAGCCCTTTCTTCTCTAGGTGCTTCCACATAATGTCATGATCATGCCTCTTGTCCCAGTTATGCCCCAAGTCTTGTCTGTGGTTCTCAAAAGCCTTCCAAAGTGGTGGGACTCCAAAATTCCTAGAGCAAGGAACTCCACAGGTATGACAACACCTCTCCTACTCCCCAGCTCTCTGCTGTCCTCTTCTGGCTCCCTACAACATCAGCCTCATAAATACAGCCGACCTGACTCAGTAGTAGAAGCCCACTCCTGTTTCTCTGGTCTCTGCCCAAAGTTCACCTCCCCCATCACTGTTTATAAATGAGGCTGCACATGCGCATCCACACATACACAATATCGCTCAATCACACTGACTGTGTTTTGTTTTTCATCATGGTGGTCAACATCACCCCTTGTATCACACAGTGTAAGTGTCTGATTTATTGTCACTCTCTCCTCCTGAAAATGGGATTAACTTCAGTCTACTGCTGTGTCCCCAACGCTGAGAAGGGGGTCTAGAACATAGCAGATGTTTAATATATGGGTTGAGTTGTGTCGAATTTGATCTATTGGACAGAACTGGAAGTTTCTGCCAACCCAACTGAATGCCCATTTATGTTTGCTATGGATTTGGTATTAATTACTTCTGGAGATAGAGTGAAATCCAAGTCGAAGTAACTCAGGTTGTAGTCTATGTTCTTTAATATGCCTTGCATTTTCTATTTTAAAACTTATTTAAAATAGAACTATTATCTTTACCTTCTGCATACTACCTATATCAAATCTTTTGAATGTCACAAGAAAAACCCATGTTACGCCCTGCTTCCTTATTTTGTGGATTTCCACTGTGCCCCCTTGGTTCAACCCTAATCTTTCCAGATTGAGGGGCTCTAATACAGGGTGGGCAGAAGTAGGTTACCAGTGGTGACTATGGAAAACCCAGAATTTATTCTTGCACTGTTTATTAATTACAGTGTTATTTCCCATACAAACAACCGTACGCCTACTTTTGCCCCGCCCTGTGTTAGTTTCTCTCTCTAGGTAAAGCACCATATCCAGAGATTTCTCTCATTATTCTCCATATCTAAAAACGAGGACTAGAAATAAAGTTTATTTTTCTTCCAAAATCAACATTGATGGCACCATTTTTCCCTTTCAGCCTTCGTTAAAGATGCCATCAGAACACAATTTGGAAAATTCCTCAATAACTTTTGTAGATAATCATCATTGATAATTCAGAGCTCACTGACATGCAGCTTCTTTAGGTTTTTTTTCTTATTAGCCAACAGTGATATTGACCTGACACTTCTCTTCCTGTTCATATATCCTGTGACATCCTCCTGGACTGTGTCCCAAGATCTGCTTATTCACTTTAGTCATTAACAAACTTGAATATTTTTATGAGGAAACTCTCTTCCAAACAATTAATAATAGTAAACCACTTTTAGAACTGCTTCATGTCAACCCTACTATGAAGCTTACTGTCTCTAAATTAACCCAAGAATTGCCAATAAATAAAAGAGTTCCCACCTGCAAGTGGTGACAAAACTAAAAGCCCCTCAGTTTGTTTTCCAGACCACCTGTGTTTCAATTTGTCTTAGTGTGCCTAGTTCTAGATGTGCGTGGATGTACTTCTATGTTTACTTTATAAACCAGAAGAAAGGCAGAAAAAAATCACTGAAGCAAATAATCCAGCACCACAGGAAATGTGTAGCACTTATGGGCCCAGCCTGATGTCTTCGTCATCTGTAAATTCAAGGAAATAATTCTTGCTTGTTTCCTTCCTCTCAGAGATACTGGAAGGCAAGACGCCAAAGAATCTAAACTCACGGAACAGAAAAGGTTGACACAAATTAAAATACTTTATTTTGCTAAAATTCTTAAAATCTAAGCATATCAAAGCAACCTTGAGTAGTATTTTTTAAATAACATTCATTTCCAAGATGAAAACTAGAAACATAAAGTACGCAACTGACCCAAAGTAAGTGTGACATTGGAAACTCCAATGGAACTGTCAGACTCAAATTTTAGGCCTGTGAGTATAACAAGGGTTATTTAAAGGTGATCTTTTTCAAATTTAATTGTGAATATTTATGCTTTAGACTGATATGATTAAGAACTCTATACATCTAAAACCAACACAAAGTTCCTACCAACATTTTTTGACATTACTATGGAATATTACCTTATGAGAGTGATGTGATCTTACTTAATCACATTTTTATGATGACTAGAAACTTTATTAATATTAATAAATTATTTCAGACTTGTCAAAAAGCCTTCCCTTTCACAACAATTAAACAGATAATATCCACATAGAACTGAGGAAAATACTCCAATAATAAGTAGTCATTCTAAATACCAAGTATGTCCTGTATAATGTAGCTCAATTCAAAAGGAAGAACTTTAACCTATAATAAGCTATGTGTCAGCCAAGAGTAGAGTCTATTTTCTGTTTTTAAGTAGCAAATCAAAATAGCATATAATTGCTTTTATACAAAACACAGTGGCTAAAATATGAATAAAGATACCGTAACTGCATGCGCATCCTCAGTGATCTTTTTCAACAGTGTGTCAAAGCACCTTGCTTGGAACACTTAAGATATTTTAGCTATGTTTTTGGGATAAGAGATTTTTTAACGATTATCTTTTGTTTAATTTGGGAAAATCGTTGAATTTTCAAAAACATTCTCTCTTGTACCCATTCAGGCAACTATATCATTGCTAAATTTTGGTCACGGCTAGATTTTTAGGTGAAGAAACTTTCCAAACTAACCAATTCATTTTCCTATGTGTATTGACAAGTTTTATGTTGTCATAAATGATTTAGAATATGTGCAAAAGGTATGTTTCATCAAAGATCCAAAGAAGAAACATTTTTCTTAAGAACAATTCTTACCTGCTTTTGTGACATGACACTGGCATAATTAACCATTTACATACTTACACTTTTTTAATGCCTAATCTATCTTCTTCCATGAAACTGGCAAGAAAACATAATTACATGCCAGTAAGACTAATATGTGAATTTCTACAGAAAGATTAATTTCTAATTTTCCAGAGAGAAAATTTTCTCTTCCTACAGAGGCTAATCAACTGAAGTAAAAAATGAATGGACTTCCTTGTATAACCTCAAGGGGGTGCAACATATATCAAAGAGGTGTCTCATGCTAGTTCCTACTGGTGTCAGTGAGAATTCCCTGGTCTCATTCTATGACAGTAAAATAATGAAAGTATTTTCCTATTAAATAAGGTGGCAGTAGTTGGAAACAGTAGTAATAGTAGTACTTATCCTGAAAAATATTATATGGAAACAAGGATTCTTATTCCCACCTATCATCACATTCTAGTTTTAAACTAAACATTAGAGAACTATGTTTCTAATATGAAATGTATTATAATTTACTATATTATATCTGATATATAAAACATTATTTATTATTTGATGCATTTTTCAAATTTCCAATAGTGCAGCAAATAATTAATAATAATGTCAATTAAACAATGCTCTTAATAACTCTAATTTATTTTTCTTATTTTCTAAAAGCCTGTCAATATTGTTCACGAGTTTAGACTCTCTTTAGTGCGGATGGAGGTTACTGTCTGGAGACCATAATGATGTAGTCATGTGAGCATCTACCTAAGTCTGTTCTCTTCCAATAACCACTAACCTCAAACTTGGAATTCCATAATTCTTTCATTAAACATAGGGCTTAACCAATGATCATTCCAAACAGCAAATCATATCTAATCATACCTATCATTAATGCCTCCCTGCATTAATTAAATTGACAAAAATGTCTGTATCCATGTACTAACTCTTTGAACATGAGCAAGCAGAATAAATGGGACTGTCTAACTACTGGGGTTTTTTATTGTACCAATACAAAAGAAGGTAGGTACCCTTCAATGCAGTGAAGGATATATTTGCTGAAAAAGAAGGAAAACAAGATGTCTTCAAATAGACCCGACAACTCTTCAGCCCCAGCCAGCTCTCATCTGTGTTGCCGTGGCTACTCATCATCAAGAAATGGTTCTCCATCCAGAACTAGTGACAATATTTATTTGACCTGAAATTTGAGTTTGCTTACAAAGAAGACCTATTCTTTCTATACCATTCTGTCTGATCCATTGTGTCTATTCCATTCTTATTTTCAAATCAAGTCTCTGATGTGGAGACAAGGACCAGGTTACAAATCCATCCTGAGGTCCTCAAGAGAATGCTCAGAGAAATAACTCTTTGAAAGGATTTCTGAACTTCTGTGTATCCAGGGGCTGGGGCTGACTCCACCTGCACAGTTTTAGGGTGCGGGGTTCTACCAACCTCAGGGATAGAAACTGGCTGGCTTCTTTTGGTTCTCATACCAGCAACATGAGAAGTCATACTGGAATTTTAATAATATGTATCAAATGTCTATGTGACTACAGAGAAATGTTTATTATTAGCAGTTTTTTTGGGGGGATAGCTCTTATGGCAGACTATCAAGTCTAGTCAACAAATTCACATAAAAATATTTTAAAAACCACTGCACATAATTTCTCTGTCTGCCTACAAAATACAAGCCTGAATGAAAATCGTGTGAACACAGACCTACAGAGACAGACACACACTCTCAGTGACGGTCTCTGGGAAATTGTCCTGGTAAAATCAACAGAAACAGCTGTTCCAAGATAAGGAAGTGACCCAAATGCTTGTGCAACTGTCTGCTGGTGCAGGAGGCCATAGAAGACTCCCCTCACTTTCAGAGACAAAACAATCAAGTGAAAAACTAAAAAAGAATCGAGAAACTTTGAACTCACTTCTGAAAAAAGCAAGCAAAGGCATGTACCTATCCAGGGAGGATGTAGTTACTGGCAGGGAGCCCTTGGGTCCAAGTCAAGGTTGAAAATAAGCTGAGATATACTGTCTCAAGTTCTTCTTCTGGTTTAATGTTAATATGCCAAAACAGTTTCTAGAATGGAGAATGAGTGTGTATTTTCTCATTTGACAACACCCAAAAAAAGCACCACCCTTGGTGTTGGAATTCAATGTCAAACACCTACAGCATTCAGAATTTAAAAGAAGTGAGCTAGACACTTGGACCGGGACTCTACCCCACTCACTACAGCTGACACTCACTGCCCTACTCAGGACCTTGCAAACAATTGGCATTCAATAAGAATTTGTTGAAAAGTAAATGAACAACTTACCAACATTAAAGGTATTTGGATAAAATCAGTAACTGGCCAACCAACAAGAAAATGTTCCTAGTCAATTGGCCAATTAACATAAAACTTTAAATATACAATAGAGCGTATTGAAGCAGAATAACTTCTTTTATCCTTCAAAGTAATATCTTATGTTTAAAAGGCTCTGCGTGTATTTTCAGACCGCTGAATTACCTTTAGCAGCTAGCCATTGCAGCACCCTATCCACTCTGTCTGTGCCCCTTTCAAACTACAAAATCATCTCGAGTACTGGAGTCACATATTGCAACCAACCGTTAATGATTACCTTTGTTACAAAAGAACTCCACTTCTTCACAGCTCAGATTCTCAGGCCCAAATTCTGTGGAAAAGCTTTCCTCCAGTGGAAAGTCCCCCTTTGAGGTGATCTCTGTCTCCTCTGACGGACACTCTTCTTCTTCCTCTTCAATGGCGTCTTCTAGCGGCCCTTGAAAAAGAATCAGGGACACTGTACCCAAAATATCCAAAGATGACAGCGAAATAAAAGCCTTACATAGAGTCTTTTTGGTTAAGGTGCCACATCCATATTCACAAGTCACACTGACCCATGATGAGAAGTGGAGGGAAATCCGTCCCTGAGGTTTTTGCCTAGAGAGCAACCTCTACCTCCAGCCCTTCCCCACCCCCAACTCCAAAACCAAAGCTTGTTTTTTTAATTCTCCCCTGTGAAAAGCAAAACTGTGCACCTTATGTTCATTTGTTAGAATTAACAGCCTGGTAAAGAGTACAAGTCTCTTTTACACCATCGTACAATTTTACCTGAGATTTTAATAAAGATTTAAGGTAATTGAATGCATTTTAATTGAACTGAGATTTTAATAAAGTCTATACTTTTAAAAATCCATCCTAAGAGTGGATTCTGAGAAAAGATTTCATTATATGTGTTTGAGGCTTGGAGAAAAATTACATATTTCTCTCCCTGATGAAAGCATAACCCTATTCATAATTAATTGAATTTTTTTCTGAAATGAAAAGTAGTTTTCTAATGAAAAATGTAATTTGTATTTATGTGATACTTTTTCAGTAATAAAAATACAACTTCTTTGGACTGAATAAGAGTGAGGTGCACTACATTAACAGACCTATTTTACTGAAAGGAAAGGGAGGGCGGTAGTTGTTCAGAAGGATGAGAAGTGGACTCTGTGGGAATGAGACACGGCTGAGGGTGATTTCCGACTGTCCTAAAGAAGCGAAGTCTCCGACTCATTTTTACTAAGCAGAAGTCTGCAGTTGCTCCTAAAGAAGCGACGTGGCGTTTTATCCAAAGAACACAATTATAGTAATTTGTACTAATTGTCACTCATGTCAGCAGCTTGATCAGATAGGCTAAACACTTAAAGGGCACAGGCAGTTTCTTTCTCTTACTTCTTCACAATGTGCTAGGAAATTTTCAGGACCTGAGGACAGCTCATAAGTCATTTAAAATAGTGACTATGTGACAAACCCCATATACGTGTAGGCAAACAGAAACAGACACGAACAGCAAAGGGGGTATCTGGTGTTTTCCCAAAGCCAGTTTCCAAAGGGCTGAATTCATATGACACATTTGCACAAAGAGAATGAGTTGTATGGATTTAATTTAAAAACTTTCAGAGAGTTTCTGTGTCCTTTTTAAAAGTCATTTATTCTTTTTTTCTTTAAAATAGCAAACGTTAAGGAAGAAAGAAAGCCCTAATTCCAAATACTCTGCTAATGTGTTTTCTTATACTCGAGGTGTAGCATTTAAAAAAATGGATTTTTGTGTCATGGATCTCATATTTGTTTTTATTTTTTATCATTATTTCAAGTTTAAAACTATAATCTTTCACTTTTAAAAACAAATGTCAAGTAGCGAGATACGCAAGGATGTATAAAGTAGTAACAATGTAAACTATTAAAATCATTAAACAGGTATCTGACAATTCCAATGACTAATTCTGAGACTAATGAGTAATAGAATACTTTTCATATTTTCTCAAAACATTAATTATTACAATTATGCTCAAAAGAAGGCATGTGAAGCTTTCTCACTTGTGTTTCTTGTGGGACTTCCATGTAATCTTTGAAACAACCCAGTGAAATAGTTATAGGAATTACTACTGTATTTATTTTGTAGATCTGGAGAGTTTGTGCAGTTAGTTAGCTAGAATAAGGTTACAAGCTAATAAGCAAAAAAGTTGGTGTGAGAAATGTACACTTGAAACCTATACAATCTTATTAACAACCAATGTCACCCTAATACATTTAATTAAAAACTCAAGATTTAAAAATACCTTTTCTAATACCCCATAGTACTATGCAAGCCATTCTTTAGTAGTTATAAACACTATAAAATACAGAGAACTCATACACACAAAAATCTTCAGAAATGGCTAATTCATATTAACATAACTATTCATAGATGCTTAAAAGATCTAGTCTTTAAAAATTGAGAAACCTCTTGTTGGTCTTCTCAGATTACTGAAAATGTATACTATAACATAATAGACACCCCACCCAAACAGTGAGAGCGACCGTCTCGTAGACCCTACTAAAACTAAAATTGATTACTAAAGTTTAATTATTTACATACTTCATAGCCACACTAAATCGATCTGAATAGTAATGGCCTTAATATCAGTTATAACATAAATGACAATATATACTTTTTGAATATATACTCTGGGTTTTGCTACCAAAAATGTCTAATTGCAAAATAAATATTGTTAATAGTTCATATATGTTTTAGTAAATTCCTTTTTTTATTTCTGGCAGCTCTTTAATTATAAAGGCCTATATATTATAAAGAGAAAGAATTCATATTATAAGAATAAAATCAATAGTAATGAAAATGTTTTCTTTTTAAATAAGGAAATTCCAAGCATATATGCTATCATTCTTAGGAGAGTTTTATTAAAGATAATAGGTAATTGAACAATCATTTAAAATACTCAATGACTTAAAAAACTGGCTCCCATAGTATGATATCAATTTCAAATGTAATAGTTTTATTGAAGATTAAATGGAAAACCTCATGTGAATGTTTAAAAGGAAACAAATCCACAAAATGGCTTATTTATCAAAAATTATAATAAAATCTTAATTGATAGTATAGTATTCCCTTTTCTAGGGACTGTTTTATTTTACATGTTGGTTGTCGCTCTACAATTCTAAGCACATAATTGAAAAGAAGTATTCATTTTCAAAAACCAACTATAAAAAAAAATAAAAGGTGCAAAATTCTTTTGAGCTCCTTGTTCAAAATATACAAGCTCTCAATGTCGGTATCCAGAACAAGCCACATAATAGTGATTTAATGGCCTGCTTGTATTTTTCCCAACGCAAGTGTCAGAGTTATATAATTTATTAAACTTTCAAATGTGAAATTAATAACCATTTCTTTAGCCATGCTATCAACTCAGGCTCTGGGGAAAAAAGCCTTCTCTTAAATGTGTAGTATTTATGGTTTAGGATCAGACCTCAGTCAACTGTCTATATTGCATGTTTCTTTAACAGAAAAAACCTTACAGATAATTCGTGGCTGTCAACTAACATTTTAAAAAGGTAGGAAACACCTGAAGCACAAGTACAATTAACAGCACCAATGAAGGAGGGAATGAAGGAACCTCCTGTGTATGGATTGGTGGGCACAGAAGTCCACTTCAGAAAAATCACCACACGTAATTTGACACCAATAATAATATCTACTCAGAAAAGGCTCACGACTGAGTTCCATGTGCCCTCATGGAGAAAATTACTTCTGATTGAGGCCACTTGGCAGGCAAGTGTAAGGAAATCTGAATTTCAGCACTTCAAATGCCTCTGATTTACAGATACTCAAACACACTCACCAGAATTAATAATCTTAGTGTTTGTAAATATAAATATTTACCCCATTTAAAATGCTAAAAATTAGCTGTACATCCTAAGGCTAAGACTACAACATGGATATACGCCATAATACTGTTAATCAATTCTCAGAATGAGTAGGCATCCTTTCACATTCTACACTAGAGGAAAACAGAGGTTACTAAGAGACTCTCGGGGGAGCACAGGAACACTTCCCTCTCCAGAAAGGGACACAACTGGGCATTCAGGTGCTGTCTGAACTCACCAGAGCTACTACCCTTGCCCTGGAGATACAGCAGAAGCCAGAAGGATGGTGTAGATTCCCAATCCCTGACAATGCAGATGGCCATCTGATGTCTGGTGATGCCTTTCACTTCACTAGCACCAACAGCTGTCTTGTAAAAACTGGGCCTGAACTGAGTGTGACAGCGTTTTCCCATGTGGTGGTAATTTCAAGGACCTGGAGTTGGCAAGGACAGATGGGAAGTTCGAGATTAAGCAGTCCTAACCGTATACAATGGTAACACGATTGTTAAATGAAATAAAAATAAAGAATTGGGTTTGTGTGGTTAAGAAGCAGTGTGGGAGTGTTTCCTCCCCAGATAAATGAATTTATGAAAAACATCAAGGCTACCATTTCGGGGAGCTAAAGAAATCCCTGAAACCCACCCATAGACACTCACTGGAGTGAGAGCTAGAAGGTGACAAAGAGAACTTCAGGGAAAAAATATAGAAGATATATAAGAACTCAGAGGAAGAAGGATTGAAAGAAGCAATACAATGAGAAAACGAAGAGCTGATAAAGACCGACATAGTAAGTATTCAAGCAAATGTATGTGTCTATAAGGCTATGTCATCTCAATCATTTCTTCCCTTGACAGCCTAGTATAAGAAGACCCACCCTGACCTACAGGTCACAGCATATCTTTCCTGTGCATTCAAAGCACTCCAGAATGAGGCAGACAAGAAAGAAATTAAATTCTATGAAAATGAATATATATGGTCAAATATAAAGAGGGGAAAGAAATAAATTCTCTAGTTTTGATGTGATATCCTCCTAAAGTGATCCTTTCTCTTAATCATTTGACTGGCATTACTTTATTATACATGTTTAGTTAGGGGTTGCATGCCTTTTGGTTAAAACAAAACAAACTCTTTGTCATCATGGAACTATAGAAAGCATTCACTCTCCTCTCCTTGCATTAATATTCTAAGCATTCTAGAGGCTGCACAAGACTAGCCACCTAGCAAAATGAGGCTGTTTCAGAATACTGGGCAGCCTTGATTGCAACTGACAGGTGGGAAGAAAGTCACATTTAAATATTATCATTCCCGATAATTACAATAATCCATCACAGCGTGCTCAGAAATTCTGCTAGGTGAATATCCCCTGAAAACACACAAATATTTCCAAACCTTTTAATTCTAGTGCTTCTTAACCTATGCCACTTCAGATAATTTTTAATCATATAGTATTATTAATGTTAAAACTTCCATCACAAACTTTACATTATTTTACTCATGAATAGAACAAAAAATATATACCAATGGAATAAATTTCTCAAAAATCATAATAAATGAATGAAAATGAAAATGGCGATATTGTCCTCAAGGTGCCAGCTTCTGTTCTGCACTGCTTTAAACTTGTTTGCAAAAGGTCTGTTCAGACAAAGAAATCAGAAGGTATGTAAAATCTTCTAATGTAGATATGAAACAATAGGGATCTCGAAGTCTGACAGTTTAAGCAAATACCATCCATGCTTTAACTGTTACATAATAACTGAGCCACATTGGTATGTGATTCTACTTTTCAAAGGGTGGATATGATCATATAAGCTACAGACAGACAAATACTGGTTCACATTTCACATGTAATACACAAAACAGGGATGCTACATTCTAGCTGATAAGTAAAAGGAGTTAAAATAGACTTTTATTCTAAACTTATGTTACATTTTCTATATATGACAGAAACGAGGCAGTGAACTGATATCGAAATTGGATGTCTAGTTACCTAGTGCCTTTGTTACTATTATAAAGCATTCTAGCCTCATATTTCCTTGTTAATTGTAGATGATATTCACAAAATACAAAATATAAAGCCCACCTAATAGAAAAGATTTTTAGTCTCATACGTCCTGATATGTATGGCCTGTTTGTCCAACTTCAAATAAAAAATAAAAACTCCATTCTATAAAACAGAAATCCACAAAAACGTGCCCTTCCCCATCTCATCATGAATAAGTAGAATATTTCTATCTTTAGAGTATTAATGTCTTTTTACTAATTTCATTCGGAGCATATTTTGCAGCTCTCAGTGGTTCCTCTCTTAGAGTTTTCAGCGGCCACACTCACTTCCTTATGAATCATCATTACCCTGTAGGCATCCCTCAAAACGCTTCTCACTTGGTTCCTATTACATTTGTCTCATGCATATCCTACAGAGCCATTTAATGAGAAGGAGCAAGGAAAAGGGATGCTCTTTGGACAGTGCAAATCCACACTAACTTCATGTAATTGAGCTTAACAGCAAGAAGAAAACCTGATTTCTGCAGCCTAAAAAAACAGTATTTTAAATGAGCAAGTTCTTCCTGCAGTCACTCACTTTTAACAATAGTTGCATCAGGGGATCTGGTAGGAAAGAAATATTTTTATTAATTTTTCTCTTATCTGCCAGGAGAATGTTGATTTTTTTCATTTGCATTTGTTGCCTGCAGGTAGTAGACCAGAGAATCATAAAGTAGAAATTCTTCTTTTTGATTAATTTCTTTCCATGTGTTATGTTATTTCTTATATATAATTGATTTTGGGCTTTGCTCATGGTCGTACATCGTTTTTATATCTGTACCAACTGCTGTCCTTCCATCTCAAAAGTTGAAGGAAATTACCTGAATTTTGTTAAGTTTATTAAAAATGAGATCTGTGAATACTTAAATTGAGTTTTGAAATGTTAATGCAAAAAAAGATATTAGAGAATTTTTAATGGAGGTTTGATTTTGACCATACTCCATTGTAAAAGGAAGGGAAGGAGGCTGGGTTGTATTCAAATTGTTTCTTTAGGGGGGAAAAAATGAACTCTTTGATTTTATAAAATGGAGTAATATTCTTTGCTGCAAGGTCTTTGGCTATTTTTGTGGATAGAAGTATTAACACTGCTTATACATAAATCTGAAAACAATTCAATTTTTTGAATGTTTTTCCTCCTTGAAATGTTTTGCTTAGGAGACTTCAAATTAAATGAATAATGCTAAAAAAAATAACAATTTTGCTTAGAAAATATACAAACCTAGCAAGCAGCAACTAATCTGACATGGTAGATTAAACCCTGGTACCACAGGAAAAATAAAGTCAGTTGAGAAAATACAGACAAATTTGAACTAGCATTTCTAATGACTAATTTATTTTCTGAAAATAACTCAGGCATTGAAAAAATCCAGTTCATTAGTAAATGCCTTGTGCACTGACCCAAAAAGTTAGTGACAGAGATGGCACTGAAATTCAAATATTTTGTAATCAGGTCTCAGTTCAAAGTCCCATAAAATTATTCTTGGTTTATTGAAGATAGTAACCTTTATCATAAAGAATTATGAAAGTATTCATTACTAAAACTATGTATTTGTATATGATGGTGATGTACTTCAACAATAAAAAGCCCCTAACTAGTAATAAGAACCAAAGATGAAAGGCTTGTGTGTGCCTTTGTTCTCTTTATGAGACTTTCATGTCCTCACTCATTCATTCATCCATCCATTCATTCTTTACTCATGTAACGTGGATTTGCTGAGGGTGAAGAAGCTGGCAGACACTGTGTTAGGTACTAGAGGAACGGCAGTCAGTATGCAGGATGGATGAACCCAGACCTGAGGAAGTGGATAATCTAGCTAAGGAGACAAATGTTATGTATGCAAGGCATGACATTTTATTTATTTTTACTTTTTTAAAAAAGATACTCATCCTGACCAGTGTGGCTCAGTTGGTTGGGCATAGTTTCCACAAAAGCAAAAGGTTACCAGCTCAATTCCCGGTCAGGGCACATGCCTGGGTTGTGGGTTCAGTCCTCGGTTGGGGCGTGCATGAGAAGCAACAGATCAACAGTTCTCTCTCACATTGATGTTTCCCTCTCTCTCTTTCCCTAGCCCTTCCCTTCCCCTAAAAATAAATAAATAAAATCTTTTAAAAAAAGATATTGTTATAACATGCAAAAGGCGGTAAAGGCTTCTTAGATATCCTAAATTCTAGTTATTTATACATTCTTATTATTTCCTCTATTATACTATAATTCTATCTTACCTTCATTTATAACTGCAGGCAGCAAGTATGGTGCTTTGCATCTAGCTGTGGCATTGGCTACTTATTCAAAGAAGAACTTTTCATTTGAATTTAATTGTAGTCAAGTTGAAGACCACCTATAAAGGATCCATGGACAAAGCCAAAGGGAGGAAGAATTGAAGATGGGAAGCAGGAGTGGGAGGGGTAGGGGAAAGTGGCGGTGGAAAAACGGAGACCGCTGTACTTGAACAACATAAAAAAATAGAACAATCTATTTATGAGGGGGGAAAGCTGAAGACCAAATCAAGGAGAAACAACATGGGGTCAAATCTTTTAAAAGTCTAGACATATAGCTTTAAATTATTATTATTCATATAGTTGGTGAATATTTATTCCAATTGACAGTGTGATTGAAACCTGAGGCCCTTTCCTGGTTATTCAGAGCAGGAACCATATAGCCTCCGCCTGCCAGAAGTTTGTTCGGGGATGTGGGACAGGACAAGTAGGAAATTTTCCCCAAAGTGAACACTGCTGTCACAACAAAACATGTGTGACCCAAGAATGAATACAGTGCCTTAGATTTTTTAAAATACATTTTATTCATTTATTTTTAGACAGAGGAGAAGGGAGGGAGAAAGAGAGGGACAGAAACATCAGTGTGTGGTTGCCTCTCACCCACCCCCAACTGGGGACCTGGCCTGCAACCCAAACATGTGCTGTGACTGGGAATCAAACCAGTGACCCTTTGGTTCACAGGCTGGCACTCAATCCACTGAGCCACACCAGTCATGGCCAGTACCTTAGATTTTTCAAGGCGCTGTGAATAAGAAAAAAAAAGGATATCCCCAGAATCGTTTACACATGATATGTGGCTGAGAAATATTTATTATGTGTATTAATTGGAACTCATAACTGTATAAATTTGTACAAGAAAAAAAAACACACATTTTCTTTACAAATTTCAGAGCACCTTCAAAATACAGCTAGTATTTTTACCTAAGAAAACTAAATTCTGCAAACTAGTTGATAATATCATAGTTATATAACAAAGTTAAAATAGTGCAAACAAAAGATGTGATTTATAAAATTATTTTATTTCAATAGGGATATAAGGAACCAGGAAACGAAGAACATGATGGCTTGACTCTGGAATGAATATACATTTCTTTCTGTTTCTACAGCAACTCAAAGAAGCACCCATTGATTTTTAAAAAGTCAACAATAGTAACAAAGGCACTACTTAAACAAAAAAAACTCTTATGACCTTCTTTAACAATTTCATAATGCAAAGATGAATCAAACATGTCCTTAAAAATATTAAGTATGCATTTCTTTGTCTCATAAGCAACATATTTCTCTCATATGAAGACATACGCATATAGCTACATGCAGAATATGAAGAAAAATTATCAATTTACTGCAAAGATTTTGGGGAAAATTATAATTAGAGGAAAAACATAAAAAATATATTTGTGTAAGATTTTGCTCTTTGTCTGTATAAACTATCTTTTCTTCCTAATAAAATTTTAATCTAACCCTCATTTCATCAAATAGATCAATTTCTCTCTTAGTCAAATCCTTCATTTTAATAATACCCTTTCTGACCCTGCCTTATTAAAATGATTTTTTACATATGCAATTAATTATTGATTGACCCTTCCTCAAAAATCACTTTATAAAAAAATTGCTCTCAAAATAATGCCTGACTCCACTGGCTGATTATGAGTTTGTCAGCAAACAGTAGTTCTCCAAGCGTTACCCCTAGACCAGCAGCATTAGCATCACCTGAGAATGTGTTAGAAATTAAAAATGCATGTTCTGTCTCAGTAGATGCGACTTCAGAACATTGAGGGTGGGGTCAACACCACCCCGTGCTTTGACAAACCCTGAAGGGATTGGTGCAAGATTCTGACGTGCTCAACTTGGAGAACAACTGTTCAGGAACAGAAACGCTACACAGAAGTTACTTTGTAACAGTACAAATTATGTTTATTATTGTCATTTAATAGACACAGTAAGATACTTTGCAATTAATACAGGCTCTACGCCTCAGTTATGAATAGACACCTTGGGTACTGCAGCTGATGGTCTGTGATGAAACTACTTTTTGCCTGGGCAACTCAATGTATTCACTCCTCATCAGTGGCAGGTTAAGTTTCCTTGTTTAGTGCTTGTTAATCCTTCTCTCCAGTATTAATGCTAGAGAGTCAGGTGCACACTCCAACCACAGTGTTTCAGAGGATTCTGGGAGGACGTGGAGACAGTAGCCACTTCAGCCTGACCCTAAATGTTACTTCTCCGTACCTGTACCCAGGAGCCCTGGGTAATGCAAACGATGGACCAGGGAGTTGTTTCACTAAAGAACCACTCACACGCATTTAGCTACAGTACAGACAAAGTCTTTGTGCAAAGAGACATTTCAATTTTTTTTAAATTATGCTCTGTTGTTTGACACTCTTGGTTTTCAAGAGAGTCAAACAGCACAGTGTTCTCTTCATCCTCTTCTCAGGAAGATTACTCTGCCCAGCCAGTGAGAGCTGGCGCATGAAGCAGCAGCAATCAGTGTGAAGCAAGAGGTTCCAGCAAGATTGCCGTTTCCACTGCTCATCACCCCTCGCTCCAAGCCTCATAATGGTGCACAGAGCCATGTGGTTTGTGGGGTTTCATGGAGCAGTGCCATGGCCGGCCTTCACTGGTAACCCCCATATACAGCTTACAAAGCTGCACATCCTGGAACTGCCACCTTGAACCAAACAATCAAGGTGAAGGGCAGCTACAGAAATCTGTTTCATTTTCACAAATGGGTGTGGCCTCCTGCTCCTGGAATGCTGCCAATCTAGTCCTCTGGCTTTGACACAGTTAATAATGATGAATATTCTCCCCGAGCCTGTCCAGTCCTGCACACATGTTCTTTGCACAGTCAGAAAAAAAAAAAGTCCTCACACAAAACAAAGCATTGTTGTAGATCCCATGCATTGGTTGGAAAACAAACTTTGCACAAATCTGCCTAATTTCACAGGAGCGTGTGTAATTTTCCAAATTTCCATTCTGGCAGATCTTTCATCTTAGGGGGATGGAAAAATCCTCCAGCAGCCCTAACTGCAAAACCCTAACAAGATGAAGGGGGCTTTGTGAGCAGAGGTAAAAACAATCAACGCATCCACTTCACTCTAATTGTGACATATCCTGGGTTACACATCAAAAGAGCACTTCATAACAAGTGCCCTACGCTGTCATTAAACCACCATAAAGGCACCTCGATCCAGTGCTTGTCACCATCTCAAGAGGCCCCAGAAAGCACTTCCCAATAAAACATATCTTCAAAAAGGCTTTTACTTTATACTAGCACATTAAAAGAGTTCCTTAAGACACAGAGGCACTCGATCTAGCTATATTTTTAAGAGGAATACTTGCTCTCTGGAGAATTAGGCGAGCAGGTAGGGTGCCAGTGATAACAAAGCTAGCTTATCCACAGTGCTCCATAGTCGCAACCTGGAGGCAGCATCTGAAGGTGCTCTTAAAAAGAAAATACTCTCTGCCTGCTGGCAACAAAGCCTACGACAGAATAAAAGCAAGCACCTTTACAGGCAGAAGTTATAGGGTAAGCTAAAAGGTGGAGAGTGCCCATAAATGAACTCTCCTGGCTGGCTCACAGCACTCCGATGCATGTGTCATAAACCCTGAGACAGCCTTCAGGAGACACATTCTAATGCATCACTGGCAGAGAGTCTATGTGGTGCCACGTGTGGAAGACAACCAGGCCTGGTAACTCCTTTTCAAGTGAAATAGAATTTCATGTTCTCCTTCACACCATCGAGGTAAAAATGCACTTCCTAACTCTGTTGAAGGTGGTAAGGTATAAAGTTCTTATTGCAACATTATTGACAAAGCTAATCTTGATGTAAACCTAGAAAGCGTCTCAACCCCAATCACCTTCTCTCATTTGAAATGAAGAAATGCACATCCCTTCCTTGCAAGTAGAAAACCAGAATAATCAGTCTTATTGGCACATTTGTCTGCTATTCAGTGCATGGAAACAAATACAGGAAAAGTTGCACCTTTAAAAATATTTAACTCAACATTGCTCTTAAATCCATGCTTTCTAACTCTTATAAACAAATACATCCAACTTGAAAAACTTAGAATTAAAGGTTTTCCCTTTGCAAATAAAGATTTGCCTTAAATAAGAATTCATGTTTTTAGGTTGTTTTTGTTTTTATGTTTTTAATTGAATCTTCATTACTTAGAACCACTATAGCATATGCAACGTAAAGACAAATACATGATTGATTTTTATATTAATGAGATTTTCCTAGGTCCAGAGTCTTATCGACTGGTCTCTATTTTAATGGAGTCAACTTCAGTGTGAATTAGATTCATGCTCAAAGTTTGATAAAATTGCAGACTCTCAGGCCCCACTCCCAAAGATTCAGCAGCTCTGGAATGGAACCTGGCAATCAGCATTCTATTTCTGCAAGTTATTCTCTCTCTCTTTTTAAAGATTTTATGTATTTTTAGAGAGATGGGAAGGGGGGAGAAAAAGAGGGAGAGAAATACTGATGTACGAGAGCAAATTGACTGGTTGCCTCTCACACATGCCCCAAATGGGGACCTGGTCCCCAACCCAGGCATGCACTCTGACTGGGAATCAAACAGGCGACAATGTGGTTCTCAGGCCAACATCCAACCCACTGAGCCACATCAATCAGGGAAAGTTATTCTAATACAGGCCACACACTGAGGCACACTGACCTGTGGAAAGGGGAAAAGGGAAGCAGATATAAGCTACAACATTCCTACAACAGTATGAGGGGCAAGATAAGAGCAGACCATCATCTCTCATCAGTGAACCCCTGAGTTCATTTTCTCCCTCTATATTTGAGTTCTACTTTGCTGAAGGATGCCTTTTCCTGCACTAGGGACTCTGGTGTATGTTCTGATGGGAACCTGGCTTCATTAATTCTGTAGCATCATTTTCTATGAGGTTTCTTTCCACATCTGAAGTGACATGCAATGTGAGTTTGGCCATTTACGATATTTTATCCATTGCACTGAGAATTATTCACGTACCATATGGAGACTTGACTCGTGGTGAAGGAAGCTGTGGTGTCATTTCACTCCATCAGGCTTCCCAGAGCACTTAGGGGATTTCACTGCAACACAGATGAGGCAGTCCTAACTCAGGTTGGGGCAACTGTTACCTTTCTCTTTGGTTTTGTTATTGTTTTTACAACATGTAGCCTCCTATAAATAGTTATAGAGGGGGGTGAAAGGGGGTGGTGATGGTAAGGTACATACAATCTTTTTATGAGCTGTTGAGGAGTTAAGGGTCTAAAACTTTTCAAAAAATCCGTCAGGATTCCAAACATAGCTACTAAAAATTTTTAAAATTCTCTGAAAACTTCAGATTCATACTGTGATAAATTAAATATTTTAACAGCAACCTTTCATGTTACTAGATACATGATGATACAGTAACAACCAGTATATCAAAGAATAAGACATCAAAAAAAAAAACCAGAAAGAATATGACAGACTAAAACTTAAATAAGTTTAAAATAAAGAAAAGAATTAATCTGTTTGAATAAAAAACCTTCTACAATACATTAGATAATAAATCTATTTTAAACAATATAGAACTGTACTTCTAGGAATGCATTTGAGAAAATGGAGACACAAGGCCACGCCCTTAAAACTCCCACGAAATTGGCTGATGAAACAATAGCGCACAGGGCACAAGAAACAACATATTCACAGTTGTGGAAAGAACCTGCTTATCCTTCAGCTTCCTAAATCATTTAGATCTCTTCACTAGACTTTCCTTTGCTATCATTTGTGGTAAGAACCTAGGGCCAGATCTGCATTTTATCAATTACCACAAAAGTCCCTTAGAATGACTAACTTCCCACATGGATTTCAACTTCTGTTCTTTGCAATGTCAGGGCGAGCACAAATCTCACCGGGAACTCTCACTGATAAGGAGAACGCGTCATGAACTGAGTGTCTATTGGCGCCTGGCCCAGAACCATACAAGACACCCACCTATATGGTCCTGGCTCCATGATCTTCTCTTCTGAGAAGGAGAAAGAACCAATGGCCAAGACAAAGTGGAGGGCGATGACAGACATCCTAAATTGTGCTGATCCTCTGCTTTACAGCCTGGCTAGCTCTGTTATTTCAATATATTATAATACATACATACATACATATATGCATATATATGTATACATATATTAAGGGCCCCTAGGAGTTGAGGATTAGAGATGGGGGAGAAATTTTGAACATAAGGCAAACAATATTCTTAAGACTAAGAAAGGAAAAACCTTCCCAGTCTCCTCAGAAGTATACTTCCTTTATAAAAATATGATAGCATTTTATAAATATGCTTCATGTTTTCAGTAAGATGTTTAAGGCATCCTTTCAAAAACTAAATCTATAATAAGAAAAGACTGTTACAATGAAATCACAATAACAAAAATAAAAAGTATAATGATAAGTAATAATATATAGCACACCTGATGGTCCAGAAATGTTGAAATAGTGATGCTGATGACAAATGATGAAAAACCACATGAGAATTTAGAGAAGGATAAAAACAAGTTAAAAAGAGGAGGAAAAGGAAGACCAGATGAGACTGGTTACAGTGATGCATCCCACTAATCACAGAGAGTTCTAAATTTAAGCTGAAAAATGATGAATTGGCAATATGTATAATATTAAAATTTCTCTCTCTCTCTCTCTCTCTCTCTCTCTCTCTCTATATATATATATATATATATATATATATATATATATATATAAAATTTCTAGACATGAAAAAATCCCCAACATTTGAGATGAAGGAAAATGACCAAAATCAGTATCATATTCATCCTTGTTATATTTTCAAAGAGCAATAGTAAAGAATCATCTTTTTTTATCCCAACTCCATCTTTCTCTCCAAAGCTATCACGCTACCAAAGTGGATCAGCTAAAGACACGAAAAAATTAATAAATGAACAGCAAAAAGCAAGAGGAAAATTAACATAACCTTACAGGGAAAAGCTGTGTAAAAAGATTATAATCAGTTGACTCTAAAATGTATATGTGATGTTGACCAAAACAGTATCAGATTTTCTGGGCCTCCAAAACTCCATCATGAGATATCATTTCTGCAGACCTTATTAAAGATGTCCTTCCAATCTCAGGGAGATGAATCATTAGCCATTAAAAATGACAAAACTGTGTTGATTGTATCAAAAAACTATGGTACATTTACACAATGGAATTCTATGCAGCAGAAAGAAAGGAGCTCCTACCCTTTGCAACAGCATGGATGGAACTAGAGAGCATTATGCTAAGTGAAATAAGCCAGGCAGTGAAAGATAAATACCATATGATCTCACCTTTAACAGGAACCTAACCGACAAAATGAACAAGCAAGCAAAATATAACCAAAGACTAAAATTGAGAACAGGCTGACAGTGACCAGAGGCGAGAGAGGAGGGGATTATAGGGGAAAAGGGTGAAGGGTTTGCAGGAACCATTATAAAGGACACATGGACAATAACAAGGGGTGGTGGAAACAGGGAAGGGAGGTGGGAAGGGCTGGGGTTGTGGGGACGGCTAGGGGGAAAAGGCAGAAAACTGTACTTGAACAATAATAAAAAAATGTTAAAATAAAAAAAAATTAAAAAGTGAAGAAATTGGGTTTAAAAGTAATGTTCAAATAAATAAAAGAGATTTGATTCTAATGAATCTAAACAATCGTTTGAACTAAGGTAATAAAATTAATTAATAAAATAATAAACTAATAAAATAAAATTACCTTAGTAACACAGATTAGATTAATAGATAACAGGGAAATGCACTGAAAAGCAGTCAAACATCCACTTTTTATTCTTTTCTAAAAGAGGGTTAAATTATTTGGGTTTGATAATTTAAAAAAAAACGAGTAGTACTTTAAAATAACATTTAGGTAGATTTGTACTTTACATATGTTTAAAGATATTAAAATCAAGAGGTAATAATATAGCCAAAAAAATACAAATAGAATGTCATCATTAGAAACGCAAAAACAGAATGTAATATATAACATGAAAGTAATTGAACAAGTTTAAAAATTGAATAAAAAACAAAACCATATTAGGTTTTTCATTAAACGTGAGGCATGGATGCACAGAATGGACTGACAGATCTCAGAGGGGAGCAGTGGGAGGGACTGGGAGAGATTAGCCAGAGAACATACATGCACACAGACACAGGCCAAGGACACAGACCACGGTGTGGGGAGGGCAGGGTGGGGCTGGGGTGCTGGGTAGAGGGGAGCAAAGTGTGGGGGTGGAGGACATCTATTTAGTGCCAACAATTAAAAAAATGTTCCACATGTTCCACATGAAAACATAGGCAGAAATTTATCAGCCAACATAAAGGAAAATATAGGAATGCGGACAATATGAGTATCACACAAGATTTAAGAAATTAGCAAACTGAAGATATGAAAAATTGATTTTAAAAAATCAATAGTCATACCGCAGAGTGGAAAATATTAAAAACCATTATCACAATGGCAAACACTGAAGAATAAAAACCATATAGAGGGAACTTGAACAACAGAACTAACAAAACACAAACTATGAGGTCAAAACTAGGTGTTAGGTGCCATATTGTTTCCCACAGAGAAAGAATAAATCTTTACGAGAATTTGTAAAGTACATATAAACCCTAACCAAGTATTAGGTATTTCAATACTTTCTAAAAAAAAAAAGGCACTACAAATTAGTACAATTAGAAAATATATGTAATATAAAAATAATTTAGAAGTTTTCTTGAAAATAACTTTTTAAAGTGTAAGTGGTATGGTTTTGGTAACTTTGTGTTCAAATGCTAATTTCTTCTATCACTAGCATTCTGACTTCAGAATGCCTAAGAGAGGCAGCCAAATGACCAGTAAGAACTCCACAATGAACAAAATAAAACGTCCTGAAGGCAGATGATGAAATACATATGGGAGAGCATAGTAGGTATCGATCTTAAAGCAGCAACATGTCTCACACCAGACAGGCCCTGAGATTCTTTATGAAAAAATGAGGGGAAACTGAGTAAAAATAGATATATTCTTTGAAAAAGTAATAGCCTTTGGGAATTTACTAAACAGTAAACACAGTAAACAAAATTTAAAGAGAAAAAGACAATAAAAGAGATGTTTTTAATCAAGCAGATCATGCCAACTTGAAAATATAGTAAAATGTCAGATTTCTCTTCAAAAAGCTTACTGTATTAAAAAATTAAACTAAAATACCTAAGTTGAAAAGTGACTAAAGGATAAATTTAAACCAAGTATTATACAATTTCAAAAATTTATAGTCCTAAGATTCATCTTATCCAAAAATATATATGACATTGAATAAAAATCACCAAATGTAAAGAGAAAAAACAATTTGTTTTACAAAGTGGCTACATAATATACAACCAGAAGTAGAAACCAAACATAATAAGGGTGCCAATAATTCTCAAAGTAGCTTAAATGTATGAGGCCTGTCCAGAAGGTGTCCAGCCATGTAATATAACAAATAGAGACATCTATTGAAGAAGATACAAGATACAAGAAACATTGTACACAGGACAATGACACCCCAGCCCCCTTCAAAGTAGGCACCTTGACACCTCACACGGTTCTCTCAATTGCCATCAGTTGCTCCATCAAATTTTCCCTGAATCTCATCAACAGCCTGAAATCCCTTCCCTTTCAAAGGTGATTCTAATTTTGGGAAAAGCCAGAAGTTGCAGGGCACCAAATCTGGGCTGTAGGGGGAGCTGAGTCACCTGAGTTATTTGATGTTTCACCAAAAATCTTTGCACAAGACATGATGCATGAGCAAGGGTGTTGCTGTGATGAAGCTGCCAGTCACCAGTTGGCCATAGCTGCAGCCTTCTGTTTCATGTAAATAGCTTCCATGGAGGAATGTTAAATTTAATGCAGTTTGTTGCTCTACTCGCTCAGTTATTTTTAATGTGAGAGCCACACAGTACACATACTCACTCAACAGTGTCTACTGCCCCCTACTGACTAGTAGAGTGAAATTACATTGTTCATTCATGTGCATGCCAGTCCATTCTCCTTGGCTGCCAGATTATGTCCATGTTGCACACACCATTCTCTTTAATTAACAATGGCTGGATGCTTTTCTGGACAGATCTCATATAATGGTATTCTATTTTAAACCCTTGGGAATAGGTATTTGAAAAAAATGACTCCCTAGAAAGCAGTGTTTGTAGAACTTTCTATGATGATGAAAACATTATATAATTCTGCACTGTCTGATATGATAGCACTCACCTCAAGTAACTACTTTCAATACTTGAAATTTATATAATATGACTGAGAAGCAAAATTTTAATATAAGTTTATACTAAATATATTTATGTGACTAGTGATTACCATATCACAGTGCATCTCTAGAACACCTGGGGGGATAAATGGTTAAGAGGTGCAAAACAAATATCACAATCCAACCCAAATACATGCCCAAACCAGAAGGGCATATATTCCAAACAGGAGGCAAAATCAGAACAATAAAAGCATATTTAGTACCATAATCCTGGCATTAAAATAAACATTTAGCAACAAACAATCATTTGTAAGAATTCAATAAAGATGTTTTTCAAAAGAAAGAAAAAATTAAAAAATTAATTAACTTGAAGTAACTAGTTACTAATTTAGAAAATTCACCTCAGGCTCTTGTTTTATATAATTTAAAAAAATAAAATTCAGGTTGTTTTCTAAAGAAGTAAACAAAAAATAATAACCATAATAAGAACTGGAAGCTAAGCAAACCTTTGGATGAGGAATATTTTAGACACAACAAAAGAAACCATAAAGCAATAAATAAGTGGACTTAAATCTACATAAAAATAAATAATGCAGCATAAATTAAATATATTTAGAGTTTAATATTTCAAAATATCAAAAAAATAAAAATATACTAGACAGGGAAATATTTTCAGCAAATAATTCCAATAATATGTTAATACCATTTAATAATTATTACATTATTCAATTTTTTTAGATACCTCCTCTGTGACTTGCCAGGCTTTATGCTAGGTAGCAGATATGCACAACGAATAAAGGTCACAAGATCCCTGGTGTCACAGTGGTTAGGGACACAGCAATTGAATCATTAAAGCCTGGACCAGTGTGGCTAGGTTGACTGGGCAACATCCCACAAAGCAAAAGGTCGCCAGTTTGATTCCTGGTCAAGACTCATGCCTGGGTTGTAGGTTCAGTTCCAGGTTGGCGTGAGTGTTAGAGGTAACTGATTGATGTTTCTTTGTCACATCGATGTTTCTCTTTTTCTCCCTCCCCTCTTTCTAAAAATAAATAAATAAAATCCTTAAACAGTTTCCACAAGCCCCAAAGTGAGGAGTTATAATCAATGCCTTTCTTTCCTCAGTTATTCATCAAGTCTATCAGCAAGTCTTTAAAGCTCTACCTCTAAAACACAAACTCCCGCTTCCCACCACCTCCACTCGTGTCCCTAGTCAAGCCACCTTCACCTTTCACCAGACCTAATGCAGTGGCCAGGCTTTTGCAACACCCAGGAACCCACACCAGGCTCTCCTGCAGACCACATCTCATCATGGGGATGAAACTACATCTTGTTTTTCCTCTGCTTTCATGTCTTCCAGCTGTACTTAGGGTGAAGTCCAAAATCTTCATCATGGCTCATGAAATCCTACGAAAGGGCCAGCTAAAAGTTGACCCTACTAAGTTCTTTGAGATAAACTTGAAATCCTCCCTCCCTCCCTGGATCTTGGCACATCAACCCTCTTGTAATTTTTTCAAGAGCCAAAGCTCATTCCAACACAGGGTTTGTGCACTTGATATCCCCTCTGCCTGGCACACTGCACCAGTGCGGATTCAGGTCCTCGTGGGGTTTGAGCTCAGATGTCCCTCACTCTCTGCGCCCTCACTCCCTATCTCAGTGTGTGTTCTATTATGGACGCTCCAGGGAGACTGGTTCTCTTACACAAAATGGTGCCAAAACATGTTCACTTAAATGTCATTCTAAATAAACACTGATACATTTTAAAATCATAAATGTTCCAAATGGTTTAAAAACGTAGAGATTCAAGTTTGGGCATCGGAGTCACATAACCCAGATGACCTCAGCTTACAACCTGCTTTACCATTTACTGATTATGTGACTTGGATAAGTTACCTAGTCAAAGTTCCAGTGTTGTTTTTAAACCTGTAAAATTAAGACAATAAGTAAATATAGAGCACAGAACTCTTAAGAGGGTGAAAGAATATATTTTAAATCTCAAACCCATTTGTTTATTACTGAATATTAGTAAATGTTAGCTATTCACCTAGAGCATTTGGGTGTAATTCCTGCCTCCAAAATATTACTCCTTTGACCTTGAAAGAGCCTCTTCATATCCCTGTGTGTCTGTTTTCCCAGCTGTAATGTAAGAATGACAACAGTCCTACTGCATCTCGTCCTTGGTAAGATGGGACAAGTTAACTCATGTGATGTTCTTGTAACAGTACTTGACAATAAATACTAAAAAAAAAACCTATTATCATTTATATATCCATAAAGAAATATGATTTAGTCATTAAAATAATGATTTGAGCTATTTAGTAATACATTTCTAAAGCTGCAAAACAGTTCAAATTCAGAGTCATTAACTTAACTTCATGGTCTTTATCCTCAAAAACATAATTGAAGACAACAAAGGTCAGCAAAGTTCATCACCACGTCTGCTGTAAGAAAGAAGTTTTAGAAACAACCCAAATGCCAACACAATTAGCTCTCAAGAATCTGTAAATCGTACCACTTAGTGCTACACAATCTTAAAAAAAAAAACTATTTTAGAAGAATGCTGATGACACTGGAAAGTGTTCAACATATATTAAGTAAAAACAATTGAATAATATGATCATTATATAGTTAGGTCTAATCAGCACAGATTAGAAAAGCAAATAACTAACATTTCTAGAGCTGAGCCTGATTATTTGGAGTCAACAAAAACTCTCGGCAAATTGCATGAGCTCTTTTGATTGGCCTTTGCATCCCATGTTTTGCAGCATCTGTCTTTTTTAACCCTGCTTGGCTACCAATGAAAACACATAAAGAAATACATAACTTGACCAGCAGGTAATTTTTGGAGTTACACCTAACATTTCCTTTAAATGTTAACAAATCACACTGGTGACCCATAAGGACATAGTGTGGCTGCTTCAACTCCTCACCACGGCTCAGAGGCACTCGAGGTGAGCGCAGCCGCCTCCCCTCATTCTCCAACAAACCGCACACGCTCCAGTCTGATGATCTTCCTTCCCAGGGAGTGGGAAAAGGCAAGGGAAACCAACTCTTCTGAGGAAAGATGAGAATTCCTAAGCTCACAATTTTTTGTGTTGATATATCAAAACTGCTAAGTATTCTCTTATATGATGTGACAAATTACAGAAAATTTTAATAGAAAGTAGTAATTAGAAAAAAAAACTTCCATGGAACAGAATTGGAGGCAACAAAAGATCAGCCATTTCATGTATGTCCGAGAGCCAGATATCCTCAGTAGCTCCATTAAATACTATCATTTAAGACAGTTTTCAACATGAGAGCGCAATCATGAAAAGAAAGTATAAAATACTATAATCTTTTACTGTAGCTTTAAATTTAATAGCGATCATGAACAAATATACTGAGAAATACAAAAAATGACTTTTAACAGTGCTCAGCAAAAGCATGACAGCAAAACTGCTCTGCCTTAAGCTAATAAATGTTAGGGTTTTGTTTTTGTTTTGGGGTTTTTTGTTTGTTTTATCTTTGTGGGCCGCAGAATATTTATTTATAAAGTTGTTACTTAAGTTATAAGATTATAAAATCTGGCACATCAAATCAGATTCAAGCAGTTCCCTTTCATATCAGTAATTTTCCCCTTTGATATATATCTTTACTATGACATCAGCACCTGACACTGACGACTGCTATGCTGGTAAAAGGGCGGGGCAGAGAGAGATGAGATGTGATAGGAGAGATGGAACAATGGTGGAAGAAAAACACGACTGAAGGAATGGCAGGAGCGAAACTCTCAGAGTAACTGGCTAGGAGGGTGTTTATTCAGAGCTCAAATCAAGATAAAATTACACTATTTGGGGTTTCATTTGTGTTACTTCTTGAGCATTGTGTAATTAACATCAACATTTACTCTAATCAGAAATTCAATTGAAAATTACTTTGTTATAATGTTACTTACAGCATTTAAAAGCTGCATAATTAATAACACAAATTACTTAACAGGGCACAAGGACTTTTTTTCATATCATATGAATAAACTCAATATTGCTACAGCCATTGAAACACAATAATTAGCTTTTATTAGCTTTAATTTCTTGACCAGCAGCATCTGCATCTTGTTGGACCCCTTAAAAGGCTGTTCTAAGGCAAGTGAATATTGTCAGGAACCCTCCTCAACTGTCCTTGAAACGCAACACCAAAAGTCAGCACACAGACGCACACTAACCGAAGATGGTCATGCCCTTCCCAAATGGGCTGATGAGGAATCTTTTTACCCGAGGGGGAACCAGGCTGCATTCCTCACTTCTGTTATCCAAGAAGTGTCTTGGCCCCCCTGCATGTTCCTTGCCTTCAAGTATCCCTTAGCCTGTTCATTCCCACTCCCACAAATGCAACACGGAAAATTTCACCGCAGAGATATGTTAAAACAGGATCTCACTTTTCCTCATTTCAAGGACTCAGCCTGAGAAGAGGTGCAGAGTGTTCACCCCCACAGGTCAGAGAAGGAAGGGTACTCGCACTCTACCAAACATGTAGAACATGAAATACCAACATTCCTTTTTTTCTAAGTCCTCACCCAAGGACATATTTTATTGATTTTAGAGAGGCAGGAAAGGGGAGAAAAGATGGGGAGGGGAGAGAGAGGGGTGAGAAACATCAATTGGTCACCTCCCAAATTCACCCCAGCTGGGGACAGTACCCTGGGTGGGTATCAAATACCCTTTTGGGTGAACAGGATGACACTCCAATCAACTAAGACACCCAGCCGGGGAAAATAACAACATTCTTGACAGGCAGCCTAAAAACTCAACAAGCACAACAGAAATGCGTTCATACAGCCATTGTTGCATGTTCACCCACATCAACGGAGAAAATGTGTATAAGTTCATTCTCTGTGTGTGTGTCTCTGTCTCTGTCTCTCTCTCTCGCACATGTGCACACACTTCCTTCATTCTTTCTTTGTTCAGTTTCATGAGCTGCCTTGACCTGACACCACTGGTTCTGAGAGAGCCAGATGAGCAACAGCAGGGGGGCAAGAGTAAAAATATAGAAAAATGGTATTTTGGGGTACCGGAAAAATGATACAAAATATGCACCAGTGGTGGACATGTCACAGGCTTAAATACTTGACAGTATGGAGCTAAAAATATAATAGGCACTTTAAAGTATTAGTATTAGAAGGCCCAATGCAGGCGTCGCTGGAAAATAACTGGTTACAGCCTACAGCTGAGATGAGTAGTCAGCAGTTGCTCTTCCATTTAAACCCTGGCTCTAGCCCTGGAAGCCTGACCCACCTTGAGTGAGCTTCAGAAAACCGGAGTTTGCATTTCTCATCTACAAATCAGGATAATATCTCACAGTAGTTGTAAGTTACATGTATTCAATATGTAATGAACTTAGCATGATGCCCCATATAGCATAAGTGTTTAAAATGTGTCAATATCTTGTTATAAGAAATACCTTTTTCAATAATTGTAGCATGCTTTTGGAAAGAAGGAGGGGGAGGAGGGGAAGAAGAAGAAAATAAAACCACTGAGTTGGGGGGAAATAGCAGGCAGATCAATATGGGAAAAGCATACTTATTTTTGTGTCTTGAAATAAAACATTATACACCTAGACTGAGGAAGTGGTTTTGCTAAGAGACTCCCTTCAAGCTCCAGCGCTTTCAGATACCACTCTAAGTGGTGGGAGAGGGCCGTGTGCACGCGCACGCGTGTATGGTTAAAGAGGATTTAATAAAATGGGATCCTACCATCTCTGGGGTTATCGGTGTTCAAATGCACTAAGAATTAATGCATTTCCTCCTTATTTATGAGTATATATACGGGTTTCTAATTAGAGGGGCTACGTGGTAACACTAAAGATAAACCTTTGTTCCATGCAAACAAAAATAAACTTCCGTTTGAGATTAAAGGAAGGCTCTCCAGCCTCTTTAGGAAATACTGAGAGAAAGTGCAAAATTGGAGGAAGCACGAACATAATGAACATAGACAGAGCAGGGCAGCTTCTGCAGAGGAAGGATTTGGTTGGGCCCTGGGGACATTCTTTGCAAAAACTCTTGCTTCTGTGTCATGGAGATATGTGGGGACTGTAATAGCCTGGACCAGACCCAGTAGAAACAAACTGAAAGATATCTTACCTTCCATAGTGCTCATTTATTTGTGATTTATACTGAATTACAAAGTTCTGGTCACAGACACTACCCAGAGACCACAATGGGAAAAGGACCAGAAAAAGGCTGTTTTTGCCACACACACAGTCCGAGAAAAATCAAAAGAACCCGCATACTGGCACAAACAGAAGGGCCCCTTGTTTTGGGATTCTAAATGCGGCTTCATAAGGATAAACTGATTTTTAGAGTGTTGGAGGCATGAAAAATACTACTCAAAATTCAACTCGTTTAATGCCGCACCCTTTAATTTATTTCATTGCCTCGAGGGTGGAAAAGGCAGGTTCGTCACTGTCTGCGAGACAAGAAGCGGTGCCAAGCTAATGCTAATGGGAATGCTGTGGCCGGAGCCCACACTCGGAGACATTTGTGCACACTCCAGTTGGGATTTACCTGCTTTTACAAAAGAACAGAATGACGTGCATCCCCACAGAGACAGGCTTTTAGTTTAAAACTGTTGTCTGAAATATCGCACCTACTCAGCCCTCTGAGAATATAGAACATCTGAATTAAATTTTGTAAAGTGCTCTATATCAAACTTTTAATAACATTTGTAAAACTTTCTCAGTTTCCAGGCACTCTTAAAAGAGTAACTTTCTTTGCCATTGAGCTAGAGAGTAGCACATTCCCTAATGAAATAAATAATGGGGGAAGGAGAGTGATACATTTCGAGAGCAGCAAACTCTCTGATGAAATAACTAAAGGAAAGCAGCGACATTTCCAGAGAGTCAGCATGTCAGTAAACAGACGCATAAAGGTAGCCGAGAACCCCGGGAAGGCTACCCCGTGTTTGCTTGCTCTGACCCCAACTCTCCCCACTGCTGGAGCATCTCAGTGTGTAACCGGCAGTCAGAAGCATTTTAGGTATGATTTTCTAAAAACTCAATCTTAAAATTAGCAACTTCCCATATAGAGTTAGGAATGGGAAGAACTCACATAAACCTGAGAGAGTTTTAATGATTGCAACTTTCCTAGGTATACTGGTATTTTTAATTAACATTTTGTGAACTCACACCCAAAATCTCAAGTAAATAAACACAGGTACTGAAAGAACCATGAAGATTTTCCTTGCATAAAATGAATTTCTTCCACCAAGATGGTCCAGCAGGACTATGCTCTTGCCAACCTACTTTGATGTAAAAACAAGCAGAATATTTGTTATTTATTATGTGAACAACACTAGCACTGAAATTTTGTCTGTGCCTTGTATAAGAAAAAGAGGGCTTTTTCCAAAATTAGTTTAACTACAGACACACAAATACTATATGAGCATCTTTAATTCCTTTTAAGAGCACAAATTGTTTTTAAAAATCCTCAAAAACTGGAGATTAACCCATTTTAGCAATACATTTCATTTAAACTTTAATAATCTTCTCAGCACAGCATATGCCTCAGTGACTTTTATTAGGGTACCTTCCACGCTACCCTCTCTTCTAACTGTAGTCTTTGAGAGCAATAAAACTATTTTACAGGTCAGACTTCGTATTAGTTTGGTCCTCACCTACCTGCAGTAAGTTCATATGTTTGTATTTATCATAGGCTTTAAAGTTGGAAGGCACCACGAGGTTTGTAAGTGAAACCCCCCTTCGTGTTACAGGTGACAACACTGGGGGATGCCGAAGCTCTTCCACTGAACTGGCCCTAGAAACCAGACTGCCTATTCCCCGTCCCCGCCGTTAGAGCGTGTGGGAGATGGAGAAGCAACCTCACCCATCACTGAGTCCCAGGGCTAAAGCTTGAGACAGAACTTACGTTGAACTTGCCAACAAACAAGAGCTGCAAAACAGGACTAAAAAAGGTGAGTCCAGTCTGGCATGTATAGATTGAGGACTGAAGTTCAAAGGAGTGAAGCAATCTGCTTGTTTACAGGCTTCAAAAATATGCCTATTGACCCTCTTTTAATATGTGTTATTAATTACGGAGCGTTTGAAAGAGCTGCTGATGAGATTATAACAAAATAGTTTTCTACCAAAACTTCAAGGATGAAACACAAATGTTAGTGTTTTACAGGTATTCTTCCCTCCATCAGACCATTCTTTTGGTATGTTCCACCCTACTCAAGGTTTCTGGTACACAGCAGGCACTTACCAATTTTTGTGAAATGTTAATATACAGTAACAGGAAGCTACAGAAAGGAACATGATCTTTTATAAAAATATGTGCTGTAATGTAGCTTTACCAATGGTCTTTACACTATTATGTAGAAACACTGCAATTATTTGCAATTCAATCACTTGAAAAGTATAATTACTTTGATTAATTTTTCTATTACTAGTTGTAAGCTGTTTTGTAATTATAGAATAAGTTTAAAATGAATAAAAGCACCAACCTTAATTCTGTTTTGTTAACCTGTCTTCAAGAAAAGTTACATGCTGAAGAGTAAAGACTAGGTTAACTTCAAAGTCAGACTGACACAAAATATGTTAATTTTAAAATATTAAAAAGACTAAAATTCATAAGCTTTACATCTTCTTTTTCAAGGTACTTTTAAAAACTGGCCAAAACCTGCCCTGGCCCATGGCTCAGTTTGTTGGAGCATCCACCTATAAACTCAAGGTCAAGGTTTGATTACAGTCAGAGCATATCCCTGGACTGCAGGTTCGGTCCCTGGTCAGGGCACACACAGGAGGCAACAGGTTGATGTCTTTCTCTTGAATAAATTTTTCTCTCTCTCTCCCTTCCCCCTCTCTTACAAAAAAATCAATAAGCATGTCTTTGGGTGAGGAATAATAATAGTTAAGTAATAATAATAATATAATTATAATAAAAAGTCAAAATCCATGTGAAATTATTTGACTATTTTGATCACTGAGTATTTTGAATTTATATAAATTTGGGCAAAAACCCTCTTAGTTTTTAGAATTACTAGTAAATGGGTATCATATTAAACATTCAGAAAAAAAGTGGGCAAAATAAATCACAGATTAGAGGTGTAAAAGCTTTGAAATGAGTACCACTGTAAGAAATAATAAAGATAATTTCATATGAAAAATAAACCTTGTCAAATTAATCTATAAAATTTAGAGAATTTTTCATTTGTTTGTGGTTCTTACTTTCCCTCCTATAACACACAGGCTTTTGCTTTTCTACACTTTTCCCCCAAAACAACATGACTCCATCTCAGAGCTGCCAAAGTCACAGCCACACTGAGGAGCACTGACTCCTAATATATAATCCTGACAATTCTTCTCAAGTCCAGATACGCATTTCCATACGTGTACCCTAAATTTACATCATGATGTTCCATCTGCATCTTCACATCCGGGCATGCAAAATTAGCTCATTATCTATGCTCACATTCCCATCCCAATCTGCATTTCCTCACATATTTCCAATCCCCCAGGACTTAAAAAACTAGCATTAATTTAGAATCCTCCCCGGTATAATTCCTTCCTAATCTACCGCTCCATTTCCATGACCAGGACCACACTAGAATTGTGTTGGATAATAAGGAATTTGTCTAGTCTTTGTCCTGGGTCCCTGGGAGGGAATTGTAAGTCCTCAGAATTTCCTAAGTGATGGGCAAGTCTTTGTTATTCATACTAGACCCCTGACCTCCAGGGAGAGGCTGGGGGCCGCAGAGCACTTACATGGTCAATGGTTCAGTCAATCATGACTGTGTAATTAAGCCCAGTGCAAACTGCACAGAGGCTCAAGTGGGCTTCCGGGTTGGCGAACGCATCACTGTGCCGAGCCGGGAGGAGGATGCACTCCGATTTCCAGGACCTCCCCAGACCTTGTGTCTTCACATGGCTGATATTGATGTGTCCTTTATAATAAAAGTATAATTATAAATATGGTGCTTTCCTGGGTTCTGAGTTGTTCTAGTTACTTGGCAACCCGAGTGGCTTTTGGGAACCCCCACATTTGTAGCCAGTTGGTCCAAAGTGGGGACAGTCTGAGGACCTCCGAACCTGCAGCTGGCACCTGAAGTTGGGACAGTCTTGTCATCCTCAGCCTGCGGGGTCTACACTAACTTCGGCCTGATAGCACAAGAACGGGATTGCAGTATTTTAAGTTGTCAGATAAAATATAGGATATCAGTTAAAATGGTTTTCAGGTAAATAACAATTTCTTACAATATAAAATATGTCACAACATCTTATGGGGCATATGTATACCCAAAATTCATATTTAAATGGACATTCTGAATTTTGTGTTTGTTTTTTTCTAGATCTGACAACTTGCACCCTAAGGCAGGCCCTCCTTATTCCTCGCCTAGTTGGTCTCCTAACTTCTCTTCCTGTCTGCAGATTCCGTTTTTCCTAAGTTCCACTACACATCACTCTTAGATTGTTTTCTTAAACACAGTTTTGATAATTTACTGCCATGTCCAGAACTTTGAGTGCTTTCTCATTATACACACGGATACATACAAATTCGTTAGATTTGCATTCAAAATCATTTACAAGGCACCATGGGCTGTGGGAATTAGTTAGAGCTGGGTTCAAAACTTATCTTCAGCACATACCCGTTGGGTAAAGTAGGAAAACTGATACTATCTCTTTTGTCTTTAATCTTGTCATTGTGATATGAGAACAGTCATATGTCAGAATGTTATTCTGAAAAGGGAAATAAAGAAACTTTGCATCTACCCTTAATTGGTCAAACACCTTTTGGTAGTCACATATAATGAACTCGTACTAGTATTTTTCCAAATACCAATGTTTAGTGACAGTCTTGACTTTTCTAACATTATTCTCCCTGGTTTTCCTTTTTGTCTACTATCTGTCCTTTATATTAGTGCGTCCGTGAAGTTATGTCCTTGGTCTCTTCTCATTCTACATTCTTTTCCTGATGATCTTACTTCTAAAATTTTAAATACCAATAAAGTCCCCCTATACGCTGGTAAATTTCAAACATGAAACTGAAGCCCCAGATTCCCCTGTGCACCTGCTTTCTAGAGATGTCCGACTCATTGCCCGATGGTCACCTCGGGGCTTCAATGCCCTGCTTTTCCTACGTTGCCTGCATTTAAAAAAAAAAAAATCACCTTTGTTAAGTAGGCCAGCCAGTAGCTTTCCTCACAATGCCCACACACATACAGTCGGCAAATTCTGTAATTCTGTTTTCTAAATTAGCTCTCTCCTCTGCATATGCATTGTCTCTCACTCTCTCTCTTTCTTTTTTTTTTTTGGTTAGGTCCCTCGGCACCTCTCCCTGGATTACTGCTATGGTGTATCAATCAGGGTCAACCCAGGGGAAGAAAAAGAAACAACTCTGAGTACTTACAGTAAAAGAAATTTATTTCTTACAAGGAATTGAGCACACAACAATGGGAGTGGATAACGATGGGAACTAGGTATTAGCCACAGTAAGAAGCCAAGACCTTCCCTGGGCTGAACAGACAAACACAGTGAAGGAGCCACCTGGAAGAAGCTGGCTCATGAGGCTGAAGCCAGAGATGAGAAACAGTCCCTAATGGAGATGGCTTCACCTCTCCTTTCTTCTAACAACAGTTCTCAGTCCTCCACCCTTACTCCCTTCCAAGACATATTCTGCACTGTGCCTTTCTGACATGCAGTTTCTGATCATGTTTGTCCCAATGCCAGAAACTCTCCAACGGTTTTCTGCTCTCTGCAGGTCAGCAGAACTCACGCCCTTTCCATGGTCATGCTATGCCACACCCATCACTCCCCAGAAGCCTTCAGTTCCTTTTCCTATTGGATTCCCCCACCTGGAATTCCTTCCATCCCATATTCTAACCCCAGCAAACATCTTCCTATCTTCCAAGACCAATATTACAACTCATCTCCCTCATGCCAGGTTGTTTCCCTGCCTTCTCTCCCTCCCGCCCCATCTCCTTTTCCTCCTCCAACTTCTTCCTTCCTCTTATTCCTCTCGTATTTTCATAAATCAGATCAGTTGTTACCATAATAGTCTGTGAAAAATCTCTCTGCTGGCACAGTACTGTAAGTTCGTGTGTGTGAGTATGGATGCATATTCTGGCAGGCAATGTTCAGTTACACGTTCACCTGCATCACCAGGTTGTGACACCCACAAGGCAGGAATGTTTCCCACACAGCATATCTTTCATCGGCTCAATATTTTCTTGAAAGACATTTTAAATGAATCTGATGTGCTCCAATATGTTTATGTGTTCATGTCTTTCCAAGACAGGACCAGTAAAAGCTTAACAAATACGGTGTGATAGTGTCTCGCTGCATGAGAAAAAAGTCTGAAAAGAGAAAATGTGTCTCTTATATTAGTTTTCTCAAACAGGACACAAGTTCTCTTCATTAATGGTCTTTAATTCACAGTTTGAGTGGGGTTACTAGCTGCCCTGTGCCAATGAACTTAAGATCCCTTCTTGCTCTGTAATTCTAATGCTTAAAAGAACATGTGAAAATTTGAATAAAAATTTATACTTCAGCCTTGTGAAGAGTAAAAAAATAAGATACCTATGAATTATGACAAATGAAATTTCTATATATATTTCTAAATTGCTTTTTGGTAGCCCTGCATAAATTATATTAAGAATATTCTAATTCAAAAGACCCTCTTTCTGGTTTTCTAGCTCTCCTGCCCCACTAATTGGCCATAAGCACCTGTCAAAGGTAATATGTGTTCACCAAGCATAATTTAAGGATCATAGTAATTCCATGCATGTGGGTTACTATGTTAACCCTGTTTTACAAATGAGGAAACTGAGACACAGAGAAGATAAGTAAGTTGCCCAAGGTGTCATTGGCCAATGGATAGCAAAACTTGGACATGAACCAGTTCTGGCATCAGAGCCCATATACTTAGCCACTACATCAGTCTTCCCCATATGTCAATGATTCTTTTCACTGGAGCCCTTGGGCTCAAGAACGGAGAGTGGGAACAGAAAGCACACCATGCCCTTCACCCCTTAACCTTTCTGTCCTCCATGGATGAAATGCGCCAACGAAGGACTGGCATACTGCTCCACGGTAGTTACTGGGGCCTTCTGCTGACCAAGGAAGATCTCCGAGTGATGGAGTTTGAAAGCAAAGAAAAATAATATTTGCATTCATTTACAACCCACCATCCTCATAAAGGATTTAAGGTGTTTCACTAAGATATGTACATTGCTGACAGATAAAGTAAATTAAAACAGGTAAAAAGCAAAGCCACGGGAAAATTGGGGTACAACAGTACAGTGAGTACACACAATACAGGTCATGAATGTACAGAAACTCGCCAATAGCAAGCTTGACATTTGGCTCTAGGCTACACAGCAGCCAATAAAAACAGAGAAATGATATTACATAGTTGATTTTTTCGACAAAATACAAAGTGGTTGCTCAGGTGAAGCCCAGATATTTCTGGTACTAATAATAGAGAGAAATTACTTCCATGGTTTTTCAGAGAGGGCACTGTGCCATATACTAAACAGCATCTTCAACAACATGGCCAGAGTAGCAGAGTAGGTATATAAGTGAATGTCTAATATTCCTCCCAAAATAGGCATAATTCATATGAAATACAGGATACAGACTCAGTCTTTCCAGAAATAAAACCATTCTTTTATACCTGTTCGAGAAGTGCATTAGTATAATCTGACACAGACTACCTGGATTTCAATCCCAGCCTCACATTTATTCTTGAGAAAAATGGAGAGAATGATGATAACTATACATATGGTTGCATGAGTCTTTAGTCACTATAGGCAAAGTGCTTATGATAGTGTTTAGTACACAGTAAGTGGTATATAAGTCCTTGCTAGTATATTTATTACTCAATTATTATTGTCAAGTCCCCAACTCCAAGGTGACAGAAACTTAAATTTAATCAATTTAGGGTTGCATGTAAATGCCAGGGTATCTGTTTGTGACTAGGCAGTGGGGAGGGGTAAGGGAATTAAGGGAGAAGGCATCTCGTCCTTAGTGTCATCTATCCATGTTAGTGTCCCTTTGGATTGCCTCTTCCTTCTGGTTCAAAGTTCTGGTCCATACTGGCGAATGTTTCCAACCACCCCGTCACGTGCATGGACACCTTTCTGCTTCCCTCCTAGTGGGATGGATCAGAAAACAGTGAGGCTGCCTTAGGCCCCTCTGTCTCTGGGTCCTGCTGACTTTCCAGGCCCTGCCAAGGGAAAGGAACACAGGTCCCATCTGCCTCTGGTATCCTGTTAATTCACTAGTGGGGGACTCTACTGAGAACCTTCCTTTTGGGATTGAATAAGGGGAAGGAGCAATTCACTCTCTTCTCAGAGCCCATCCTTTAGTCCCTCACCTCTGCTCTTCCATCTGGAAAATGCTCACTTTATCATGGAGGGCGGAGATGAAGAAAACGTTGTGTGCATCGTATCTTCACAGACGCATTTATGGCTCAGTCTCAGCTTTTTGCAACTCAAAAGAAATAGCTGACATCTACTTCATTCTCTCTGACTTTCTGATGGGGGACAATAAATGTGGAAGGCTGAAAAAAGGAGTCATGAAGAGGTCCCCAGGAGTGTGGATAAAGGAAGGTAAGTGAAAGCCAGCTAACCTTTGCCAGTATGTCAGCAAAGAAAATTAGCATCTTTCCTAGTCATACTTCAGTTAATGCCATTTTGTAGTTGTCCACTGTAATGAGGTCCAGATTTGACACTATCTTTTCATATCAATGTCTAGGCAGATCTTAAAGAGAACAGAAGAGCTGGCAGATTGAAGAGCAAAGCAGACCGACTGAACAACAGTTTTTAAAAATTAGGTAATCTATTGGTACTAATACTTAGCTTTCTCAACCATCTGGGCAGTAAGCACAACTGCTGGGGTGGCTGATCCATCAGGAGCTCCTAACGATCAACTCCAATTTTTAATTCAAACTATTTTTTAACTGTACACAAGGCTGAGATGACATGCAGCAATTTACATGAGTAACACTTCATACAACCAACAACACTAAGACTAAGACACAGTAGATAACTTTATGTCACATGTCGCTCACTGATAAACTTGGAACAGAGAACTCTGCAAAAGTCCTCAGTGATCCAGTTCTTTCGCGCCTTTATTTTAGAAGTGAGAAAACCATGACTGACGGGTTATTTGAGATCACATTTCTTCCCTTTTATATAAACACACACTAAAATATAAGAGAACAAATTCCACATCAGGTCAGATATATTTGTCATTCCACCTAGAATTCCACTGGTTGAAAGCCAGGATGACCAATTTTGTTCTGTAATTCTGTATGGTTTCTACCACTTTATTAAAGAGGCTTCTAAAGTAAACCCAAGAAGCACCTCATGAATTTGGAAAGTCCCCATGGAGAGACATTTCTGTCTGTTTCTATCTCCCGCAGTGCCTAGTGAAGAAGCCTTGCAGAGAGCATACGTTAGGGTGTTTGTGAGTGATGACGATGTGGAGTATATAGAACATCAATGATCACATGACCTGAACTCCCTTCCGGTTTTCTCCATCGTCGAATCCTGTCTGTTCTCTAAGGCTCAGTCCAAGCCCAACCTCAGGTCATGATAGCCTTCCTAACTGCTAGAGACTACCTTCATTGCTCTCTTTTCTAACCACCTGTTTTCCTTTTTCATCAAATACATATCCATTTACAGAGCTATTTATTCCTAATCATTTAGTAAGTTTTTGTATAATTTCCACATAAGCTGTTAGATTCCCCAAAGACTTATACTATATTCTATACCTTTTATGGTCTGCTCCTTATCATAATCACCTTGATCCAAGTTCACTTGTAGTTTGTATTGAAAATACAATAAAACATTGTATTAGACATAGAGGATCAACTTTGTTTTACAATCTGAACATAAACATTTTTCTCTACCCTTCTGATTATATAATGATTCTCTGATGATTTAAAAAAATGTTTAAGCAATCTCTGGAGTGCATTTTATGCATGGAGGGAGCATAGGAGAATTATTCTACTGACCAGAGAAAAAGAATAGAAGAATAATATTAACTCTTTAAAACAACAGAGGTAACGGACACATCAAACCTGTAGTTATTCAAAATACAATCTCACAAAAATTCCAAGAGTCTCCAAATACCTCACCTGGTGGAAGGCCAGGAGCAGCTGCTGTGGATCAAAAAGGTTTGCATCTTGAATACAGTATCTGCACTGATTCTTTCAGTGACGGCTTGTTAGTCCCTTAGATGAACCTACTTGAATTCATGGCAAACTCCTTAACAGAAGGACTGACAATCAGTAGGTCGAGTGTTTGGAACTTCTCCTTCCAGGCTGTCACATTGATAGTTTGGTCTCTCAAAAACAGTTCATGAGAGAGCAATACTGATTGGCCATACAAATTACAATTATGCAAACATTTGAAGTTTTAGTTTTTCTCTAACTCAAACTTGCATTGTTTTTCAGAGACTTTCTTTGGGAAAAATAGTGGTGTAAATGTAAGAAGCAAACACATTTAAATTTGAACACACTCCACAGTCTTTAGGCTCTTAATACTGTCAACTGATCTTCAAAGACCACCTGGAACTCACCTGGTGTTAAACAAACATAGGTTTACTGACTCACTGTGATGAGAAAACTACAGGGCATCCCAGCAAACACGTTAGAAATAAAGCAGGGGTGTCAAGCTCATTTTCACGGGGGGCCACATCAGCCTTGCGATTGCCTTTAAAGGGCTGAATGTAATTTTAGGACTGTATAAATGTAACTACTCCTTAACCATTAAGTGAGAGCTGGGCACTGCTGTGGGGTAGAAACAAGGTGCTAGACCAGATAAAACAAGGTGGAGGGCCGGATTCGGCCCTAGGGCCTTATGCTTGCCACTTGTGACTTAAAGGATCTGCACTTGTGTGAAGTCATTTGGGAGAAAAACCCAGGTCTTTGTTCTACATTGGATGCTGTGAGGAAGCAGAAGTCATTCTTTGATAGGGTATTTTAAAAGTTTTTATATAGAAGGTAAGAATGGAGTGAGCTTAAAACTGAGAATGTTTTGCTGTTTTTTTAAATTATTTTATTGTTGTTCAATTACAGTTGTCTGCATTTTTTAAGCAGCATACGGGGAATATTTGGTTATTCTTTGATCTTCAAAATGTTCATGTATTATCCCAAAGTCAGGTATGAGTATGGAGTGGTCTTGTTTTCGTCCAGTCCATCATGATCACAGAAGGTTCTGGGCTAGCGTCAATGGTCTGTGAAATGTTATGTTCAACAAGAGAATCCCATGTCCCAATGCATGCCATGCCAGCTCCCAGACACCAGCGACTGCTTTTCTCTTTCTCAATGTATAAAGAGTATAAAGTGGGTGGGTTCATCATTTCCACAGAGTACAGTATACTTACCAACAGGGACTCAACTCCACTTTATTTACGTTGGAAGCTATAAGCTGGGTCTTGTATATTTTTTGCATCATCCTATGTGTTAGAAACATAGCAAATATTCAATAACTGTTTCAACTAACTCACTTCTTCCTCCAAAAATAAATGGTTCCCAACCATAGAAAAGCCCTGCCAAAACATCTAAAAGGAAAAGCAAAGATTCAGTCTCACTGTTACAAAGCTAATGAGATAACCATGGTGAACAGGTGGAGGATGAAAGCTCTTATTCATTCACATTACATCTGAGTTCCTGTGTGAGGGAGCACTTTGTAACGAGCGTTTGCTGTGTGCGCAGGCACTGATGGGCTTGGAATACAACCATGAGTAAGGCCCAGCCCCCATCCTCGTGAACTTGCTACCCTGTGATAGAGCTTTATTTTCTCATTCTGCATCTTACACAGTGAAATAAAAATCGCATCATTGCAGCAATTAGTCAAAAGAGAAATTAATTCTGTGCTACACCATGCATTTATGGCTGATTTTGGTCCTTGCTACAACCAGTGCAAATTTTTAATTAAATGTTGGCCACTGGTTTGTTGGTTCACTGGGAAGGTTTAAATATTTCCTGTGGAGTTCACAAGCATCTCACCCATTTCAGAGTGAAGGGACTCTAAATGCATTTCCAATAAAAAAGAGATGTTTTCTTTTTTATGCTGTCAGTGGGAATTTATTTTATAATTTGTGGTACATATACTCATAGATAAAAAATTAAGTTTTCTAATTTTTGAAATTTTAAAAAAACTGTAATTAAATTACACCACTAAATCAAACCAGCCAAATGTGGAAATTACAAGTTACAAAAAATTAATATTTAATTTTTCTGAAATTTTAACTGCTATCTTCAGTTTTAAAAGCATAAAGTAAAGGAGATTTGACTTTGGGTGGTAAACACACATTAAATATGCAGATTATGTATCATAGAATTGTACACTTGAAACTTATATAACTTTATCAACCAATGTCACCCCAATAAGTTTAACAAAAATATTATTAAAAAATTTAAAAAACATAAAATAGTCCCAGATTGTTATTTTCACAGGGAAATGATATAATTATTGACCAAATAGGTCACATATGTTAATCTATCTATCCATGCATGTCAATATCTCCTTAGTAAAATTAAGTCTCTTAAATAAAGTTTTTTAAAATCTCTTAGTTTTAAGGCAACTAAAATAGTACATTTCAGAACTATCTTCTTTTCTTTCCCTTTATTTCATTCATTAATATTTATAGAGAATACCACCCTCCCCTAAAAACACATATATTAAATAATATATATTAAATAAAACTTCCCTAACAGCTTTTGCTTTTTTAAGATGATGCTATTGTTATTCCATTATTTTAAAAAATGCACATATGTACATCACCTAGCCTTGTCTGCTACTTATTCACTCACTCACAGAGTAAATGTTCACTAAGTGTCCTCCAGCTATTTGTAAGAAATTATGTGGAACAGAGTAATTAAAACAAAGCAAAACAGCACTGGCTGGCATAGCTCAGTGGACTGAGTGCGGGCTGCAAACCAGGCATCCCAGGTTCGATTCCCAGTCAGGGCACATGCCTGGGTTGCAGGCCACGGCCCCCAGCAACGCAACCGCACATCTCTCTCTCTCTCTCTCTCTCTCTCTCTCTCTCTCTCTCTCTCTCTCTCCCCCCCTTTTTCTCTCTCTCTCACCCCCTCCCTTCCCTCTCTAAAAATAAATAAATAAAATCTTTAAAAAAAAAGAAAGAATGTGTCTAATTCTTCTAAAAAAACAAACAAACATAGTGTCTCCTCTTAAGGAGTTTGCAATCTAGGAGGAGAGATTAAGACAGGTACAGAAAAATTAAAAGAAAGCAGTAAATAGTTGTTATCATTAGAGATAGGAGTACTATCTTCTGAGAGTTCAGACTAGAGAGAGATGGCTCCAGGCTGGAAATATAATGGGAATTCTCACACATAAAGCACATATCTTTACTATGCATTAAAGTATAGGATTACAGATAGAGATTGGGGCATCTACCGGGTTCCTTAGGGGCCCACCGCTCCCCAGTTCTCAGTTCAGCACCAGTTCTTGACATTCAGAATTATCAAGTTTCCACTGGCCCAGGCCTGTGCAGCTCACCTTTCAACTCCAAAGGCAAGGCTCTTTGCATTTCATTTTCTTAATTTCATCTGTCTATGTTATTCAAGATCCCAGATAATAGAAATTCTTTTTTAGTTAAAAAAGTATTATATTGACACATTATATACATTGTGGGGTTACTTTTGTATTGTAATTTTGTTTTTTACATCCCCCCTCAGAGTTCTCCTTCCCTGGCTTCCCACAGTTGCAAATTCGATGAGCCAAGTTTTTAAGTGCTCAACTAAGGGTAACAGAGGAACCACCAAACACTTTTCAAGGTATTCAAACTTCAAGGAAATCAAGCTGTGGTTAAGAGAGGGCATGCACAGTCTAAACTGCACCTAAGAATTTATGTCAAAGATGTCCAGATAGCTATCCATCCATTCATTCATTTTTTTTCCATTCAACAAATTTCTCTCTACTACCAATTGTGTGTCAGGTACTCTTTTAGGACTGACGAAGTCCCTGTTCTCCATGGGTTTACACTCTAGCAGGTGATAAAAATGAGCAGAGAAAATAAACCAAGCAATCACTGATTAAGAAACCACATAAACAAATAAAATTACAGTTACAAATAACAATATCACAAAGTGCTATGGAGATGGCCAAAGGGCAAGGGGGTATAGTGATGGATGACTAATTTATTTGAGAAGTCAGGGAGCTCTCTTTGAAGGGGGCAACATCTCAGATGGGACCTAAGTGACAAAAGGAACAACCCTACAGTGATGGAGGAGAAGTGTGTTCAAAGCAGGGAGAGAAGTGCTGTGGTGGAAATGAACTTGGCATGTTGAAGAAACAGCGGCACAGCTGGAGTGGGGAGATAAGGGGCCAGCAGTGCAAGATGAGGACAGATAGGTAAGCAGAAGAGTCTAAAACCAGGGCAAAGGATATAGAGTTTATTCTAATTGCAATGAGAAGCAATGGGCAAATTTTAAGCAGGTGAGTGGCATGATATGAATTATGTTTTAAGAGAATACTCTGGCTCCGGTACACAGAATGGATTTTAAAGGAGTAAGAGTGAAGTTCAGAGAGACCATGTAAGGCAGCAATAATCCAGGGAAAGGAGGCTGATTACCTGGGCTAAGGTGGGAAGAAGTGGATGAACTCTGAAGGTATTTTAGAGGTTGGATTGACCAGACTCATTATGGATTGGCTGTAAGAGGTTGAGAGAAAGAGAACAACCAGTGCTAACTGCCACCTTTCTTAACATAAACTAACTAGGTGTGTTGATGAAATTGACTGAGATTGAATATTTGGGTAGGAACAGATTTCAGTGGCAAATAATAGATGTTCTTAGGACACTTCAAATTTGAGATGTTTAACTAGATATCCAAGAGAAGCTTGAGAGTAGAGAGTTGAAAACATGCATTCGAAGTGCCAGGAAGAAGTCAGATCTAGAAATAAAAATTTCAGAGCCTTTCATGTACAGATGGTATCTAAAGCTACAAGACTAAAAGACCATCACATCGAGAGAAAGCAAAGCCTTAAAAGAGAAAAGGGTATAGGAGAGAGTCTTGAAGACCTCCAATGCTTCGGTACCAAGCAGAAGAGAAATTAATCAAGGAAACTAAGAAGGACCAGCCAATAAATTAGGAGGAAAACTAGGGCACTGTGATGTTACCAAATGCAAGAGAAGAAAGTGCTTTAAGAAAGAGGGAGTAGTCAATGTTTCTGAGTAATGTCAAGCATTAATGAGAGAAGATCAGACTGGACTACATGAAGGTCACTGGTAACCTTAACAGCAGGTAGTTGAATTCTGGAGAAAGGGATCCTAACTGGGATGGAGTTGAACAGAGAATAGGAGATGAGAGAAGGGAAACAAGTCTACAGGCAACAATTTCAAGACTTTCTGCCATGAACGGGGCATAGAGAAGTGCAGTGGTATGTGGAAGCATGGGAGGATTTTATGACTGATGATGCTGAAACATTATTTTTGTTCACATAGGAATGACACGTAAACTACAGGATCAAAGTCTTGGGCAAGACAGAGCAGACTCCAGAGAGGAATAGAACTGTTGACCTCAAAAGTTATCTGGGGCTACAATTATGTGCCCGTATTCCTTGGGTTGGTACTTTTGTGCACATTAAAGAGACAATGATGCAATAAAAAGTACTTAAGCCTATAATACCTAATCTGCATACCAAGGCCTTATCTCTCTTTACAACTCCTGTCTCTATTACCCTCTGACACGTGCAAGGGGCTCTAAGCTGCTTGGTTATATTCCAGAACACTGGTTCTGCCATAGTTGTCAGCGGGTAGTTATTCAAAGGTCATTTGGAGAGGTGCGAGTCTCTCCTTGGCTTCTGCCCTCTTTCTCACTGCACAGTAAGAGACCACAGCCTTTACCTATGCTAGTCTCCCACCTCTTTCTCCCATTTCTCTCCTTTTCCCTATCTTCTTTCCTGATGAAAATCTTTCCTGCAGGTGGAAGTCTCCAGGTGACTGTTTTCTCCCCCTGACTCCTCTGTTCTGTCCTACTGTCCCCCTACAGAAGTAGTTAGCAAGCCCAGAGCTTTCCCCATCAATGGAGGCCTTCATTAGATTTCTTTCCAGCAAATCCCAATCCTTTGTGAAGTATAATAAATCCTACAATTCAGGTTTAGATTTAGGAGGTAACAACTGACCCATGGTGGTCAATTTTCCCCACCCAGGTTGCCAGGGATTAGAGAAAAATTCAATGATTTTAGGTTCCTTGAACAAACATTAATTAATAATGACAAAATGCCTCCAAACTTCTTGCTGCAAAATGCTAACAAAGATATCGTGGGATACTTTATCAGAAAACTTGTCAAAGTCAAGTTACACTACAGAGGCCAGAAACAAAATCACAAAGGATTGACAGCCAGGGTTGCGGCAGAGAAGTCTCTGAGCAGAAGGCTAGGGTCAGAGCCTCATTTTACCCATGGATGTTAGAAGTTTTGAACCAGAGGAAATATGGTCTCAACTCCTGGAAACTGGAACCACTCTATAAGGAATAATATTGGCAAATGCAGGATGGTGTCTTGCACACTAATTCCGTTGTGAGCTAGTGGTAACTCCAGGTGGTTCCCTGCTTCATGCTACTGCTTCTGGAACGTTAAGCTACTGTGTTCCCATGTCTGTGCACTTGACCAAACCGTACTGTTCTCCTCATGACATCATCATCTTACTTCTTCATTAAAAAAAAATAAATTCCTAGTTTAACACTCATACTTAAGTAACTTGACAAAATTTCCCTGAGGTTGCACAAAAGCACTCTTAGGTAATGCTGGACCCAGGAAGACTTTTTTTTAGTGAGTTGTGCATCTTTTATGAATAACTTCATAAATAAATAGCATTGTGTCATTTTCCTTGTTAGAAAAGTCTCACCCAAAATTAGTTCATTGTGTATGGATTTCTTGAGAATTACAGCCATGCCATATTCTTGTTTGATCTCCTCTAGGCTCTGCACATACAAAATTGCTCCTTATTATTTAATTGCAAGAGATTGTATGTGTATATGAACAAAAAGCCTCAAAAGAGGAATTTTAGGTATGACACACCATACTTAAAATTTCCATTTATATATTAAAGTTGGCCAACCCCAGCATCTGAACCACTTATTTTTAAAATTTTTTGCACACTCTAGTTCATTTTTTTCCTTTATCATGACTTTCTACCCTCCCAGCCCAGGTGTTGGCTATTCCAGTGATTAGATCAAAGATGACCTTTTCATGAAGACAGAGGTAAAGAAAATGCTTATTAAAAGTCTCTGCCTTTTGTATGTCATCAGTTAAGGGCTTTCCTTTCCCATCTGATAAAGGGACAATGTTCTTCTTTATCATTTTCTTGGGTTTAGTGTATTTCGAAGAAAAACATACAGTTTTCTTTTCTTCTTTATTCTTTCTTTATTTCATTTGTTTTGTTTTGTTTTGTGATAGCTGTTGCTTTTTTCTGACTTGAAGACACAAATCAGACACCATCTGCTTTTTTTTTTGTCAAACTATCTTCCACTTTTGTACAATTTGTTATTTTGTATTTCTAAAGCACTGTATTTATTCATGTGATTTTTTTCCCTCTGCCTTTCTAGTATGTAATAACAATAATTATGGGACCGACAGAAATCCGTGGCCAGGGAAATCCAGACTACTCTTCATCAGATCCCTTTAAGAGGTAACTTAAGATTGAAAAAGAAAAACGGCTTGGCACTTAAACGGAAGTTTAAAGAACAGAAAGAAAAAACTGAAGAAAGGTAATAATAAATGGACTTAGAGTGCAAGGTCTGCCAAAAGGAGTTCAAAATGATCTCCAGGGGACCTGATAAGAAAGAATGTTGCAAAAATATGAATGAGGGTTCAATGAAGGGTTGGCTACACTGAGGAAGCAAAAACTGAAATATAGGTTTCTTTGACCCTTTGAGGATTGTTTGCTTACATCTTAAGCAGATAAGAAAAAGACCCACAAGGATAGTAGAGTGAGAACAGAAAACCAAGGCCATTTGCTATCAAGGGGTGTTCTGGCCATCAAGAATAGCAATGGACTTCCCACTGCCCAAGGTTTAAAGACGAGGAGTGTGAGATGTATAACCATGCTGTCAGAGCACTCAGTGGCCTGATGTGTATGAAGTGGGACATGATCTATGGATTTGAATATTATTCCTACCTGGAACATTTGTCTCCCATTTTCCCCTCAAGTCTCTTCTTTACTTATACAGTGTTTTAAACTACACTCTGTTGGGTCATTGTCATCAACCTTTTCTTTCTTCCAATTACACTGCAATCCCTAGTGTGTCACTCAGTGGGTAAAATTTAGAAGAGCTCTCTTTTACTACTTGCTTTCTCTTCTCTCAGCATAACAGTGTCATATCTAACATAGCTCAAGAATATGTTTGGTGATTTGCTAAGTTCACTGCTCTTCAAGCAACTGTTGAGAAGCGTTTTCTGTCACTACAAGGCATACACTAATATGGGCACATTTCAGTTAACCTTCAAACACTATTGTGAACATTCTATTCCAGTGTTTCCATCATAGCTATTCAGATCTTCTGATACTTTTGCATGCCAGATTTCTATCTACTAGAAAGCTCAGTTTATTATTATTATTATTATTATTATTATTATTATTACTATTATTACTATGACTACTCCTCCTCCTCCTCCTATTTTTGTTAGGTGCATCTATTTTTCTACTTTTTAAATTTAGTATATTTTAAACCTTCAAAAAGTTGCAATATTAACATAATAAACATACATGCATACTTCACCTAGAATTACAAGTAGCTTACATTTTGACACATTTGCTGTACGTCTCTTTTTCAGTAATAATATCATTGCTATCATTTTTCTGAACCATTGGAAAGTAAGTTGCAAGCATGATGGCACTTTAAGTATTTAATATATATTCTCTAAAAACAAGAACATTGTTTTTTGCAGTCATAGTATGTTTCACTAATTTCACTCAGGGATAATCAGTGTTCCCAGACACAACTATGTCATATATAGTCCATATTCAAATTTTGCCAACATTTTTCTCCACTTAAAAATCTAATTCAGAATCATCTCATTCTTACATAAGACAGTATCACCTTTCTTTTTCTCACAGCATATGCAAATAATCTGTATTTTAATTTCATGCCTCCAGCCACAGCCCAATAATTTTATATTCCTGTTGACTTACAAGTTTCCTGGATTTGAATTGGTATAATCACTTGAGGGGTCTACATGGTGGTCTGTTTTCTTGCATGACCTTCTGATCACTCTGAAGAATCTATGCCCTTAGATGACCTCTAACCCAACTCATGCGGGTGATCTGCTTTCCTTCCTCTAAGGCTTACAGTCTCTTCCTGAAATCCCTTCTGGTCTTGGATGTGGGCAGTATAATTATCTCCATCTTCCATTATTACTGGAAAAGCACATTACAACCCAGGAAAGCCAAGTATGTAGGTCCACACTATTTAGCCATCTATATGTCCATGATCAGAACGTACCAAGCCCCGAGACACCCATCGCTTTGGATTTACATAGCAGAGAGAATCCTACCTAGTTTCATACCTTCTCTTCACCTTTCTGTCTTAGTTTCCTCATTTGTAAAACAGAGATCATAGTCTACAGGTTAAAACTTTTCACATAAAAAACTTCCCAGTGTGCTGGGCACAGAGCACATCCTCAGTAAGTGGTGTTATCAGAAGGATGGTTGTGGTGAGCTTGCTGTTGGTCTAGTTTTATTAATTCCACCAACCGCTGTCTGCTGAGAACCCTCCCGCTGTAACAGGCCTTTTCTTTCTCAGGCTTCCACGAAGTTGTATTTTATACAATAAATGCAAATCACTAGGGTGATGTCCCACCCCATTACTCACAATATCTAAAACATCATGCCTAGGGGTCATGTGACCCGACCTATTGTTCGATGTTTTCCCCTTTCCCATATCTCTGATGGATTATTAACTGAACACTGCTTGAATTCTTCCAGGATGGAGATTCATCGAATCACAGTTGGAAACATAAGAATTTTTAGAAAATATATCCTCATGCTGGACTAATATTTACTTCCCCATAAAAATGTCTATCCACTGGAAAGAATGACAGTTAGTATGTTTTAAGGACTTAGGTAACATGCAATCTACATGTGTGACCGTGTTATCCTCTCACTGTGTGTACAACATCATGAAACAAGCCCTGTTATCCGTCCGTTGAGCTATGCCAGCTTCCCACTTGTTTAGCTCTGTGCTGTCTGTTGTATCGAGTTGTTTTTCAGTAGTTTACTGGGGCTTCCCCTGAAAGGTGGACCAGTACTCTCAATCTGCACCTAGATTTCCTCTCACCTGTGGCCATGTATTTTAACCATATTACTCTATTGTTTTCCAATTTTAAGCCTAATTGACAGACACTGATAAAGTTTCCAAAGAAAATATATAATATTCACTGTAAGTCATAAGCATACTTGTATACACTATCATAAAGGCATGTTTATTATTTTAATGTCTATTCACGCCTTTCAGTGACATTTGTAACATTATGATCCCATTATACCAGTCTCGCTCTCTCCTTAGCCATGCACTGAGGTAGTTTTGACAAACTTTAAAGCACAGGTCCTTTCCAGAAAGAAAATAAAATCTTGGCTTATTGGATAGAAACATTACAAATTATCCATCCAAATCACAGATCATAAACTTGACCCTATTGTATTTTTTTTACTGGGACTGAAATAATTGATACTGACAGAACAAAGAAAAAATTCTCACAACCATAAAAATCACTTTGCTGCTACCAATATAACTGAATCCTACCTCTAATGGATTATGTGGCCAGGCCAGTCTCTTAATAACATCTAGTAACTAACTCTGTCCATACGCTGGTGTTCAGTGGCCAAAGGCCCCATTTAATTAAGAAGATGGATTTATATGCACTAATAATTCAGGTTAAAGCTTTGAGACCATAGTATTACTCAAGCTAAAGAAAAATATCTTTTTAGACTACCACTTTTTTTTTACTGTGTATACGTTCCCTTTCTATAAGACAGATACCTAGTCAAAAATATACTTATAATATCAGATATGCTTTAAATATATGAAAACATAGTATTATTCAGCATGTGTTTATATAATTCACATCAGGATAATTGCCTTCAATTTTAAAACAGACCCTCTTAACAAGGAGGGATTATTAATCTTGTGAAAACCCGATTTCAAGATAAATCGACTTATCAGACATAGACATGGAAAAACATAGCCAGTTTGACTTAGCAGCAAAGTTATCTAGAAATAACTTAATGGGCCACATCATGTGCAGTTTTATATATTTTATTATTTGCTCTAGTCATAAATCATGACATGTATACCCCTGGCTAAAACATCTTCTGGGAATAAAGCTCCTTCATTACAAAGTTAAGGTTGAAAAGTACTTTGTAAATCAAATGAAACAGAGCCCCTGGGACTCCTAGCCACGCACTTCAGAAAAGTTCCCAGGTCGAAGCTACACGTTGCCTCAAGCTCAAGACAGATAATAGAGGCGACCAGCCCTAGACAGCGCTGAGATGTCTTTCTGTCCAGCAGCTGCTCTATGCTAGGCATCTGACGGGCTGCGCCAACACGGCAGTGCAGCGGATAACTGTACTTAGCTTCCTTCCACTGCAGTGACCACTCTCCACTTAGGTGCCCTGGGGTCTCCAGATCTCTTTCTCTTTATCTCTGTCTCCTGTCAGAGCCTAAGAAAATCTGACATCAGTCATATTTACATCCTCGTGATGGGCCACTATGGATGCTTTAATTAGACATTCTGAATTAGACGTGATGTGTTCATCCAGCATTTGCATTCCAAGTTTTTCATCTCTGTTAACAGAATAAATATAGAGGTCCCCATCCAGCTGAGACTAGAGGAAGACCATTCCTGGAACTGTGGGTAACGAGAGTTACTGCTGCCAGTTTCTTCTTCCAGAATCGGAATCTGTGGCCCAAGTTTCCTCAGCCACTTACTTTCTCCAGACATGTTTCCTTCCTTGCCAAACACAAGTCAAGCCTCACCCTCACTCACTCGTTTCCAACAAATCCACTCTTTTCTCCTCCCCCTGAAAACTTATAAAGAGTGGTGGTAAAGACTAGGAAAAAAGGAAAGAGATGATAGGCCTTCCACATTCTTCTAGGTAGGGCAAATGCAGTCATTTGAATAACGGAATTTGAGAGAAAATACACTGGGGAAAAAAGAGAGTTGCCATATTCTCATTTGAATATTCAGCTTCATAATGAAATACAGAATAAAATTTAAAAACTGTGCTCCTTCCGTTTTCCCAGTATGAACACCTAGTACTGAGAGTCAAGCATCAATATTTTAACTTAACTTTTGAATGCCTGTGACATGTATGGTCGTCTTACCAGGCTCAAAGCAATAAGGGTGTAAGGACCAGCAGGCAAAATTGTAGGGCATTATATTAATTTAGATAGCTTTAATAGTAAGCCCTAGTAACCACAGAAATTACCACTCATTTCCTTCATTCTCTTTATCACATATTTATCCAACTTTTTTTCCTGGTAGAGATTCAATATAAAAATATTATCCTTATGTACGCCTATCCAATCTATCACCATAGAGAGATTTAATATCTCTTCATAACATCTCTGTCATGAGGAATTAACTGCATTTGGAGAAACTAAACAAATGGTTATGTTAAAGATGCCTCTCCAGTGATTCCTCAATCAGTATCTAGAAAACTTTATTCCCAGAGACGTCACCACCTAACAAGTAAACCACCCTCGATCAGAGATGGAAAGTCTAAGAGGGGCACTTGGATACCGCAGAACCTCCCTGCTGACTGAAGGATGTACAGTGCCATCACTTCCACACACGGTTAAAAGGCAACTGATGTCGAGTCAGTCCTTTCACAAGTCATTATGTTATTCTCTGTTCACAAGTACCATATGATTTCACTTGTAACTGGAATCTAATGAACAAAATAAACTAACAAACAAAATAAACTAACAAACAAAATAGAAACAGGCTCATAGACACAGAGAACAGATGACAGCTGTCAGAGGGGAGGGGGGTTGGGGGGCTGGGTGAAAAAGGTGAAGAGATTAAGAAAGAAATACTCATAGACACAGATAACAGAATGGAAACTACCAGAGGGAAAGGGGGTGGGCGGAGGTGGAAGGAGACTTGACCTGGATGGTAGACACACAATACAATATACAGATGATGTACCATAGACTTGTACACTTGAAACCTATATAACTATATTAACCAACCTCACCCCAATAAATTCAATTAAAAATTAGCATGATCATTCATTTTGAGATACTATAGTGTCAGATACAGAATAGAAGGTTTGGATTTTAACAACTAATCCATCAGCAGGAGTAAATTAACTAAACAATATATTTGTAAAGATGGGGCCAGTCTTGTACCTAAGCTTAAACAGAGGCTGAAATTATTGCCAGTATATTGTTAAATCATCAACCATTTTAGAAAACTCTGAGGATTGTGAACAGCATGGAAAACTAAATGGAGGGTGCAATTAAAGTAAGCTGTGCCCTTAAAAAGTGCCTACATTTACAAATTCCCATATGAAACTGAGGAGTCCCTGACTTGCTACGCACACAGAGGCCAGAGCCCGCGAAGCTGAGTGTAGTGTTTGGCTGAGTTCATCTTCAAAATTTAATCTGGAATTTCTAGTCTTCAAATTTAAAACCCTGCCTTTTACATCACCATTCCAAAATCAAATGAGATTTCTAATATTAGCCGTGGGAAGAGTACTCTTGTAAGTTGGAACGTCAATGACCTCCCACTCATCTACCACTGGACCTAAAATTGCTGCTGTCCTTTGCATTATGAGATTAGCAAACCTCACATGGCAAACACGCCAAATGCTCTAATGCCTAATAAATAGGAGAGGGCAGGCCAGCACTCTCCTTGTGCCAGCATTCGTGCACTAGGCTGGGCTCATTCGAGCAAATACTGAAGAGTTCAGAAAACTGGAAGCAAGTAGAGATAGCAGGGCCCAAGACAGAAGAGTTCAATGGGGAAGTGAAGGGCAAGGAGAGTGAGCCAAACAGTAGAAAAGGAAAGACTAAGTGGAAGTCCAGCAGAAACGGTGGTGATCGGTGCCTAGAAGGCCAAAGGTCAAGGCTGTGAGAGTCTGGTCCTTCAGAGTTAGAGCTGACTTCTAACTGTGCATTAAGTGCAAGGCCATGGAAACAGTTGCTAAGGGAATGTAAAAAAATATTTTTTTTATAATTTGTAGATGTCAGGATTTTATAGGAGCTCACACACTTGCTTTGGCCAACAGAACACATTTTGTCAAGTCTGTAAAATCAAGTGTCCAACTCTTCTGTACTCTTGCATCATGGATGTGTATGTAGACTTACAAAGACAGACACAATGTCTACATTTGGTTATATATAAGTTTGGAGGTTAACATTTCAGGCAGTTTAGTCACAGTGAAATAGGGTTTTCCAATCTCTTTAATGGACTCTGACACATTAGTTGAATCTAAGATCTTTACTAATTTATACTCAAGATGAGTACATATAAAATTTCCCTGAATCTATTTCTTTTCCCTGAACTTTTCTTCCTGAGTATAATTTAAATAAAAAGCCCCATAATTAATTTTCAGAATGTAAATGTCTCACTCCTACTTGCCATGAATCATTTTTTATTTGCCCTATTTCTTGACCTAGTAATTATTGCTTACCTGAACTATATTAGTTCTCCCCTCTCCCAGTCAACCAATTTGAACAATATGTCAGAATATTATAAAAATTTACAATGATATATCTTGCAAACCAAAATGTAAGATATTTTTTATAAATGCACACAATTATTATTTTATGGATGCCTTTACCCAGCAACCGTCTACTCAACCCTCGAGTAAGAAAGCTCCAAATGAGTCTCGAAAATGATGTTTCCATCTAGTAACATCACAACAATCGTGTTAGTCATTCAAGCCTATATATATATATATATATATATACATATATATATATATATATATATATCAGAAAAGAAATGCATTTTAAGTGTCTGCAACTTTTGAATAAATAATATACAGATAAAAATCTCCATTTAGTATCAGAACTCGGGATGGAAGCTAAAGCCAGTACACTGGAACTGGTGTGACTATGCCTGTCTTTTGCCCACAGTATATCCTCCTGTCCTTTTTCTCTAAAAAAAAAAAAAAAACAAACCTCCCACCACTTTCAAGAATATGCAAGTGGACAAGACAGGCTGTAATCAACACATTGAGTGATACTTATTTATACTATTTAAATTAATTTTCAGAAAATTGGAGAAAAGTTGACTTTAGACAGTAGATCCTCCTTCTTATACTATGAGCACATGGCACACACAGCGCCTTCGAATTCCTATTTCATTACAGCCTCCTGGCTCCTCCATTCCTTTGTAAGTATTTCAGAAGCAAGAATTAGATGTCATATTTATTACTGCACCTTCCACAAGATGTTAGCACACGGCCTCGTGGCGAAGACGCAGCATGTCCTGGTAGAAACCCTGTGGCCTTGGGAGTTAGAGCTGGGTTTGAGTCTCAGACATGATTTTTATTCCTCTGAGCTTAATCTGAAGAGTCAGGAATTGTGAGGACAATGTAAGATAACCTAAACTAAATGATCGTGCATGCAGCACAATACCTGGTACATGATGAGTACCCAGTAAGTGTTAGCTATAAATGTTAGTGCTCTTTACTGAAAAAAGAGAAGAATGCAAAAGAACATGTGACACCAATATTTTAAAACTGAGTAATTTGGCAATGCTTCCTCCTTATAATCACCACAGCAAATGACCTTTTATTTTTTTTGTTAAATATTTTTTTATTGTTATTCTGTTACAGTTGTCCCAATTTTTCCCCCTTGGTCCTCTCCACCAATCCCACCCCCCACTCTCACAGTCAGTACCCACACTCTTGATTTTGTGTGTGCGTGGCAAATGGCCTTTTAAAGTATACTTTGCAGGCGTGGCCACCAACAATGGAAAAATAAATGTATTTGATATATTTGGCAAGCTGAACACACACAGACACAAAATAATCATAAGACACCACTAGCATCACAGATGAAACAGAGACAATAATAATTTAAAATTTCAATAAGGACTGAAAACTCTGAAAGACATACTAGGAGATATTTTAGTAAAATGCAATCTTCAAGGCACCTGATTTTCAAAGTTCTTGGGCCTCACAAATGTGGTTGGAGGTACACATTCCTCCTCCAGCACTTACACAAATCCCTTGACACAGTAAATGAGCAAGATGAAAAACACTGGCCAAGAGCTCTCTCTCCGAGGACAGGTGTCGTAGCGCCCTCCACAGCTCCAAAGAGAGCTGGCTGTCTTTGGAAATACTGACAGATCAGAAAATCAACAGCTCTAGCAGAAGCACACAAAGCAAAACAAAACATTGCTTTGTGAACCCAGATCCAGGGATCATCCTTCTGACTTCCAACCCAGAGAACTCAGCACCAAAATTCTGGGAATCAATCAGCGAAATGTATCAAATTTACCCTGAACGGCACAAGGATGCCAATATTACAAATGGGTTCATTAAGGTGACTGCTTCCTTATTTGGGCACACTCAACCTTCCCTCATATTAATGCATTCACAGGGGAAGACCTTTTTGAGGGAAGGAGCTGTGTTTTAATGACATAGTATACCTTCTTCATCTTCCAAGAGATGCCTTATGAAATGAATAGACACTTAAACAGTCCACACAATGAAAATAAATGAATAAACAGAATGCAGCAATAAACATAGCATGCTAAAATCCAAGTCCCTCTAAATGAAAAGAAGAGCCTGCTATCATCACAGTCAGTATCTCGGTATCACTAACAGTAATAACCCTCCAGGGCATTATAACTTTTCAGTAGGTATCAGACATAACACAAATTCAATACAATCAGTTAGATGTAAAATACAGACTAAGTAGCACCAACATAAAGATTAATTAGCCCAGATCCAGTATATTATTGTCATCTCACAGTATTATATAACTTACGAGGATAGAGAAAAAATTGGTAGGGCAAATTCTACTTTTATCTAAATAAATGCTTAGCAATTAGTGTTCAATATGATTTCACTTCTAGATGCATCCAAAGTTATCACTGAGTATCAGATCTGAGCTATACTAAAGTGACAAAGCCAAAAATTATTTTATATGCAATATACTGTAGGATTTCCAAAAATTGTTATGCATACACATTCACATATACAGAATCTATTCTATATTTTCTATTTCTATAAAGCATTTCTATAATGCATTATTATGAAAGTTCATTTTTAAAAAAAAGAATTTATATAACTGCAAAAGGTGATGTAATCTGTATTTTAAAATGACATTAATGATATTACTTATGTGATGTTGCTGGAGACCAATATATGACTAGCACTTACATGTAAAATACCATGAAAGCTTGAGAATCTCAAGAAATGTTCAAATTAGTTTTAAAAGTCCTATATTATAACTAATGCAGAACCCTGTGTCATTTATTAATTGTCACTTAGATACATAAAAACAAGTAATGTCTTGGTACAGAGATTAACAAAAACCTCTGTCTATTAGGAAAAAAACACCAGCCTGATCAAATTGTTCAAATAAGCTGAAATTTGACTCATTCTGCAGATAGTTTCCTGTATGATGAAAGAACAGAGCCATGTGCCAAAATGAAACAAACCTAAGTGCCAAAATCGGGCCAGAATAAGGCTGCGCTTCTGTTGCTTTCGTTCTCTGCGGGGCTGGAAGGACACAGAGCTGAATAAAGCACACATTTGTTCTCAGAAAAGATTGTGGAATTTCCATTGCTCATCACAGTGATCTCGCTCTTTTGTTTAAGTCAGTTCAGAATAGACTTCGGATGAAAACTGTGAAATAACCGATGCCAGAAAAAAACAATATTGATTCAAATCATCTATCTGCATTTTACAATGATGGATGAGAGATCAGAAATGATCCAATACAGCTTGTTCAGTTGAAATATGGAAGACGGTTTGTCAGATAAGAGCTGACCTCTGGGGTTCCACACACCAGTAGTAGCTCCGAAACCTCAGCATGTGTAAGGTTCACCCAGAGAGCTTGTTACTGCAGAGATTCCTGGGCTCCATCCACAGAGGCTGTGTGTCAGCAGGTCTGGGGTGAAGCCCATTAATCTGTTGTTCTAATCACTTTCCAGGTGATGCTGATGGCTTCGGTCCACGGACCGAGCACACTTTGAGTGGGGTAGTATAGCTACGCATTGTCTCTGCTGCTGGGATCAGCCACCTCTGCATTTGAGGACCCCATCATCATCCACCCCGGGTCACAGCTAAGTCACACGAAAGGACACTAGCAAAAGCTGAGAAATATGCATTGAAAAGTAATCTCAAAATGTTTTGCAAAAATAGTTACTGAAACTAACCCCATAAATGCTGGTTTTCTACCTCGAGTTTTGTGACACACTAGTTTATCTACAATTATCTCCAGGGGTGATACAACAGTTTCACAAAATTAATTTTAGTCTGTTTTAATTGAACGCAGTTTACATCTGGAAAATTAAGGCAAAAATTTGTTGGCTGAAGTGAAAGTAAAGAACAGCTGAATCCATTAAATCTGCTCCTATAACCTGAAGCTCTTTACTTAATTTTGTTAAATTCATTAAGGATTTTGCTTTTAACTTGGACCTTGGGCCTCATTCTAATAGAGTGGCAAAATGCTATGGTCAAGTTGCAGACTATTTATGGAAGGGTAATTACAAGTATGTAAAGGCTCCGATGAACTTGTAGCAGGCAGTGGCAGGATGGCACCCCCACCCACATCCATGGCTAAGAAACCAGATGACTTACACATCCTTCCTTTCAATACCATGTTAGCCCCAAAATAAGTTATTGAGAACTAAAATGATAGTTCCTAAAAACTGATGACTTATCTCTATCTTCAGGCTATCATAATTATTTTGTAAAAGAGTATGTTTCCAAAGTGGCGGAAACTCTTTCTAGAAACAAACATAAAACTTAATTTCCAAGTCTTTGGCGGGGGGGGGGGGGGGGGAGTTTTTTCTACATGTATAAGCAAATATTACTCAATATTTCCTCTGAATATCTTTTTGTAGCTAGTTCTGAATAGCTTATGTATGGTTTGTTTTTAAGTCAAACAAGACAGGAAATAAAATGCCTACCACCTGCTCACCACAAGGCTATGAGATTTAAGATTTATTAAAAAAAAAAAGCAAATAAGGCATAAGAGCTGTTTATTTTCTGTCCTTAAAATGCTTATGTTCTTCATAAGGAGACAAAGCTAATACATATGTAGTAAAAATATAAAAATAAATGTATAATGCCTGACACTATTACTATGAAAGAAATATAGTTACTGTGGATGGAAAGAATACTGGAAAGCTTCCTGGAGAATGTGGGACTTGCACTGGGCCTCTTCCGTGTGAAAGGGTTAGATGATGAAGGGGAAAGGGTCAGGCATTATGTGGACAAAGGCAGGAAGCAGGGACGTGAGGTGAATGTGCTGGGGAGGGTATGCAACACAGGAGCAGCGCAGGTGCCCTGGGGCAAAGGCTCCACGGGGGCCAGCCAGCTGGTGACACTGTTTGGGGAAAGCAATGCAAATTATAGAAAGTCCTAAAACCAAATAGATGGATCTGGACTTGATGAAGTAGGTAATAGTAGATTTTAAGTAATGATGACATGTGGTCAATTATTTTTGGAAGATCAAGTTGGTAGACTTGTGGGGAGGAGAGAGCACGGGAATGAAGCAATCAAGAGGAAAAACAAAAGCAAGTTCAAGGCTCATTTCCAGAATATACTCAGGAGCTATAAGTGTATTGAATAAAGAAATACACAATTGCTAAAAACATCCCAGTAATCAAATGGCAGGGGAGGGGGAATGGTGGAGGGGTAGAAGTAAACCAGAACAGCTACGAAGAAAAACAAAACAAAACCAAAACTAAATATAGACAAGAAAAATATATACATCTGTGTTATCTCTCCAAGTAGGAAGTTATTTCAGTATCTATTTACAAAATTTAGTCCTTTCACAGAAGAGTTTATATGCAGAGTTAGTGAGAAGGCCGAAATTCACAGCACCTAGCTTTCCTAAAAATGCAAGTCTGAAGGAGATGAAAAGCAAAACAACAGCTGATAGCTTCTCAGATCACGATCCTTTTGATTTTACCAAAAAAGGAAAAGTAAGGAATGAAAAAGAACTCACTAAATGTTTGTCATGAATCAAATGGAACTGTGTTTAATTTTTTTTTCTGCCAGTAAGTCACTTAAAAAATATTTAATAATGACCAGTCATGTACAAGGCAATGGGTTAGGTGCAGTGGGCGAGGCGAGCATGCCCAAGGTAGCTGGGAACTCCTCCAAGCTCTACAACTTTGCAAGATTCTGTCCCGCCTGCCCTTCAAAAACCAGACGTGAACTTGAAAACCAAGCACCTAAGGAAAATTATCACACTCTCCTGAACAATAACGGAATTGCTTTTATTCTTTACTAGAGAAAGTGTGAATTATGGGATGATGAGAAAAGCTGAAATTCACCTGAAAGTGGAAAGTTTAACCACTGTTCGTTACCATTCCCTTTCATAAAAACTTCCATGTAAGGAGGAGTAGATCTTTTATAGTTCAAAAAGATGTAATCAAACCAGGTGCTGATTTCCAAAGAGAAAAGAGGGAAAGAGGCAGACTGGGCATGCTTAATCTCTTCCCCATGTTATCCTCTCAAGAAGAGAACACTTTTTTGCCCGTTCATTACAGAACCCGATGACATTTACATGTTCCAACACCTACTCCATTTAAATGAATGCATTGTGATTATTACAATTTAGCTCCTACCTGAAAAGTATACTATATGTTGAAATAAATTGCATTTCTTCACTTTATGTTGCAGTCTCCTAAACTGCATTGATCACAGCACCTTTGGGCATATTCCCTACCTGCGCAAACCTAAGTGGCAAAAGCCCGTAAATGAAGGGGCTTATGAGTAGGCTCTCGTCGTTTCTAGTTTTCCTTCAAAGAAAGGAAAATAAAATTTAAAAGTAAAAATAGGTAACTTTAATAACATCTTCAAATTTTAGGGACTCACTGATTAGAAAATTGAAAATCAAGTTTGTTTGACAAAAGGCGTAGTAAATGGAATTATTACTGTAAAAATTTCATGTATATGCTCTATAGTGGCCCAACTTTTTTTCAAGTTATGGAAATCTTTTAGACTGTAAAAAAAGAAGAAAAAACAGAAAACAAAGCAATTACTAACATGAACAGATTGATTAAATGGTCAGAAAAGAGGATAAAAAACAAAAGCCGTAATACTAAACCAAAAAATTCCTGAACAATTTTCAGTGCAAAACTCCTTAACATAGTATGATATGAGAGTAAGCATGACAAACTTCTATTTACCTTTCATTGGCTAAAAACCTAAAAACAAAATAAGGCAAAGCACTGGTCAATAGTGATTTATAAAACCAAAGCTCTGATGTATTTGGCAAAAATCTTTATTTTTCCAAAACAAATAGCTACAAAGCTAGGCACTGTGTTAATACAGAGAATAAGTTTTATTAATAAATGACTTTAGAATATCACTTTAAATCTCTCATCCTTTCAATTAGTAAATTTCCATGTTAAAATGCAGTGCCAATTTTTGTAATAGTAAAGTCACAAGAAAAATAACATGACATCTCAATCTACAGGCCCTTTACAGCGCTTGAAGTTTTATTTGGTACATATCATCCTACTATATATGTATGTTCCCAATTCAAAAGCTGCACAGCTTTTCATTTTCATGTGTGTGGTTGTAGCACAATTAAATGCATCAGGCAGAACACAAATAAGAAATGAAGCAGTGTATCTGTTTTATCCTCTTTGAATATGCAGATGTGAAATGATCACACCTCACCAGTACATGCCTACTGCAACTCATGTTTCACTTTCCAAATACTCAGGGTTTAAAACAGAGCAGACTGCACTTTTGATAACATCTGCTACAACAAATAACAAAAAAAGAGTGTGAAGTCTGATGAATGTTTAAACAGAGCATTTTTTATGGATCAGCTAAATCTTTTCTGCTTTTTAATTAAAAGTAAAGAAAATGGAACTTAATTATCCTGTAAAGATTAGCTTGTGGGCATCTTCCTGTAAATTACTTCTAATTGAAAGCAAATTGTCAAGTGACATTCAAAGTACTGTCCTTTAAAACACAGCTGTTCTACTGCTGATTTCAGTGCATTACAGTGTTTTCTTGTTACAATATGGCATATTTGAATATTTTAACAACTTCACTGGTTTTGTGTAGATTTCCATTTAACATATCTTAATCATATTTCATCCTGTGAAGAAGTTAGCCTCCATAAGTGGTTTGCAGCATCTTGAACCAGCCTATCACACAAGCTCTCCACTGAGGTTCACTTTTTTAAATTTGTTTGCTGAAGTACCCCTGCATCTGGACAAGAGTGGTCCAGGAAGTGGGTGGTTACACTGACTGACTACTGTCAGAGTCCAATTCTTTATGATACCTGTATAATTAAGTCACCATTTACTGATGCTTTCAATGCAATATTAAAAGTTTAAGTGAAATCATAGTAGACACTGAAAACAATCAACGTTTCAGAATTTAGCATGTAATAAAAGCTCCAGTCTTTTCAAAAATGTTTAAAATAAAGACCTAATGGGCAATATAAAAAGAGCTAATATAAGAGTTTTAATACAAGACTTTTTGTAATGGCTAGTAAGAAGCAAATGAGGAATACAAATGTATTAACCCTCTGAAATGTTTCTGCTACTGTTCACTCACATATTTATCCATCCACCAACTAGTGTTGATTGGTTACTCTTTCTTAGGACTGTAACTCGTTCCGAAGGTGCAGCAAGAAATAAAATCAACAGAGTCCCAGCCCTAGTGGAACTTACACTCCAAAGAGGGAGAAAGAAAATTAAACCTAGATAATTTCTAGTGTGAGAGACTGCTCAGGTTCCTGAGCAAGCCAACAAACAAGAATGCCTCCCTGTGTGGACTACCTATTTCAGGTGACAATAAGTTCTTCAGAGAAAAAGAATCAGAATCAGGTGACCACCACTGAAAGAGGAAGAAGGCACCATCGTATATGGGATGGTCAGGAAAGGCCTCTCTTCTAAGGTGACGTTTAAGCACAGCCAAGAGTAGATTTAAGAGCAATGGGGAGGCACCCACACCACACAGTGAGTTCACACAGGAAAGAGTCCCTTCAGAAGACTTAGGAAAGGCTCTGGGAAGAAGGATTTTGACAGTCTAAGAAAACAGCTTGCAAAAAGCTAAAGTTAGGAAGGTGAAAATTATTAACTATCATGCTTGTATATTTACTAGTTTGCTTAGAGAGTAATGACTCAAATCATGAACCACCTAAAACCCACTTTATTTCCCCAGGTAAGTAAAATATGTCCCCAAGCTATTTGTCTAGCTCAAACCCTATGCAACATATTTATCTTATACTTACATAACAATACACTAATGTTGTTCTCCAGAGTGAAATGATCTATATGAGTTGCCCTAACTAAGTTATTAGTATAAATTGATTGGTAGGTAGGTAGGTAAGTAGGTAGGTATGCAGGTAAGTTTAAATATTAACATTTAAAGTTTTTTTTAATAAGCAAGAAGGCATTCTATGAGTTTTAGTGCAGGAGTAAGTATGAACCGCGATCTGGGCCCTGCTTTTCATGGTGATATTTGTGAAGACTAAGAAAAGAGAACTAGAAAGCAAGATCCTGACTCTTGTTCTCATCTGCTCAAGCATACCAGCATATCCAGACAAATGAAAAGAAAAAGAAAAATAGGAAATGGGAACTTTGAATATTTTTAAAATTGCATCAGAAGAACTGAAAAACAAAATGCAAAAGGAGGGCCATTGCCTGGACTCATTTACAAAATAAAGTCAGGCTCTTCCTCAGTGTTGAAAGGACATGGCCTCATGGGCCACCAGTATCATAAATACCTTTAATTGTCTTTAAGGAAATTCCCTGAGGGGGGTTCAAAAAAACAATGTCCTACTAATTATATAAATTATAATGGAGAGCATTACTATGTAGAAAATGCACATTTTACAGCATATAATGAGAGAAGTGTTAACCACAAGAAATAGTTCAGGCCGTACCGAAGCATAAAAGCTTTTACTTGAGAAAAGGCGGGATTGCAATCTAGGGCACTGATTCAAGTAGCAACCTAATTATGCTCCAAAGGGTACAAAGAAAGAGGTTTCATAAAGGGCAAACCCAGAGAGATTTCTCATTCAGGTCCTCCATGCCAATGAAGGATGTTGGGCCAGGCCAGTCGGGATTGGTTAGGTCCATTATGTAAATATAGAACGCTGGCTGTTGAAAGGGATTGGTTCCTTTCAAAGAGAAAAATGAGAATGGTCTGGTCACCATGATGAGGAGAAAGTCAAGTCCACATATGTCCATGTAGCAATCACTGATGTAGGATGTTTGGTGTTTGGCTTTGAGTTCAGGCAGACAACAGGTTAGGTACATAACAATAGTTCCCAGAATTCAGACATGAGACCGCACAGGCCCCAGGTCCTCAATAACCTCCTGACTGTTTGAAGTGACCCTTACATGGAGTTAGCAATGCTTACTCCATTTTCTTTTTTCTCCATTATCTGAAGCAAGCATATTTTAGTTAGGTATTTAAAAGTTGTGAAACTGAACTTCCCCTATGGACACACAATTAAAATGTCACTGTATGAAGGAACATTTAAACCATCCAGCAATACACACAGCATAAACACACCAACCATCATGTTCTGGAGGCCTGGTCCCAAACTTGAGATGCATAAAGTTTAGGAGATTAGGAACCAGTATGATATAATTATGTTTAGCTTAAAAGCCATTCTAATTTAATGGCTTTCTCACTTCAGCAAGTACAAAAACTACCTGGCAGGCTTGCTAAAACACAGATTCCTGGGTCCCAATCCCTCAAGACTCTGAATTGGTGTGTTTGGAGTAGAATTCAGGAATGTACATTTCTAACAAACTCCCAAGGGAATGCTGAGGCTGCTAGATCCAAGAGAAACAGTAATATTTTAGCTAAATAATTTCTTCATTAATTAAATACTACACATTTTGCTTTTATCAAAATGTGCTTTGGATAAAATTGAACCATTTTATCCAAAGGGGAATATGGTCTTGCATCTTTTTCATGGCAATAATTTTGAATGGCGTAGATTTTAAAGGAGACAAATATTTGCTTTGGGAAAAAAGAAATATCTCTCCTACTAAATATTCCAGATTTCATTATTTATACTTCTAATCAGCAATATTATCTGTAAGCCAAATTTAATCATTAAATATGTAGAAAGAGTGTGTGCAATTTCACAGCAGCCCAGATTCCGATGAAAGAGTCTGAGTCGGGATCATTAAATAAACAATTGACCTGGCCGGTGTGGCTCAGTTGGTTGGAACGTTGTTCCATAAACCAGAAGGTCACATAGGAAAGAGTTCCTCTCCTGCATGGACCACGTTTCTCCCTTTCTCTTTCCCCCTCTTTCCTCCCTCTCTAAAATCAATACCCACATCCTCGGGTGAGGATAACAAACAAAAATATATAAAATAAAATAAATATAAAATTGAATTTGTACCAAAATATTCTAGTAAAATTTGATGTACATTTCACAACATTGAAATAAGATGGAATGTGATTTTTATATCAGAAACAAATATGACTCAAATTTGTATCCTCCAAAAGTTGCCAACAAACGAATGAGTGGACAAATAAACAGTATGTTAATATGTGAAGATATCCAGTAAGAAGGAACTTACTCAGTTGCTCAGTGCCCTCCAATTAGAATTTGTCTAATTTTTTCCTTTGCTCTCCTACTATCTTGAGAGAGCCATCTTTTCCTTTTCCTACCAATAAACATTCATTTTCTCCAACTTTAGCTCAAGGTTCAGTCAATACAAAGTCTTCCTATTTAAAATCTAGAATACTCTCTCTATCCCTTTATCTGATTATTTCTTCTCTGAACATTTTTACTTCTCAAATGTTCCTCGAACTTTAGAGTGGATCCTTCTGTTTCTTTTTGTCCTGCAGCACCCAGGACGAATGCCCAGTGAGAGACAGGCCACCATGTCTCTTCCCTTTTTCAAACTCCCTCTGGCCCAGGAAGTCCTATTGCACACCTGAATTGCTTTAACGGACCCCTAGATGGGCTGTCTGCCTTCAGCCTCCATACAAATTACTGTGCGATGATATCACACCCTGCCTAAAAATTTAACGTTGATGTTCAAGGATCAATGAATTCCAGAATTTCTAAGGATGTAGGAACTCAAGAAGTCTGATGCCAAAACTAACAATTTTTTCCATATCCTTTCCTTCTGTACCCTAACCTCCTGGGGAGCAAATGTCCCTTAATCCACTAATTTTACTCCTTGAAAGTTATCCTTTGAGGAAAACCTAAAAGAAGTAAATGACTATGTGTACTAATGTAGTCATTGTAGTATTAGATATGTAAATTGAATAATAGCCAAACGCCTTAAAATAGAATGTTTAGATGTCACAGCAAGTCAGCTAAAAGACTATAGACCGGAAATGCAAAATGAAAATCAGTAAGACCATGTAGAAACATGGAAAATATTTCTTCTTTTAAATAATAATATTATGCCTATACTAGGTTTACATACATATATGTAAAAACACAGGAAATAAGAACAATCAGTGTATTAGGGTAGTCAGGCATATTTTTTGTTTATATTGCTTTTATAAAAAATTGGGGTCAGTACACATCAAATACAGACTCCTACATCTTCCATATCTCCATCTCTGTATTTATACAATGTGTGTAATATGGTTTATCATTTATCATGATGATCCAAAGTTTCTATAAGGTCTTAAATAATTGTAAGTTTTGTTATGTTTGCCTATAAGTAAACATAAACTATTCTCTTCCTAAGAATTTCAGTAAAGGCTGTAATACAACAGAGTTTCTAGATAACCGTCAGTTAAGTTCAATTAATCAAAGCACCCAACGGCCCGTTCCAGGTTGCACCTTGCATTGTGTACACGGACAACTAAGCACGGATGGGTTTTGTTGTCACTTTCTTTGTTATGAGGTTTGTATACAATTAAAAACAGCATTGCTTGGGCCCTCTGAACTAAATGGGAACTGAGCAGCTGAAGTCCAGGTCATTCCTTTGAAAAGGTATGTCTTCTGGATATTTTCCTTTCTTGTTATATTTAAATTTCATATGGATCTAACTATGGATAAATAAAAGCCAGAATAGCTCCATGAGTGACTTATTCTCATTTCAAAATTCTGGTGTTAAAAAAAGTCCAGTACCTAATCAGTTAATATTCATGCATTCAAAGACTTTGCATGTCTACTAAATAATGTAACCTTAAAATGGGACAATTTCAACCCAGGCTCCTCAGGCTCATTTATCATCTTTTTCTGTAACCCCATAACAGTTCTTTTGGAACTGAGGAATAAGATAAATGGATCCCGAAAAACAAATATTTACAAACCTTTTGAAAATGCCTTTAAGTAAGAAAGAAAACATTCCTTTATCTATGCTGATCATATGTGAATTCACGACACAGGATCAAGTCGAGTGTGTGCTGTTCAACCTCAGAATCATTTGCAAACAAAATCAACAAATTCCAGTTTTCAAACCTGTAAATGAAATTCCAAACCCTAGTTATGTTTTTACATAATTACCAAGCAGGATGCCGACTTTCTATTCTTCAATGGATTTCTGAATATGTGGATCATCTATCAGTACCTTTCTTGGTCTACTCTTGTATAACCCCCATCACCTGGCCCTCGAAAGGAAGTGAACAGGAGTTAAAATGCAAAAAACATGAATGGTAAATTTCAGAGCCTGAACATCACATGGTCACAGCACATTACCCTTAACATATACACACATAACATTTTTTTCTTAACTGGAATAAAAAACATTTCTTCTATCGAAAACAATCAAGCATATGGAACACCGAATAAATAAACAATAGCCTCAATTTTTCATTTCACATTGCTTATACAGAAAAAGCCATAGGGAAACACATCAGCATTTTGACCACAGCGAGCCATGATGAAAATCGGATGTGCGTCACTTGATGAGACATTGTGGAGATAACACAGAACCCCTTCCCTTAATTCCTGGGAATGCAATTCAAATCATAAATTGGTTACATTCTAAATCTTGGCTTCTTATACAAACGTCTTCATTAAGACAAAGAAAATACAAAAACGTAAAGCATGAAATAGTCAGCATTTTACATATATAAATAATATTGCATTTTGTTGCTACTGTTTCCTTGGTCCTTAGTACATGATTATTCATCAGTCCACACAGACTACAAAGTGACCTGTGAGTGTCTCAAAAAGTGTATGAAGAAAGTAACTGCTGGGACCTACTTCTCTCACTTGATCCTGTCCTAACATTTTAAATATTTAAATACACACACACACACAGGTTCTCTCAATGTTCCCAAGATTGGATAAGCGTATTTTAGAAAAATATCCCAATAACACACACCTCAATAAGACTGCCTTGAGGTAATTTATCAGGGTAACCTGTAACTTAAACATAACCCTTTGTGTGTTCTGTTTACTTTATCATTTGTTTTCTGTGTTATTATTTTTAATGAAGTAAACACATCCAATGGCTGTAATGTGTTCCCCAATCCCAAAATGAGTGATAAAAACAAGCTACTAATTTGAAATTTAAACACTTGAATAAGCCGGGAAGGGATAAAACAGAAACCTTAAGAGAACGTGATGGAACAGAAAGGGCTCTAACTATGCGAGAGGGCTAAGCACTCTGACATGTGCCTTGTCTCTGAGTGAAGGAAAGTATGTCACTTGCCACCTCTGCGTTGTCTGTGTCACTGCTGGTTCGGTATGCAGTGCACCCTCTCCTGTGCATGCTTCTTATTACTGAACGTTAGAACCTTTACTCATCACATCTGAAATACAACCTCCTGGAGAGGGAGCAACAGAATACTCCGAACTGAGGCACTGCCTGAGTTTTCACACATTTCGTATAGAATACCCGTTTACTTTTTACAGTAAGGTTAATGGATGTATCTTATTAACACTATATGATAAAATACGGTGTTAAAATTAACTCAGGCTATACCAACTCTAAGCTAAACCTCACAAGTTCTGAGGAAATAAAGTTTTTATTGACAATAATGACTGGAAATTTCCATACAGTCTTTTGATTCATTGTCAATAACCTGAGATTTTTAATGTTAAAAGACTAACCACACCAGATTACTTAAACTACTTTCTCCAAAGGATACAATAAGGGCATCCAATAAGTTTTTCTATCTGAGGCCTAAGAGTTTCCAGGAGATTTGCTATTATCTAAAATTGTTTAAAATTTCCAATAACAAGCATTCTCAAATAAGTGAGCAAAAGGCCCCAGACTTCACCCCACAGCTCCTCATTTAAACCTGTATGCCTCCCCTTTCATTCTGTGCTGCATCTCATTCTATGTCATGCGCAAAGCCACCTCCAGTCTCCCTGGACTGCGATCCAAATGAGGACAGGACCCACAGTGAAGTGTACCGCATCCAGGTACCAGAGCTGTCAGTACACATTTCAAGTCCATGACTGCATCTTTTTTAACAAGTTGAACTTACTCCTTTTTTCTGATATTATAATAAAACGTCTCCTGTTATGTCTGCGTGCACATCGTTAAACAGCTCTGCTGAGCTACAGCTGAGACACAAGCACCCATCCACATTCACTGTATACGATGCGATAAATTGGCACATATGCAGACAACGGCAAAAACCATCACCACAGTCAAGGTCACAGACATCCATCACCTCCAGAAGTCCCCTCACATTCTACTTATTGAATCCCTCCATTCTGCAGCAGAATCTTTTCCACTGCTAAAGTCAGGTAATGAAAAAAGCCCCCTAAACTCAGCCCAAGTATGGATGCTGTCAGTTACAGAGCCACGCAGAACACTGACTTCAAAAGGGATTAACTGTACCCGTCCTACCTGAAATCGGACAAAGGTGATAAATAATCTAAACAACTTAAATTAAATGTATACATGCCTAGCAGAGTCCCTAGCACAGAGGAGGGCTGTCAAAAGGGTTTTTTTGTTCTTCTCCAGAAGTAATACATAATACACACATAGCTGCATATTGCTGATTTCCAGAGGATATTTTCAATAAAGGAAATAAATGTCTATTGCATTCCCCTCCTATTATGTTCCATAATTCCATGTGTAACACTTAACATAACCGTGGCAAAAGCTACATCTAACTACCACCTACTACCTATCTATACCATAATAGTATTTAATGTCTGTTTTTCTTTTCTAAATTCTAGAGAAAGCATTCAAATATTTGTTAATCTCAGGTACACTATAGTTGCTCAGCAAGTATTTGTTGAAAACAATCAAACTCTAAAATCAGAAGAAATACACTATTTAGAAATATGGCCCATGGGCGTAATAAAAGTGATTTTTAAATAGAAGTGGAGAAAGATAATAGCACATTCTAGAAAATGATGAAATCACCAAATCCCATGTGAGAGCTAGAAACAAGTCCACATGATTAAATATACAATTCACTCGGGGATTATCAACAAGACTGTAACAGAACATTTGCATTTCCTATTTCTCTACTACACCAATCTCAACAATGGAGGCACATGAAGGGACCTGGATTTGATCTGATATGTTTTCCACACCAGTTGTGTTTGGACTAGTTGGACACATTGTTTCCCCTTGAGCCAGTCTGTTCAGTAGAAGATACAAAAAGATCACCTGCTGGCTGGCCAAGCACTTGGAGGCGATTCCATACCCTTCAGGAAGCATGAGCTTCCCTAGACGGAAGAAGTGATGCCATCGTAGCATAAGGGAATTCACAGTGATGGCACATCTCCTAACTGTCTTATCTGTTTAATCACGGAACTTTTTTGAAAAAAGAACCCCAATAAGCTGCACATGTCAGCACAGAATCATGCTCATCATGACTGCTTTCCAAAACACAGGAACAAGAATAAAACCAAACTTTCGCCAAAAACTGCAGAGCACTGAGGTATCTGTAAAAGATAAGAGGAAAAGGCTCCAGATTGTCTGAAAGCATAATGTTTGGGAGTTTATTATTATTGATTAAGATACAGAGAGTCTTCTTTCATAGAGATTCTCAAAATTTATCAGCTGGCTTCACTTGGTTTGATGTCAAAGTTACTTTCATCCCCAAAGCATAAAAATGTTTTGACATCTTCATACATACATTAGTTTCCTAATCAATAACATGTACACAATAGCACAATCTTTTTGCCCTTGCCATGGGAATGATATACACGTATCTTAGAACACAATACAATAATACGATCTTCTTAGCGTTAAAGGATCATAGTCACCATTGATCTAGCTTTCTTTTTATTAAATAGTTTGTTGTTGTTCTATTACAATTTTCCCAATTTCTGCCCCTTTGCTCCCCTCTGCCCTGCCCATCCCCCACCCCGCTCCCACCCTGTTGTCCATGTCCGGGGACTGTTTGTACCTGCTCCTTGACTGGTTCCTTCCCCTTCTTTGACCCTTGTCCCCCACCCCCTGCCCCTCAGGCCATTATCACTGTTTAATCATTTCTTACACAATAATAAAAATGTTCAAGCATGTAAAGTTGTACAAATATTATATTTTTATCAGTGTTAATTACTTCTTAAAATAGATATTTGGACCCACAATAAAGCTGACCAGATTCCCACACTGCATCGTGCATAACTTGATCTAAAGGACAAAGGCTTATGCTGGTAAAACCATGCCGCCTGTAAAAGGGGAAGAGAGAAACAGGTCCGGGTTTTACCAGACCTGAGGCTTCTACAGTTGGGTTCCTCTGTACAAGAATACAAAAGCACAAATGCAAAGTATGTAGGAAAGTAAATATTTATTTAGAAAGTGAAATCTCAGTAAATTACCAATGGGAAAAGTAAGATAATTACTTTTCCAGCTCAACTTCCCCTTATCAAGTTCCCACTTTGGCCCTTCCAAAGTGGCAGAGGGAAAGTTGAGGAGGAAAAAAATTAGCACTCTTAATCACCTGTAGTTAAAGTATCTTCATGTTGAGAATTTTGTAAAAATATTAAAGCACCTGAACATACCATCTGACCTCCTCTCGAGGCTTTAGAAAGGGCGATGGATGGTGAAGGACCTGACCCTGGAGTTTGTTTAGCATCCAGGGGAGTCAGCTGTTACTGATACAGTAACAATGATGAGCAGAAGGACTCGATAGGCACCCATTACAGCAGCACCCCCTTATCCATCCACAGGGGGCATGTTCCAAGACCCCCAGTGGATGCCTGAAACCGTGAACAGTACTGAACCCTATGCACTGTACTATGTGTTTTTCCTATACATTCATACATACCTATAATTAAGTTTAATTTATAAATAGGCAAATAAGGAATTAACAATAATAAATAATAATAAGCCAACTGTAACAATATACTACAGTAAAAGTCATGTGAATGTGGCCTTTCTCTTAAACTGTCTGATCATTGAACTGAAACCAAGATGGCTAGCGCAGGTGACTACTGGGAGCAGCTCATGCAGCGTGTGCTGCACGAAGGGACGATTCCCGGCCTGGGCAGGATGCTGCGGGAAGGCTCCAGGTTTCATTATGCTTCGCAGAATGGCACACAATTTAAAGCTCACGAATTGTTTATTTCCAGAATTTTCTATTTAATATTTTTGGACTGTAGTTGACTGCAGGTAACTGAAACCAAGGAAAGTGAAACTTTGGATGAGGGGAAACTACTGCAAATCCTTCTAGAATTGAACTAAAAGACTTAAAATATTCTAAGGCCAATCAAGATTATGAAATCGCCCAGAAATCTACCTCTGCTTTGCCCTTTAAGTCCTTAATCGCCATCACCTCCGCCTTCCAAGAATCTATTAAATGATAACTCTAGCAAGCGACTACCTAGGCAAACGTTGACTTGCATTCTTCCAGTGACAGGCAGCTTTCTACCTTTCCAATGAAAGCCATTCCATTTTGACAACTCTGACTGCTCTACTGACACTGAGCCCAAACCTTCCCTCGGTGGGTAGAATGGGGACCCCTAGTGCCCTTTGAAAGTATTTCTTCTGAGCTACAAAGAAAGCTAATTTGTTTTTGTCACAAGCTCCTCAGATACATGAATATAACTCTCATAAGAAACCTATAATTTTCTTTTCCCATTAAACAACCTAATTCCTTCATCTGTTGCCTGGCTAACATCCTCCAGACATACTACAGTTTTAAGAAGGACATGGACACTGAATATAATATTCAAATGTGATTGGCCAGTATATAGCTCCGCAGGATTCCTTGTTAATTGCCTAACACTGCAGAATCTTCTGGACTGCAACTCCCATTGAAGGTTCACAATTAACTGAACTACTTAGGAACTTTTCATCTGAGCAGCATATAAAGTTCATTCTTCTTGTCTAGTACTTATACAGTTAACTTTTTGAAACCAACATTTAGGATGTTACTAAATGTTACCAACTGTCTTAGGACACCATTCAAGCTTGTGCAGAGTTTTAACTTGATCCTATTATTTTCATTTCCCACTAAAAAACACAGTCAAACCCATTAAAACAAAAATGACTGAAGACTTTCACACATGTATGAAGTGGGCCCCTCACCATCTTCAGCACTTGGGTCTACCTCCAGAAGACCAGTGATGTATTTTTACTGGGTCGTGTATCAGACCCAGCAGTTTAAGTATGAGAGGCAGAGACTGACAGAGATGAAGTAGAAACCTAGAGGCACATTACTCCACATACTGCAGTTTCCATATAAAGAAAAATAAAAAACAATTCACAACTATGAGTATGAAATGGATTGCATGGAATCAACACTATTGCAATTGCTAAATATATAGCATCTTTTTTTTTCTTGCTTTGTTTTAGGGAGGGTTTTTTGTTGTTGTTTTTAGGTTGAAGCAAACATAAGAATTAACATTCCCTTTAAAGGGGCTCCTCAGCCCTTTCCCTGTGGTTCTCTGAATCAGCATATTTTCGTTAGGTAAATGGGCAAGTCCAAATGAAAATATCAATGGTCCATTATTACTAAATATCTAAATGTCTGAAACATTTCTCTTAAATTCTGCTCTGAGTCTTTTTCTTTTTTCAAATGACCTAGCCGTACTCAGGGGTTTTGTTTTGTTTTGTTTTTTCTTCCTTCTAGTGACAGGTCCTTCTGGAGGGTCCTACTGTGCTACCTAACTGTTAGGTAATCTTTTTTTTTTTTT